>OX578135.1:115876830-116204330 GCA_951213105.1 Amaurobius ferox | reverse complement strand
TTTTCATTTGCAATTGTTAAATAGGATCCACATCCCACTGTCACCGGCCGGAACTTGACTGGATTTTTATGAAGTTTTGGTATGAGTACCAAATATGGAAAGTTAACTGCTTTAAGTTCGATACCAATGCTTTCATACAGAGTTTTAATTTTATTTACCAGACATGTTCCATTTTGTTGTAAAGGGGAGTACATTTGTTTATCAAGATAACTATTTTTTAAAGTATCAACGTAGTATTTTCTGCATGTGAAAGCGTAATTTGATACAACTTTATCCGTATAAGTTATAACATATTTATCTTCATATTTATTGACTGCATTTTGAAGAGAAGGATAATACGTTTTTTTACACAATGTTTTGTAGTGGAGATTGAACATTTTGATAAGGTTGTATTGCCATTCTTTGAAGGCTTGTATTGGCATGCTGTATTTTACGGCGAGTTTATATGTAAATTTCTTCAAATCTTGTTCAAAGTCCTTTTTAATATTTGTGAAATCTTGTATACGAAATTTCGTACCAAGTTGAAGCATAGATTTTAACTTGTGATTATCCAATAGATCCAGGTTTCCAGTGATAATGTGCGCATGATGGGTATCTATATAAGGGCTGTTTTTACAATTACACTCTTCACTTTTATATACATTGATGTTTCTACTTATGCGGTTATAATTAAATATTTTTCTACCATTGGTTTGCACAAATTTATAAATCAGTTTTACTTCTATGTTAGGTATTGGTAAGAGATGTGCCAAGTTTTTTATATATGTCTTGATTGGTAAACCATCATAATTTTTATTTTTGTAGGTTGTAACAAAAGGCTCTGTTGTAGTAGTTTTCTTCTGTGGAGAGGATTTCAATACTATGCTTAATGTACTGGCTTTTAGTTTAAGTAAATCCATCATTATAGCGTAGTTTGTACATGCATTTTCATTATTATTAACAGTTAGTTGTTTTTCGAGTTGATACACTTTCAAATAACACCAGATGCGTTGAATATAACGTTTTCTTATACTAAATATAAGATTTTTGATCCAGCCGGGTTTTATTATTATTCCTGTACACACTGTTTTCATGAACGTTTCGATCTTATCAAGAGTTTCTTTATAACTGAAATTTTTCCTTTTTCTTGTTCCCCTTTGCCATCTCTTTTTTATAGCAGGATGGTTATCTTGTAATACAGGGTTACGTTTTTCATTTTTACAAGATTCCAAATTATAATTGTCATTAAATATGATCGTATTGAGTCCATACGGAAAAGCTGTTCCATATTGTTGGATGTGTGTATTTTCCCACCAAAGTCTTTCTGACAGTTTGGGTACAACATCGATGATTGTAACAATTATTTGTGAAAAATCATGGTTTCTATAATGACGGAGTTCCAAATTGGTGATAGTTGCATCAGTGAGAAGAGATTTGCCAATTTGACTTCGATGTAAGTTGATTCGCAAATGCAAACGATTTTTGGTTTGACCGATATATTTGGCATGGCATGTTTGGTAAGTAATACAGTAGATGACATTATAGGTTTTGCAGAATGTACCGTAACTGGGATCTTGAGTAGATATTTGGAGAGGGTCTGCCACTGGGCAGAGTTTACATCGATGAGATTGGCATTTTTTAAACTTGAAATTACGTATTCTATTAAAATAATGACGATATGAATATTTAAAAAAGGGTGATCCATTTAGATTAAGGATCGAGTCGGTAGAACAATGAGAAACATTACAGACGCTATTTATATTTGTCACAGAGTTTGCAATAGCATGTTGCACAGGCTTGAAATATTTCTTTATGTTAGGCATCATATATAAAGCATGAGGGTAACTGGTTATCGATAATACTACTACCCTGTATTGTTGTATTACCGGGCATATACTTTATAACAGTATAATTGCCAGTCGCTATATAATATAGTTGTATTCATTCATAAAGTATAATTTCAACAGTTTATATCTCTTATTGAGGAGTAAATGTAAAACGTAGTTGTTTTTCACTAGATCCACCATCTTGCTCATTAAAGCTGTGGAGAAAGTATAAAACATACATTAAAAGCTGTATCTTCATAAAGCATATAAGAATGGCCTGGATGTGCGAATGCATGACTCAGTGACTTTTAGAACATTTTTAACTTTTTTTGGATTTTATATAAATATCATTTCATTGAAATACGTTATTTATAAAATGGACGTAGATAGATATTGTCCGTGTTAGATAACTTAAAACACAATAAAACACACAAATACTATAAAACACTTAAAAGGCAAATGCTACCTTGTTAAAAACATGCTAAATGAGTTACAATTCATGATATAACAAAACAACATGAAATCAAAATAACACAACATACCATAGTGCGTCCCCAATTTTAACCTAAATGCCGATCCAACAACACACGGAAGACCACCACAGCACGTGTATGGTCCGAGAAGTAACCCAGGTCATAAAACATCAAACAAGAAAAACGAGACGATATATCCGCGCAATGCTGCAAGACACAGAGTCCCTATATATATAGCATAGTAAACATATTAAAATAAAATTATTTCACAGTTATCCAATTTTTCTCCAGAAAAAATGTCCGTATTAGTGATGATATGTATAATGACACGATTCAAACAGAATCACAATTTTTTAAAAATGATTTTATGCATCACAGTCATATAAAATATTGTGGATTTCAAAAATGCCTATCAAAAAGATGCAAACTGTGTCCTGTGGCCAACCCGCTTCAAATTAAGCAACATGCTAATCCGAACAGAATATTTTGTAAATCTTACAACACAATATACTGTATCACTTGTCTTACTTGTCATACAAAATATATTGGACAGACTCAGAACCCACTTAATATAAGAATCAATTTACACAGGAGTCAAGTCTGTAACAAAAGACAACTCGATCGACATTTAAGCAGTTTGGAAATTAGGCATTTCAGACAACATGATTTTTCTAGAACCATCATCACCATTCTAGATATAGTACCTCAATTGATGGAAAGATTGTGGTGGGAGGCCACACATATTAAACAGTACTCAACGACATTCCCTTATGGATTGAATTCCCTCAATTTTAAAGAAAGCTACAATTTAGATTATTGTAGAAATGTTGACAATTATCCATTAGCAAGTTCATTGATACCAAGGAAGTCACAGCGATGGCATAGAGGAAGAGGAAAACACCATTATAGCTATAAAGACACAGAAGAAAAAATCTCCATATTTATAGAATCATTTAAAACCAAAGACGGAATCAAGTACAGTTGGATTAAGGATGTCATTTACAGTATAAAAATCAAATATTTACCTCGTATATGGGCTTTTATACAGCAATATACGTTGGAAGAACCTATAGACTTTCAGATTGAAGAAACACATAAATATATAGCCATTATGCTAGACTTAATTAAATTAAGGGCCAGAAAATTTCAAATTAAATTAAATCCCAGAATACAGAACAAACAAATTATAGAATATTTTATAACCACATTCCGAAATAAGAAATTTGATGGAATTCCCTTTAAATCGATACTCTATAGTATTAAAACTTTCTTACCTGTTCAGGACCTTAAGGTAAAAATGACTTACCGCTTTGTACGCACAAACGGTAGAAGATTCTTCAACTACAACAATATATGTAAAAAATTGGATACTAAAACAATAGAATGCAAATGCCATGATAGCAAACTTAAAGATCCTTATCACAATCACATCATTACAGGTGATCTGAATATTATCTCAGATAACACTCTAAAAAATATTTTCAAACTCGGAACTAAATACAGATCACAAGAATATAACCAAGTAGTCGAAAATTTCAATCAAGATCTAGAAGAATTCATTTATAAAATAGCAGTAAAACACAGTTTACCTATCCAAGCCTTTCAAGAATGGAAATATAATTTTTTAAAAGAAATTCAGTTTCATTACATCAGACAAGATACCAGAATTAGGAATCTTTCAATACCTGCAGCTATACAAACTGTAAAAGAAAATTTTGTTATAACTTATACAGACAAGATGGTATCACATTTTGCATTTACATGCAAAAAGTTTTACATAGATACACTTCTCCACTGCTATCTAGACGGTACTATGTACACCCCATTACACAATAATGGAAATGTTCTATCCAAAAGGATTAAAGCTATGTACAAACGAATCGGTAATGAAATAAAAAATGTTAAATTTCCATATTTAATCCTCATTCCAAAGATGCATAAAGAGCCTGTAAAATTCCGTACAGTTACCGTAGGCTGTGGATCATATCTTACAATAGCTAATAAACGACTATTGAACATCCTCAAGTTTGTGATGGAAAATATCAAAAAACAGAATCATGTCATGATCAAAAATGGAATAGAAATTATCGATCGATTAAAACATTGTAATAAAGATATATGTTTTAAAAGCTTTGATTTCCGCGACCTATTTAACAACATTGATTTATCTAATTTATACTCAATCTTGAAAAAATTATATGAAGAATTTAATTTGAAGGATTTTATTACTTATCGAAGATACCTTGACCTTATTGAACTAGTATTAAAAGAAAATATTCTATATAACGGAAAAAATTATTACCGACAAATAAAGGGAATTCCAATGGGAGGAGCCTGCTCATCAATCTTGGCTGATATTTACCTCACAACATATGAAAAAGGAACCCATATTTTGTCTGAGATACCATATTTCCGGTTTGTTGACGATGTGCTATTGGGGTGTTATGAAGCCACCACCAATTTCGATTTCACTTTTTACCCACCGGAATTGGAATTAATAGAAAATTGTAAAGAAGAAAATGAAGCGGTAAATTTTCTGGACATCTCAATAAAAAAACATGGATTATATGGTCATTATACAACGTTATATGACAAAAGAGAATTATATAAAATTAAGATCAATCATCTCATCGATTGGAAAACAAATCTTACCAAAAATATTTTCAGAAATATCATACTCGGACACTTCAAGAGAAATCAAATTTACAACACGTTTAAAAAAGATTGCAATAATAGCAATATAAAAATCATAAAAGAGGCTTTATATAAACATTATCCTTTATATTTCTTAAAGGATTGTTATAGATCGATTTTCAAGGATCAGGTAGATTTTAACAGTTTACTTCTTCAATCTGCAAGTAAATAAAGTTTATGCGTACCTGCTAAGATTGCACGCATGCGTAAGATGAACATATATAAGATAGCGAGTTGGGCAGGATTCACTTTTGGTCCAGTTTCCTTCTGTTTGGTTGGTCTTGTTCTTCCGTATTCGGGTGCCTTCGTATTAGCACGCAATGGGGACCAACCTTTGCTTTGTATTGGTACCGTGAGCGTTTGCCTAGGCTGGAAAAGCAGCTTTAAACGGGAGGGGGAGTCGCAATCCTCCCCAACCATTAAATGCAAAGCATTTGGTTATCCCAAGTTCCTTTAATTCTTCTTTTTCTTGGATTACATTCTGCTTCGGAGTATAGAGCGGCTTGGCGCCTTTTCCTGAGTAGTGCCTTTGATTTTTGTGGATATGCATAGGAATTCTATTTGAATTTGTTTACTGGCTTTTATATGATATATATATATATATATATATATAATATATATATTGTGAACTGGGGAGTAAGGTCACAACCCCTTACCGCCATAATGTAAGCTTTTTGCCGAGCCTTCCTTCCTTTTTACATGTTTTTTTCGCTTTGTATATTTCAATTTTTCTATATATATATATATATATATATATATATATATATATATATATATATATATATATATATATATATATATATATATATTTATATATATATATATATATATTTATATATATATATATTGACAAGTCAGGAAGTCTTCATAATTGCAAACTATAAATTGTTATTTTTTCCTTGAAGGAGATAGATGCAAGTTCCAAATAAAGGTTTAAACTAAGTTAGTTTTATTTAGCATTTTGCTAAAAGAAATCTTATTTTGCTAATACATGTTCTAACATTAAGCAACAGGTTTCCGGTTTTCCCTAATTGTAATTTTGTACCAAATTTCGTTCGAATCGCTTCATTCGTTCGTGAGATATCATCTCCACAGATTTACTGACACACTCACGCACTCACTAATTTTTCTAATTTTTTTTTCTCTAATTTTTATTTTATACTAAATTTCATTCGAATCGCTTTATTCGTTCGGGAGATATCATCTCCACAGACTTACCGACACACACTCGTACGCACACACATCAAACACATACATGCATGACTTTAAAAACGTCTGATTCGTGGTCAAAATTGCTTGAAAGGTGCTCTCCCGACAAAAACTGGAATTCAAATTTTCTCCCATATATATGAAAGTAAAAATCAATCCATTGCCTTAGAGCTATAACTTTAACAAAGTATTCAGTTATGACTTGAACGTAAATGAGAAGTCTTTCATGCATTAAATTAATCAAATCCGAAGTATATTGAATCATTCATTCACATTTTTTTGCACTTGTACCCGCGCCCACCCTCCTCCACGTTATAGAAGAGGAGAAATATCACGTGTTTTGCTCCGAAATAACCTTGAGAAGGAATGTCTCTCCGCTCGTCACGTGATACATTTGGCGATCGCTCCGAAAGCCAGCCAATATCCGCGTGTAATGGTGAGCGGAGGGGCTGGCTTGGTATACACACTGGCCGTTCGCGGTTGGGCCATGTCTCAACCACTGCCCTATGGTGGCTTTGAATGGGTATCTACAGAAAATTTGAATGAATCCTGGATAATGAGTCTAAAGGATAATGCCCAAGAGGGGTATATATTTGAAGTGGATCTGGAGTATCCTGAATCCTTACATGATTACCATAATGAATACCCTCTAGCCCCTGAAAGGGTGAAGATTGAACGAGAAATGCTTTCCCCCTATGCTGAACGACTGGTTCAACAGTTACATCATGGACATTTTGTTAGTACTACGAAATTAGTACCCAATCTGCATGACAAGAAACATTATATTGTTCACTATCATAACCTTCAGCTATACCTATCATTAGGTTTAAGACTCAAGAAAATTCACAAGACCTTAAAATTTAATCAGAAGCCCTGGTTGGAGAAATACATCCAATTTAACACAGAAGAAAGAAAGAAGGCAAAGACTAATTTTGAGAAAGACTTTTTTAAATTGCTTAATAACGCTGTGTTTGGAAAAACGATGGAGAATCTTCGAAATCGAGTGAATATTGAACTAGTGAATTCTTCAAAGCGGGCCTTGAAGGTGGTGGCATCTCCAGCTTTTAGAGCTATCAGGATTTTTAGCGAAGATCTGGTGGGTGTTGAACGTGTAAGGAATTGCATTTTAATGAACCGGCCTATATACGTTGGCTTTGCTATCTTGGAGTTATCTAAACTCCTGATGTATGAGTTTCATTATAAACATATTAAAAGCCAATATGGTGAAAAAGCTTCGCTTCTCTTCACCGATACTGATTCATTGGCTTATGAAATCCAAACTGCTGATATTTATGAAGATATGAACCAGCATAAACACTTGTATGATTTTTCTGACTATCCCAAGGATCATCCCCTCTTCAGTGAAGACAATAAAAAGCGTATTGGATATTTTAAAGATGAACTGAATTCAACCCCCATTCAAGAGTTTATAGGACTTAGACCTAAAATGTACTCTATTCTATCATCTGCTGGAGAAAAGAAAAGAGCTAAAGGTGTTTCTACACATGTGGTTGCACGCAAAATTACACACAATGACTATAGACAGTGCTTGTTGAGTGTTAGACCTACCATGGAAGAACAGATTAGAATAGATAGTAGCCATCATAAACTATTCACTGTATGCCAGAACAAGGTGGCTTTGTCACCCATTGATGATAAAAGATATTTACTCGAGGACGGCATTACAAGTTATGCCTACGGACACTTTAAAATAAAAAAAGAAAAAAAAGGAAAAAGAGAAAGAAGGAAAAAAAGAAGGAAAGAAGAAAAAAATAGAAATTGCGGCGGTGTATCCTATACACCGGGTGGAGGTGGGACCAAAATAAAAAAAAATATTTATATTTCTCTAACAGCATCTAATTTCTTAAAGAGACATTACTGCATTTGGATAGTTGAAAACAAGTATCTGTTATTGTTTACAAATATTAAAATCCGAGACCGAAATGGTTGAGGAAACACACCTCCTCCCATACACCCAATTCACGCGATTCTGCTACTTTAAAAACACGCTTTTTTGGCCGCATTTTTGCAAAAACGCACATTTTTTTTTTTAAAAATTGCAAAAGTGTGAAAACCTATGTTAATTCCCATAGAGAAATCCGACAGTTTGAAAAAAATCGGCCGATTCCGCGTTTTTCAAAAAACACATTTTTGGCCGCTTTTTTGCGAAAACCACATTTTTTTTACAAAAAATTCACAAAAGTGCGAAAACCCATGTTAATTCCCATAGAGAAATCCAACAACTCCAAAACTTCAACTTGTTGAAAAAACGTACATTTTTGTTGTTTTTTTAACGTTTTTAAAACTTTTTGTGAAAAAAACGCTAAAAACGGCACATTCTTAAAATTCATGTTATTTCCCATAGAGAAATCCGACAACCCTCAAAATCCAACTTGTTGAAAAAACTTACATTTTAGAAAAATTATAAGAAAAAAAAAAAACTTACATTTACGAAATTTTTAAAACATTAACACTTAAAAAAAAAAAAAGGGGGAAAACCAATATACGTCATAAACTCCATTCTCTTCTGTGACGTCACCTTTTTTCCATACCTGTCTTATGGAACCGTAACCGTACCGTGTCACACCGACTTCTGAGAACCCCTATGTTAAAGCATGGGACTTTACCACCGCCTCTGTTGATGCACTCATTTTCTGGCCTCGGAGGGTTCCCCATGTTAAAGTATAGGGATTCACCGCCTCTGAAGTGGCGCAGAACTCTTCCTAATCCCCTACTTATAGTAGTTGAATCGTATTCCTTTATAACATACACTATCTTGATATTGAGACAAGAGCCCAACCAACGAAGCTATAGTAGTTGAACCGTATTCCTTTATAATATACATTCTCTTGATATTGAGACAAGATCCCAACCAACGAAGCTATAGAAGTTGAACCGTATTCCTTTATAACATACATTCTCTTGATATTGAGACAAAAGCCCAACCAACGAAGCTATAGTAGTTGAATCGTACTCCTTTATAACATACATTCTCTTGATATTGGACAAGAGCCCAACCAACGAAGCTACAGTAGTTGAACCGTATTTCTTTATAACATACACTATCTTGATATTGAGACATGAGCCCAACCAACGAAGCTATAGTAGTTGAACCGTATTCCATTATAACATACATTCTCTTGATATTGAGACAAGAGCCTAACCAACGAAGCTATAGTAGTTGAACCGTATTTCTTCATAACATACATTCTCTCCTGATATAGAGACAAGAGCCCAACCAACAAAGCTATAGTAGTTGAACCGTATTCCTTTACGACATACATTCTCTTGATATTGAGACAAGAGTCCAACCAACGAAGCTATAGTAGTTGAACCGTATTCCTTTATAACATACATTCTCTTGATATTGAGACAAGAGCCCAACCAACGAACCTATAGTAGTTGAACCGTATACCTTTATAACATATATTCTCTTGATATTGAGACAAGAGCCCAACCAACGAAGCTATAGTAGTTGAACCGTATTCCTTCATAACATACATTCTCTCCTGATATAGAGATAAGAGCCCAACCAACGAAGCTATAGTAGTTGAACCGTATTCCTTTATAACATACATTCTCTTGATATTGAGACAAGAGCCCAACCAACGAAGCTATAGTAGTTGAACCGTATTCCTTTATAACATACATTCTCTTGGTATTGAGACAAGAAACGAACCAACGAACCTATAGTAGTTGAACCGTATTCCTTCATAACATGCATTCTCTCCTGATATTAAGAAAAGAGCCCAACCAACGAAGCTATAGTAGTTGAACCGTATTCCTTTATAACATACATTCTCTTGGTATTGAGACAAGAGCCCAACGAACGAACCTATATTAGTTGAACCGTATTCCTTCATAACATACATTCTCCCCTGATAAAGACAAGAGGCCAACCAACGAAGCTATATTAGTTGAACCGTATTCCTTTATAACATACATTCTCTTGATATTGAGACAAGAGCCCAACCAACGAAGCTATAGTAGTTGAACCGTATTCCTTTATAACATATATTCTCTTGATATTGAGACATGAACCCAACCAACGAAGCTATAGTAGTTGAACCGTATTCCTTCATAACATACATTCTCCCCTGATAAAGACAAGAGGCCAACCAACGAAGCTATATTAGTTGAACCGTATTCCTTTATAACATACATTCTCTTGATATTGAGACAAGAGCCAAAGCAACGAAGCTATAGTAGTTGTACCGTATTCCTTTATAACATATATTCTCTTGATATTGAGACAAGAGCCAAAGCAACGAAGCTATAGTAGTTGAACCGTATTCCTTTATAACATACATTCTCTTGATATTGAGACAAGAGCCCAACCAACGAAGCTATAGTAGTTGAACCGTATTAATTTATAACATACATTCTCTTGGTATTGAGACAAGAGCCCAACCAACGAACCTATAGTTGTTGAACCGTTTTCCTTTATAACATATATTCTCTTGATATTGAGACAAGGGCCCAACCAACGAAGCTATAGTAGTTGAACAGTATTCCTTCATAACATACATTCCCTCCTGATATTAAGACAAGAGCCCAACCAACGAAGCTATAGTAGTTGAACTGTATTCCTTTATAACACATTCTCTTGATATTGAGACAAGAGCCCAACCAACGAAGCTATAGTTGTACCGCATTCCTTTATAACATACATTATCTTGATATTGAGATAAGAGCCCAACCAACGAAGCTATATTAGTTGAACCGTATTCCTTTATAACATACATTCTCTTGATATTGAGACAAGAGCCTAAGCAACGAAGCTATAGTAGTTGAACCGTATTCCTTTATAACATACATTCTCTTGATATTGAGACAAGAGCCAAAGCAACGAAGCTATAGTAGTTGAACCGTATTCCTTTATAACATACATTCTCTTGATATTGAGACAAGAGCCCAACCAACGAAGCTATAGTAGTTGAACCGTATTCCTTTATAACATACATTCTCTTGGTATTGAGACAAGAGCCCAACCAACGAACCTATAGTTGTTGAACCGTTTTCCTTTATAACATATATTCTCTTGATATTGAGACAAGGGCCCAACCAACGAAGCTATAGTAGTTGAACCGTATTCCTTTATAACATACATTCTCTTGATATTGAGACAAGAGCCCAACCAACGATGCTATAGTTGTACCGCATTCCTTTATAACATGCATTCCCTTGATATTGAGACAAGAGCCCTACCAACAAAAGCTATAGTAGTTGAACCGTATTCCTTTATAACATACATTCTCTTGGTATTGAGACAAGAGCCCAACCAACGAAGCTATAGTAGTTGAATCGTATTCCTTTATAACATACATTCTCTTGATATTGAGACAAGAGCCCAACCAACGAAGCTATAGTAGTTGAACCGTATTTCTTTATAACATACACTATCTTGATATTGAGACAAGAGCCCAACCAACGAAGCTATAGTAGTTGAACCGTATTCCATTATAACATACATTCTCTTGATATTGAGACAAGAGCCTAACCAACGAAGCTATAGTAGTTGAACCGTATTTCTTCATAACATACATTCTCTCCTGATATAGAGACAAGAGCCCAACCAACGAAGCTATAGTAGTTGAACCGTATTCCTTTACGACATACATTCTCTTGATATTGAGACAAGAGTCCAACCAACGAAGCTATAGTAGTTGAACCGTATTCCTTTATAACATACATTCTCTTGATATTGAGACAAGAGCCCAACCAACGAACCTATAGTAGTTGAACCGTATTGCTTTATAACATATATTCTCTTGATATTGAGACAAGAGCCCAACCAACGAAGCTATAGTAGTTGAACCGTATTCCTTCATAACATACATTCTCTCCTGATATAGAGATAAGAGCCCAACCAACGAAGCTATAGTAGTTGAACCGTATTCCTTTATAACATACATTCTCTTGATATAGAGACAAGAGCCCAACCAACGAAGCTATAGTAGTTGAACCGTATTCCTTTATAACATACATTCTCTTGGTATTGAGACAAGAGACGAACCAACGAACCTATAGTAGTTGAACCGTATTCCTTCATAACATGCATTCTCTCCTGATATTAAGACAAGAGCCCAACCAACGAAGCTATAGTAGTTGAACCGTATTCCTTTATAACATACATTCTCTTGGTATTGAGACAAGAGCCCAACGAACGAACCTATATTAGTTGAACCGTATTTCTTTATAACATATATTCTCTTGATATTGAGACATGAACCCAACCAACGAAGCTATAGTAGTTGAACCGTATTCCTTCATAACATACATTCTCCCCTGATAAAGACAAGAGGCCAACCAACGAAGCTATATTAGTTGAACCGTATTCCTTTATAACATACATTCTCATGATATTGAGACAAGAGCCAAAGCAACGAAGCTATAGTAGTTGAACCGTATTCCTTTATAACATACATTCTCTTGATATTGTGACAAGAGCCAAAGCAACGAAGCTATAGTAGTTGAACCGTATTCCTTTATAACATACATTCTCTTGATATTGAGACAAGAGCCCAACCAACGAAGCTATAGTAGTTGAACCGTATTCCTTTATAACATACATTCTCTTGGTATTGAGACAAGAGCCCAACCAACGAACCTATAGTTGTTGAACCGTTTTCCTTTATAACATATATTCTCTTGATATTGAGACAAGGGCCCAACCAACGAAGCTATAGTAGTTGAACAGTATTCCTTCATAACATACATTCCCTCCTGATATTAAGACAAGAGCCCAACCAACGAAGCTATAGTAGTTGAACCGTATTCCTTTATAACATACATTCTCTTGATATTGAGACAAGAGCCCAACCAACGAAGCTATAGTTGAACCGCATTCCTTTATAACATACATTCTCTTGATATTGAGATAAGAGCCCAACCAACGAAGCTATAGTAGTTGAACCGTATTCCTTTATAACATGCATTCCATTGATATTGAGACAAGAGCCCTACCAACAAAAGCTATAGTAGTTGAACCGTATTCCTTTATAACATACATTCTCTTGGTATTGAGACAAGAGCCCAACCAACGAAGCTATAGTAGTTGAACCGTATTCTTTTATAACATACATTCCCTTGATATTGAGACAAGAGCCCAACCAACGAAGCTATAGTTGAACCGCATTCCTTTATAACATACATTCTCTTGATATTGAGATAAGAGCCCAACCAACGAAGCTATAGTAGTTGAACCGTATTCCTTTATAACATGCATTCCCTTGATATTGAGACAAGAGCCCTACCAACAAAAGCTATAGTAGTTGAACCGTATTCCTTTATAACATACATTCTCTTGGTATTGAGACAAGAGCCCAACCAACGAAGCTATAGTAGTTAAACCGTATTCCTTTATAACATACATTCTCTTGATATTGAGACAAGAGCCCAACCGACGAAGCTATAGTTGAACCGCATTCCTTTATAACATACATTCTCTTGATATTGAGATAAGAGCCCAACCAACGAAGCTATAGTAGTTGAACCGTATTCCTTTATAACATGCATTCCCTTGATATTGAGACAAGAGCCCTACCAACAAAAGCTATAGTAGTTGAACCGTATTCCTTTATAACATACATTCTCTTGGTATTGAGACAAGAGCCCAACCAACGAAGCTATAGTAGTTGAACCGTATTCTTTTATAACATACATTCTCTTGGTATTGAGACAAGAGCCCAACCGACGAAGCTATAGTTGAACCGCATTCCTTTATAACATACATTCTCTTGGTATTGAGACAAGAGCCCAACCGACGAAGCTATAGTTGAACCGTATTCCTTTATAACATACATTCTCTTGGTATTGAGACAAGAGCCCAACCAACGAAGCTATAGTAGTTGAACCGTATTCCTTTATAACATGCATTCCCTTGATATTGAGACAAGAGCCCTACCAACAAAAGCTATAGTAGTTGAACCGTATTCCTTTATAACATACATTCTCTTGGTATTGAGACAAGAGCCCAACCAACGAAGCTATAGTAGTTGAACCGTATTCTTTTATAACATACATTCTCTTGGTATTGAGACAAGAGCCCAACCGACGAAGCTATAGTTGAACCGCATTCCTTTATAACATACATTCTCTTGGTATTGAGACAAGAGCCCAACCGACGAAGCTATAGTTGAACCGTATTCCTTTATAACATACATTCTCTTGGTATTGAGACAAGAGCCCAACCAACGAAGCTATAGTAGTTGAACCGTATTCTTTTATAACATACATTCTCTTGATATTGAGACAAGAGCCCAACCGACGAAGCTATAGTTGAACCGCATTCCTTTATAACATACATTCTCTTGATATTGAGATAAGAGCCCAACCAACGAAGCTATAGTAGTTGAACCGTATTCCTTTATAACATGCATTCCCTTGATATTGAGACAAGAGCCCTACCAACAAAAGCTATAGTAGTTGAACCGTATTCCTTTATAACATACATTCTCTTGATATAGAGACAAGAGCCCAACCAACGAAGCTATAGTAGTTGAACCGTATTCCTTTATAACATACATTCTCTTGGTATTGAGACAAGAGACGAACCAACGAACCTATAGTAGTTGAACCGTATTCCTTCATAACATGCATTCTCTCCTGATATTAAGACAAGAGCCCAACCAACGAAGCTATAGTAGTTGAACCGTATTCCTTTATAACATACATTCTCTTGGTATTGAGACAAGAGCCCAACGAACGAACCTATATTAGTTGAACCGTATTTCTTTATAACATATATTCTCTTGATATTGAGACATGAACCCAACCAACGAAGCTATAGTAGTTGAACCGTATTCCTTCATAACATACATTCTCCCCTGATAAAGACAAGAGGCCAACCAACGAAGCTATATTAGTTGAACCGTATTCCTTTATAACATACATTCTCATGATATTGAGACAAGAGCCAAAGCAACGAAGCTATAGTAGTTGAACCGTATTCCTTTATAACATACATTCTCTTGATATTGTGACAAGAGCCAAAGCAACGAAGCTATAGTAGTTGAACCGTATTCCTTTATAACATACATTCTCTTGATATTGAGACAAGAGCCCAACCAACGAAGCTATAGTAGTTGAACCGTATTCCTTTATAACATACATTCTCTTGGTATTGAGACAAGAGCCCAACCAACGAACCTATAGTTGTTGAACCGTTTTCCTTTATAACATATATTCTCTTGATATTGAGACAAGGGCCCAACCAACGAAGCTATAGTAGTTGAACAGTATTCCTTCATAACATACATTCCCTCCTGATATTAAGACAAGAGCCCAACCAACGAAGCTATAGTAGTTGAACCGTATTCCTTTATAACATACATTCTCTTGATATTGAGACAAGAGCCCAACCAACGAAGCTATAGTTGAACCGCATTCCTTTATAACATACATTCTCTTGATATTGAGATAAGAGCCCAACCAACGAAGCTATAGTAGTTGAACCGTATTCCTTTATAACATGCATTCCCTTGATATTGAGACAAGAGCCCTACCAACAAAAGCTATAGTAGTTGAACCGTATTCCTTTATAACATACATTCTCTTGGTATTGAGACAAGAGCCCAACCAACGAAGCTATAGTAGTTGAACCGTATTCCTTTATAACATACATTCCCTTGATATTGAGACAAGAGCCCAACCAACGAAGCTATAGTTGAACCGCATTCCTTTATAACATACATTCTCTTGATATTGAGATAAGAGCCCAACCAACGAAGCTATAGTAGTTGAACCGTATTCCTTTATAACATGCATTCCCTTGATATTGAGACAAGAGCCCTACCAACAAAAGCTATAGTAGTTGAACCGTATTCCTTTATAACATACATTCTCTTGGTATTGAGACAAGAGCCCAACCAACGAAGCTATAGTAGTTAAACCGTATTCCTTTATAACATACATTCTCTTGATATTGAGACAAGAGCCCAACCGACGAAGCTATAGTTGAACCGCATTCCTTTATAACATACATTCTCTTGATATTGAGATAAGAGCCCAACCAACGAAGCTATAGTAGTTGAACCGTATTCCTTTATAACATGCATTCCCTTGATATTGAGACAAGAGCCCTACCAACAAAAGCTATAGTAGTTGAACCGTATTCCTTTATAACATACATTCTCTTGGTATTGAGACAAGAGCCCAACCAACGAAGCTATAGTAGTTGAACCGTATTCTTTTATAACATACATTCCCTTGATATTGAGACAAGAGCCCTGCCAACGAAGCTATAGTAGTTGAACCGTATTCCTTTATTATGCAATTTTGTTACATATAAATGACCATGAAACCGGACAACTTGTTCGATCACTTTTGGTAGATATTGTTACCAATGAAAGATCTTGACTATACCCCCATAATTTTTGGCTACACCACTACTTTGTTACTGTAGACGTTTAGCCCATCATATCACATGCAGTTATGTGATTCCTTCCCACCCGCCGGCATCGTACCCATCTGAAATTCTGGAGCACATGCGGACCCCGTATCTCTTTCAATTAATATTATTAATTAACACACGAACCTCTCGACAAAATATACACGCCCCGCGAACCATGAAACTTGCTATATTTCTAATCCGGAATATTAAATTAATAATTCCTACAAAGTGACAAGGATTATCAAAGAAAGTATATTTAAGACTCAGACATTGAATTATCGCTATTAACGACATTTCTCGGAAAACGTCAAATTGACGATATTGTGACAAATTTTTGGCGAACTATGACAGGCACATTGATAGACAGAGGTCTTATATTTTATTGCATATGTAATAGGAACGGAGGAATATAAGCGTTTATCATTAGTAACCGCCATCACTATTGAATTTTGTCAGGATGCAATCATTGAAAAATTAAGAAATTTTCATTGACTTAAGATGCATTTTTTTCTCTTTCACAATAATTTTCGCATATATTTCTCGTTCCTGAAATTAGACTAAAATTATATATTGTTAACAAATTTCAAACTATCAGTTTCCGTCTACTATCATAATTATTCCAGAATTTATGAGTATTCTTAATGGAAAATATTATTACTAATACATTAAATATTGAAAAATTATTTTTCTAATAATGTGATCTGCGAAAATTTCTGTTAAGTTCCAGTTTTATTATATACTGCGTCTGCATATAAATATCAGAGTGATGCTTGTACACCTTGACACACACACACAGAAAGAGAGAGAGAGAGAGAGAGAGAGAGAGTGAGAGAGAGGTGACGTTGTAAATAGGTTGTGGTCTGGAGTACTGAGAATGTGTGAATTAATTAAAACCCAAGAGAATTGTATTGATGAATTTTTGCCGAGTTTTTGACTCTATCACAATATTTTTCTTTGCACACTACGCATTGCAGAAAAAATACTGTTATTTCGTAAGGAAAGTGACATGTTGGCGGTATTATTAATATTTTTATTTATTGCTGGCAAAAATTTCTCCACGCTATTGCTAGTACAAAATTGCTCGTCTTGAAACATTTATTTCTCATAATTCGTTATATTGATAAATCTCAGACGATGATTGATATGGATTCAGCATCAAATTCCAAGGGAGTTAAGTAGTTCAATAATAATTTCCACTTCCGGTTCTTTATCCGTTTCCGGTAAAGAATTCATTTTAAGTGCAACATCTATTTTTAAAGATTGACTATGGATAGATGAAAACTGATGTATTATCAAATCCTCGAGAAAGGGCAGCCACTAAAAATGTTTCCTCCGTGTTAAATATATTATTGACACATATATTTATAAGAATTGATTGTAGACTGAGCCTAGATAATAACACATACGCATCTAGCATCGAATTCCAGGAGATTTAAAGGAAGTCACTATGGATTTCCACTTCTAGTTCTGGCGATGCCCCTTCCGATTCAAACATTTACAATTTCCTTGAAATTTTTATTCCTGAGAATTTGCTAAATACAGCTAAATTGAATAAATACAGCTTAGATAATGACATGTGGATTTAGCACCGAATTCCAGAGGGGTCAAAGTGGTCACTAAGGATTTCCATTTTTGGTTCTCGAGAGGTCACTTCCGGTTTTCCGAAAATTCGTATGTCTGAAATAAATAAATATGAAAAGAGAATAAAATTGCCCAATAGCTCCCTCAATATGAAATGTACACACCATTTGTCACCACTAGGGCGCGGTAGCTCAGTGGTTAACGCGCGGGAATTGCACTGGGTAGGCCCGGGTTCGATTCCTTCCACTGCCAAAACTGCCGCCGTGTTCACGCGGAGTACGATCACGTTAAACATGTGGATCCGTAAGTCCTTCCGAGAGGTTGGTGGTAGGGGAAGGAGGGTATGGTCCCTGTGGATGCTTCCCCCACTGGGTTTCGGTCTAAATTGGGTGGCACTTCCCGGCCGTCCAAATGGTTACCTTACACCTTTCTGGTAGGTCGGCCGGTCTGGGTCTCAACAACAACACAATTTCCCACCAGATGAAGTCTGCTTCGTAAATTTCTTGTTTTATTTATAATCAGCTTATCTAGGGTTGTAAGAAATCCTGGAATTTTGGAAGCAATTGTAATTTTGATGAGAAAGAACTAATTTGAACGTTTCTTATATGCTCTATCTAATCCAGCACGTTACGCAGTTTTAACATTAATCATGGATTTCCATTTAGATAAATTTTCTAAATATTTGTATTAGTTTAAAGGTGAAATCTATTGAAGTAAAATGTTTGAAGATTTGAAATTGCGAAAATGTTGATGAAAATTGGCAAATTATATTAATCACAATATTATAAAACTGCTATTGGTACAAATACAAATTTCTTATTACTGTTCAATATTAAATGAATATGAATGAATGAATCGTTCTGTAATATGTATTTCATCAGGAAGACAAGAGTAAATAAGCACAAATAACACGATAATGCTGCATTATCGTGTTATTTGTGCTTATTTACGTTGCTCGTCTTCTTATCTTTCACACAAAGTGTTGTATTTATCATTCTGGGTGTTTTTGCTTTTAAAATATTTACCAGTTAAATTACAATATATTTTCAAAATTCATTCTCATTTTTAAAACTTTACAACAAAGTTGAAAAGTGTTTAAGACTTTGTTCATTCTGTCTGTCTGTCCGATAGCACGATAATTGCCGTAAAAATGACTTAATAAAATTGAAATTTTAGTATGTTGTTCAGACGCTCTATAGGACCTATGGGAATATAAATGAATAATATCACCCAATTAGTTTCGGATTGAACCCGGGTTGAAAAAATGGAATACATTGAGCCCTATGGGACCTAATTTTTCAAGCATTTTTTAAGCGGATTTAAAATTCTTCGAATAAAATTGCTTCGGAAATTTTAGGCAATATTCAAATTGTTCCATAAAATATATAAAAAAAATTCAGCGAAATATATTCAGTAGTTTTTTAAATAAAAATTAAAATAATAATAACACCTCTTATATGAAGCGATGACGTGTCCATGATATGAAACGATCACATGACCCATGTCAGAATGATACATGGCACCCATCTTGTCTCAAAATCGTGATTTTTAAAGTTCTTTTTAACACTTTACAACAAAGTTGAAAAGTGTTTATGACTTTGTTCATTCTGTCTGTCTGTCTGTCTGTCTGTCTGTCTGTCCGTTAGCACGATAACTGCCGTAAAAATGACTTAATCAAAATGAAATTTTAGTATGTTGTTCAGACGGTCTGTAGGACCTATGGGAATATAAATGAATAATATCACACAATTAGTTTTGGATTGAACCCGGGTTGAAAAAATGAAATACATTAAGCCCTATGGGACCTAATTTTTCTAACATTTTTTAAGCGGATTTAAAATTCACAAATTGCTTCGAAAATTTTAGGTAATAGTCAAATTGTTCCATAAATATATAAAAAAAAATTCAGCTAAATATATTCAGTAGTTTTTTAAATAAAAATTGAAATAATAATTACACATCTTATATGAAACGATCACGTGACCATGATATGAAACGATCACATGACCCACTTCAAAATGATATATGGCATCCATCTTGTTTCAAATTCGTGATTTTTTATTCTTTTTAATTCATATTGAGTGTTGTATCCATCCTAAAACTACTTTATTTCTGCTTAAATTCTGTGCATCTACATAGTAAAACAACACAATGACAATATATTTGAGTTTAAATTCTCATTCAAATTTGATTATTTCTATAACTAAGCCTATTTTTCACCTATGTAAAATGTAAACAGCAAAATATGTAGAATGAGTTGTATTAGAATTACTGTATTTCTTTAACACAAAATAATTCAGTCCATGGAGTCTGCATGGCTGATATGAATGAAATATTAATTGATTTTACAAAGAGAAGGACGATATTTTTCGATGAAGTTTTACGGATAGAGTTTAATTACTTGTTGCTCCATGGTCTTAATTTTTAAATAAAATAAATTATTACAGTATTGTGATGAATGAAATGGAGAAAGTTATGAATGAAATCCTGCTTTTATAGAGAGATCCAGGCGTGTTATTTTTTCTATGACGTCATTTGAATTAATTTCAGTTGTTTTCGATGAAGTTTTTAAATAAAATAAATTATTATAGTATTGTGATGAATGAAATGGAGAAAGTTATGAATGAAATCCTGCTTTTATAGAGAGATCCAGGCGTGTTATTTTTTCTATGACGTCATTTGAATTAATTTCAGTTGTTTTCGATGAAGTTTTCAAATATAATAAATTATCGTAGTATTATGATAGATTTAAAAATATTACCGTGGAATGTATTGCATTTTAGAGATATTTAAACCACGCAATTTATATTTCAATGCCGTCATTTGAATGAAGTTCATTTTTTTCAATGAAGGTTTAAGTTTTCAAATATAATAAATCAATGTAGTATTGTGATAAGTTTTAAAATATTACCGAGGAATGTATTGCATTTTCGACTTTTTTAAATAAAATTGCATTGAAGTTGGAAAGTGTTTCATAATCAATGCTTTAAGCATGATTGATCTTTCTTGTTAATTCATATTGAGTGTTGTATCCGTCCTAAAACTACTATATTTTTGCCTAAATTCTGTGCATCTACATACTGAAACAACGTAATGACAAAATATTTCAGTTTAAATGCTCCTCCAAATTTGATTATTTCTACTATTAAGCCTATTTTTCACCTATGTAAAATGTAAACAGCAAAATATGTAGAATAAGTTGTATTAGAATCGCTGAAATTCTTTAACACAAAGTCCATGGAGTCTGCTTAGCTGATATGACTGAAATATTCATTGATTTTAGAATGAGAAGGACGATATTTTTCGATGAAGTTTTACGCATAGAGTTTACTTACTTGTAGCTCCATGGTCTTAATTTTTAAATAATATAAATTATTATAGTATTGTGATGAATGACATGAATGGGGGAATTATTTATGAATGAAATGTTGCTTTTATAGAGAGAGCCAGGCATTTTATGTTTTTATGACGTCATTTGAATGAATTTCAGTTGTTTTCGATGAAGTTTTCAAATATAATAAATTATCGTAGTATTATGATAATTCTAAAATTATTACCGAGGAATGTATCACATTTTAGAGATGTTTAAACCAGGCAATTTATACTTTAATGCCGTCATTTGAATGAAGTTAATTTTTTTCGATGAAGGTTTAAGATTTCAAATATAATAAATTAATGTAGTATTGTGATAAGTTTTAAAATATTACCGAGGAATGTATTGCATTTTAGACATGTTTAAATAAAATTGCATTGAAGTTGGAAAGTGTTTCATAATCAATGCTTTAAGCATGATTGATCTTTCTTGCTATATATAATAAGAAAATCGCACAATATAATTATATTTTTATGGATCTAACAAATATCTCTCAATTTTCCACGTTTCAGCTATAATTTATAAGTCCGAATGCAAAAAATAAATATAAATTTTGGGGCATACACAGTTTTTACTTTCCCTGCAATACATGGTAATGTATAGGGAAAGTATTGAAATCATACCAACAATCGCAAGTCGAGTTTTCGACAGATCTACACGTTTCGAGACCTCTAGAATATGAAAAAACTATTTTTAGCGTGACGTCTGTGTGTGTGTCAGTCTGTCTGTGTGTGTCTGTGTGTCTGTCTGTCTGTGCAATGTATGTATCCACTCTAACTCAAAAACTAATGAACCGAATTTCATAAAATTTGGTAGGTAAGTCACTTGTATGTGACCCTGTTGCTGATTAGTTTTGGGTACTATTCAGAATAAACCAACCCGCCATTTTTGCGAAATGACCCTCAAAAATTGCTTTTATCCACTGTAACTGAAAAACTAATTTTTCAAATTTTATAAAATTTGGTACATAAGTCACTTGTAGGTCACCCTGGTGCTGATTAAATTTTGATACGATTCGGAAAAGACCAACCTGCCTTTTTTTACGAAATGGCCCGCAAAAATTGTATATTTCCACACTAACTCAACTAATCGACTAAATTTCATAAAATGTGGTAGATAAGGCACTTGTAGTCAATCCTGGTGCTGATAAGATTTTGGTACGATTCGGAAAAGAACAACTTGTCTTTTTTTCGAAATGGCCCGCAAAAATTGTATATTTCCACTCTAACTCAACTAATCGACTGAATTTCATAAAATTCGGTAGATAACCCACTTGTGGTCGACCCTGGTGCTGATTAGAATTTGTTACCATTCGGAAAAGAATAACCTGCCTTTTTTTTAGGAAATGGCCAGCAAAAATCGCCAAAATCTAAAAAAAGGGACTATATATGTTCGAATATATCAGTTGAATTCTTGTTTTATACGTAATTTTTGACGAAGAAAAGAACATAACACACTCCATTACGCTTTGGGACTAACTGATCTCAAGATATTTGAGATTTCTTGAATTTTTGTTACGCCGATTCCGGGAGAATGTCCAATTACCAAATAAAAACAAAAATTGAATTATAAATGCACATTTAGTGTTATTTGGTGCAATTCAACTCAATCTAACGAATTATTAAAGAAATAAAGAAAATATGAATTTGAGTCTGCAGGGAAAGTCATGTGCTGCCCACATCACATTCTTACTTTCTCTGCAGTACATGGTAATGTATAGGGAAAGTATTGGAATCATGTCGAAAATCGCAGCTCGAGTTTTCGACGGATCTACACGTTCCGAGATCACTAGAATACGAAAAAACTATTTTTAGCGTGACGTCCGTGTGTGTGTCTGTCTGTGTGTCTCTCTGTGTGCCTGTGCAATCTATGTATCCACTTTAACGCAAAAACTAATCGACGAATTTCACAAAATTTGGTAGGTAAGACCCTTGGGTGTGACCCTGGTGCTGATTAGTTTTTAATACAATTCAGAAAAAAAGAACCTGCCTTTGCGAAATGGCCCGCAAAAATATCATGTATTAACTGTAGCTGAAATATAAATTGACCAAATTTCACAAAATTTGGTAAATAAATCACATGAGGGATACTCTGGTGCTGACAAGAATTTGGTACGATTCGGAAAAGAAAAACCCGCCTTCTTTTACGAAATGGGGCGGAAAAATTTCATGTATCTACTCTAGCTAAAATACTAATTGACCAAATTTCACAAAATTTGCTAGATAAGTTACTTGTGGGATGCTCTGGTGCTGATCAGATTTTGGTACGATTCGGAGAAGAACAACCTGAATTTTTTTACGAAATGGCCCGCCAATATCTAAAAGAAAAGATTAAGTTGTGTATGCTTAAATGTATCAAATAAATTCTTGTTTTATACGCAATTTTTGAAGAGGAAAATAATAGAACACACTCCATCATACTTTAGAACTAACAGTTCTCAAGATATTTGAGATTTCATGCATTTTTGCTACGCCGATTTCGGAAAAATGTCCAATTACCAAATAACAACAAAAATTGAATTAAAAATTCAAATTTAGTGATATTTGGTTCAATTAAACGTAATCTAATGAATTATTAAAAAAATAAAGAAAATATGAATTTGAGTCTGCAGGGAAAGTCATGTGCTGCCAATATCAGATTTTTACTTTCCCTGCAATACATGGTAATGTATAGGGAAAGTATTGGAATGATGCCGAAAATCGCAACTCGAGTTTTCGACGGATCTTCACGTTTCGAGACCTCTAGAATACGAAAAAACTATTTTTAGCATGACGTCTGAGTGTGTGTGGGTGTCTGTGTGTCTGTCTGTCTGTCTGTCTGTTCAATGTATGTATCCACTCTAACTCAAAAACTAATGGACTGAATTTCATAAAATTTGGTAGGTAAGTCACTTGGGTGTGACCCTGGTGCTGATTAGCTTTTGGTACGATTCGTAAAAACGGAACTCGCCATGTTTTGCGAAATGGCCCCTGAAAATGTCATGTATCCACTCTAGATAAAATACTAATTGAACAAATTTCACAAAATTTGGTAGATAAGTTACTTGTAGGGTACTCTGGGGCTGATTGGATTTCGGTACGATTCGAAAAAGAAGAACCTGCCTTTTTTTCCGAAATGGCCAGCAAAAATCGGCAAAATGTAAAAAAAAAAAGACTACGTATGATCAAATGTATCAATTAAATATCTTGTTTTATACGAAATTTTTGACGAGGAAAGGAATATAACACACTCCATTATACTTTGGGGCTAACCGTTCTCAAGATATTTGAGATTTCTTGCATGTTTGTTACGCCGCTTTCGGAAAAATGTCCACTTACCAAATAAAACAATAATTGAATTAAAAATGCAAATGTAGTGTTATTTTGTGCAAATAAGCTCAATTTAGTGAATTATTAAAGAAATAAAGAAAAAATGCATTTGATTCTGCAGGGATGTCATGTGCTGTCCACATCAGATTTTTCACGTTGCAAAATGCAGTGACTGAAAACTTCCCCTTATTAAAAAATTTCAAAATTTCCAATTTTTTTTCAAAATTCCCTACACTAAAAACCCGGTTTATTCCCGAAAGTAAAATGGTCTCTTTCCATCTGTGCAACTCTAGTTGTATCATACTTACTCGCACAACAGCAAAGTGTCCTCCTACGCTTCGAGCGGTGGGAGAGTTGCGACAATTGCCTATTAGCTAATTTATATATGCGGAACTCTTAATAGGTCGAAGGACGAGTGCATTACTGCAGATGAATCTTAGAGGAAACATCAGAGACATTCGCTGCATCTGACGTCAAAACTGAATGAATGCACAGGTGTTTCACTTCGACCGTTAATGCATAAATGGACTGTGTTGAAGGGTTAAATAAAGCTACATTTTACTTTCCCTGCAGGACATAGTAATGTATAGGGAAAGTATTGGAATCATGCCGAAAATGGCAACTCGAGTTTTCGACGGATCTACACGTTTCGAGACCTATAGAATAAGAAAAAACTGTTTTTAGCGTGACGTCTGTGTGTGTGTCTGCGTGTCAGTCTGTCTTTCTTTCTGTGTGTCTGTCTGTCTGTCTGTGCAGATGCTGTATCCACCCTAACTAAAAAGTAATTGACCGAATTTCTTAAAATTTGGAAGATAAGTCACTTGTGGGCGAATCTGGTGCTGATTTGTTTTGAGTACGATTCGGGATAAAAAAACCCGCCTTTTCTTTGTGAAATGGCCCGCAAAAGTTTGTATCCAATCTAGCTGAAAAACTAATGGACCGAATTAAACAAAATTTTGTAGGTAAATCACTTGTGGAACACCCTGGTACTGATTAGATTTTCGTATGATTCGGAATAAAATAACCTGCCTTTTTTGCAAAATGGCCCGTAAAAATCTCCAAAATCTAAAATAAAACTCTACGTATGCTCAAATATATCCAGAAAATGCTTGTTTAATACGTAATTTTTAACGACAAAAAGAATAAGACCAACCCCATTACACTAGGAATAGCCGTTTTCGAGATATTTTAGTTTTTTCGTATTTTCACTACGCCACCTTTGAAAAGAAGAACAGTTATCAAATGAGAACGAAAATTGAATTAAAAGTGAATTAAATGTAATTAAAATAAAGAGAACGTGAATATATAAGTCTGCAGGGAAAGTCATGTGCTGCCCACATCAAATTTTTACTTTCCCTGCAATACATGGTAATGTATAGGAAAAGTATTGGAATCAGGTCGAAAATCGCAATTCGAGTTTTCGACGGATCTACACGTTTCGAGACCTCTAGAATACGAAAATATATTTTTAGCGTGACGTCTGTGTGTGTGTATGTCTGTGTGTATGTCTGTCTGTGTGTCTGTGTGTTTGTCTGTGTGTCTGTGCAATGTATGTATCCACTCTAACTCAAAAACTGATGGACCGAATTTCACAAAATTTGGTTGATAAGTCACTTGGATGTGACCCTGGTGTTGATTATTTTTTGGTACGATCCGAAAAACAGAACCCGAAATGGTCCGCTAAAATTTCATGTATCCACACTAGCTAAAATACTAATAGATCAAATTTCACACTATTTGGTAGATAAGTTACTTGTGGGACACTCTGGTACGATTCGGAGAAGAACAACCTGCCTTTTTTTACGAAATGGCTCGCAAAAATAGACAAAATCTAAAAAAAAAAAAATGTATGCTGAGATGTATCAATTAAATTCTTGTTTTATACGCAATTTTTGACGAGGAAAAAGATATAACAAACTCCATTATACTTTAGGACTAACCGTTCTCAAGATATTTCTTGCATTTTTGTCACGCCGCTATCGGGAAAATGTCTAATTACGAAATAAAAACTAAAATTGAAATAAAAATGCAAATTTAGTTTTATTTGGTCCAATTAAACTCAATTTAATGAATTATTAAAGAAATAAAGAAAATATGAATTTAAGTCTGCAGGAAAAGTCATGCGCTGCCCACATCAGAATACGAAAAAATCATTGGTATAACCCTCTAGAATACGAAAAAACCATTTTCAACGTGACGCCTGTGCGTGTGTCTGTCTGTCTGTCTGTGTGTCTGTCTTTGCAGATTTTGTATCCATTCTAACTAAAAACTAATGGACCGAATTTCATAAAATTTGGTAGGTAAGTCCCTTGTGGGTGAGTCTGGTGCTGATTAGTTTTGGATACGATTCGGGATAAAAAAACCGGTCTTTTTTTTGCGAAATGTCCCGCAAAAATTTTAATCCACCCTAGCTGAAAAACTAATGGACCAAATTTCACAAAATTTGGAAGATAAGTAACTTGTGGGACGTCTTAGTGCTGATTAGAATTTGGTACGATTCGGAAAAAAATAACCTGCCTTTTTTTGCAAAATGGCTCTCAAAAATTGCGAAAATCTAAATTAAAAAACTACATATGCTCAAATATCTCCATTAAATGCATGTTTAATACGTAATTTTTAAGGAAGAAAGGAATAAGACCAACCCCACTACACTAGGGCTAGCCGTTCTCGAGATATTTTAGTGCTTTCGTATTTTCTCTACCCCACAATTGAAAATAAGTGCAGTTATCAAATGAGAACGAAAATTGAATTAAAAGTGAATTAAATTTAATTAAAATAATGAGAACGTGAATATGAGTCTTCTGGGAAAGTCATGTGCTGCCCACATCAGATTTTTACTTTCCCTGCTATACATGGTAATGTATAGGGAAAGTATTGGAATCATGCCGAAAATCGCAACTCGAGTATTCGACGGATCTAGGCGTTTCGAGATCTTTAGAATACGAAAAATCTATTTTTAGCGTGACGTCTGTGTGTGTGTTTGTGTGTCTGTGTGTCTGTCTGTCTGTGTGTGTGTCTGTGTGTCTGTCTGTCTGCCTTTGCAGATTTTGTATCCACTCTAACTAAAAAAGTAATTGACCGAATTTCATAAAATTTGGTAAGTAAGTCAGTTGTAGGCGAACCTGGTACTGATTCATTTTGGGTACGATTTGGGATAAAAGAACCTGCCTTTTTTTGCAATATGGGCCCTAAAAGACTCCATTCACTCTAGCATAAAAGCTAATGGACCGAATTTCACAAAATTCGGTAAATTAGTTGCTTGTGGACCATCTTGGTGCTGATTAGATTTGGTATGATTAAGAAAAGAAGAACCTGCCTTTTTTTGCGAAATAACCTTTAAAAACCTTCAAAATCTAAAATAAATACATGTGTATGCTCAAATATATCCATTAAATGCTTGTTTTGTCTGTGTGTCTGTGTATCTGTCTGTCTATCTGTGCAATGTATGTACTTACTCTAACTCAAAAACTAATGGACCGAATTTCATAAAATTTGGTAAGTAAGTCACTTGTGTGTGCCCCTGGTGCTGATTAGTTCTTAGTACGATTCGGGTTAAAAGAACCTGATTTTTCTTGCGAAATGGCCCATCAAAAATTGCCTGTATGCACCCTAGTTGAAAAACTAATGGGACCAATTTCACAAAATTTGGTAGATAAGTCGCTTGTGGGTTACCCTGGTGCTGATTAGATATTGGTATGATTCGAAAAAAAATAACCTGCCTTTTTTGCAAAATGGCCCGCGAAAATCGCCAAAATCTGATATGAAAACTACGTATTCTCAAATAGATCCTTGTTTTATACGTAATTTTTAACGATGAAAAGAATAAGACCAACCCCATTACACTAGGGCTAGCCGTTCTCGAGATATTTTTGTTTTTTCGTGTTTTCTCTAAGCCACCTTTGAAAATATGTCCACTTGCCAAATGAGAACGAAAAGTGAATTAAAAGTGAATTAAGTTTAATTAAAATAAAGAGAACGTGGATATAAGCCTGCAGGAGAAGTCATGTGCTGCCCACATCAGATTTTTAGTTTTCTAATGCTAAATATTTTACGTATTTTACCATCGTGACTATTAAAGTATGATATACTATCACCAATAGCTGGCGTTGCCGTGGACTCAAGGAGTAAATTTGCACCGCAATGCACAGGGAACTAATTTCTGGTCACTTAGAAAAAAATTATATGATTTCCTGCACGGGCTAGATATGTCCTAAATATGCATTCGGGCCACGCATATAGGTATGTATTTATACTCAAGCTAAACTGCAGCATAAATGGAAGCTAAGTTATGATCAAATTAGTGAAATATTTAAAATTGGTAACATTACGTTGTCTTACTGGTAAAAGAACAGAAATACAAATTGTTCGAAATTCTTACTGTGTAACAACCGCTATAGGAGAAATATACGCTATTTACTGCGGAGATTCCTAAAGCGAGCTTTTATACGCATAATTAAAAAATCATAGAAAATTCAGAAATAGAGTGCTTTTATTGAAATGCGAAGATATAACTCTAAATTCGTCCTCAATATTAGAATAGTGAGAATTTTTTATTCTCCGATGGGATAAAATAAAACTAAAATTATGTAAAATACACACATTTCGTTGCATTTAAAACTAAATAAATAAGTAAAAAGGAATTGACCTAAGGATTTGGTTCAATATTCATTGGAAAGAGCGTTTTTTATCTTTCCGATGATGCCAAGATGTGAATTCTATTACTTTTAATCTTTATAGAACATATTTGTGTGTAAATCACTCAGAATTCGCTTTAACATAAAATAACTAAACAATTTCTGTGTTTTTACAAATGTTTAATGTTTCCGAAGTAGTTCAGCACGCACGCACACATACACACACACACACACACACTGCTGATAAACGTCTTTTTTTTCTTGTTATGTAAGATGAGAAATCAAAAGTGGTGTTTAATAATCTTTCTTTGATTCATTTTAAGGTATTCCTCACGTAAACAACAGTATTGGAAGAAATTAGGTGTGCCTTATATACCTCCCATTCCCTTCGTGGGATCGGTAATAGAGAGCTTTACAAAGGTGAGATGCATTTCTATTTTGCATAAATTTGTTATCTTGCATTAAAAGCTACAGCAAGTAATGTTTGCGTCCAGCAACGGATAAACAGCTTCGCGGGTTGTACGTAAAACCTTTATTAAGAGCTTTTATGATATATATCAAAGTCATAAATTATATTCAGTTCTGATATAATTCAGTGCACTACGTTATCAACATTATATCTTTAATTTATAGGATTAGATATTTTCCACGTTAAGGTCAACATGTTTCTACTATGCTACTGCTTTCTTTCGCTCTTTAAATATTTTTATTATAGGAGTAGACAGTAGAATGTAGTAGTACCTGGTTGATGCGAACTCGAGCAGCATCGTGTGTGGCGCTCTCGTCAAAATATGAGGAAGCACAATTTCCAGCTTTTTTCAATTGTTTTCAATAATACTCGCCCTTCCCGCTCAGGGTATCTTTATTGTTTTTCAATACACAGTAAATATTGATAGCTTATTACCAATTATCTGTATACAGTGTAAGTTTCCATTCTTTTTTAACACTTTACAACAAAGTTGAAAAGTGTTTATGACTTTGTTCATTCTGTCTGTCAGTCTGTCTGTCTGTCTGTCTGTCCGTTAGCACGATAACTGTCGTAAAATGACTTAATCAAAATGAAATTTTAGTATGTTGTTCAGACGGTCTATAGGACCTATGGGAATATAAATGAATAATATCACCCAATTAGTTTTGGATTGAACCCGGGTTGAAAAAATGGAATACATTGAGCCCTATGGGACCTAATTTTTCAAGCATTTTTTAAGCGGATTTAAAATTCACAAATTGCTTCGAAAATTTTAGGCAATATTCAAATTGTTCCATAAAATATATAAAAAAAAATTCAGCGAAATATATTCAGTAGTTTTTTAAATAAAAATTAAAAAAATAATAACACCTCTTATATGAAGCGATCACGTGTCCATGATATGAAACGATCACATGACCCACTTCAAAATGATATATGGCATCCATCTTGTGTCAAAATCGTGATTTTTAAAGTTCTTTTTAATTCATATTGAGTGTTGTATCCGTCCTAAAACTACTTTATTTTTGCCTAAATTCTGTGCATCTACATACTAAAACAACGCAATGACAATATATTTCAGTTTAAATGCTCATCCAAATAAGATTATTTCTACTATTAAGCCTATTTTTCACCTATGTAAAATGTAAACAGCAAAATATGTAGAATGAGTTGTATTAGAATCGCTGTAATTCTTTAACACAAAATAATTTAGTCCATGGAGTCTGCTTAGCTGATATGAATGAAATATTCATTGATTTTAGAAAGAGAAGGACGATATTTTTCGCTGAAGTTTTACGCATAGAGATTACTTATTTGTAGCTCAATGGTCTTAATTTTTAAATAAAATAAATTATTATAGTATTGTGATGAATGACATGAATGGGGGAATTATTTATGAATGAAATGTTGCTTTTATTGAGAGAGCAAGGCGTGTTATTTTTTTATGACGTCATTTGCGTGAATTTCAGTTGTTTTCGATGAAGTTTTCAAATATAATAAATTATCGTAGTATTATGATAATTCTAAAATTATTACCGAGGAATGTATCACATTTTAGATATATTTAAACCAGGCAATTTATACTTTAATGCCGTCATTTGAATGAAGTTAATTTTTTTCGATGAAGGTTTAAGGTTTCAAATATAATAAATTAATGTAGTATTGTGATAAGTTTTAAAATATTATCGAGGAATGTATTGCATTTTAGACATGTTTAAATAAAATTGCATTGAAGTTGGAAAGTGTTTCATAATCAATGCTTTAAGCATGATTGATCTTTCTTGTTTCTCATACATTTATATTTCAGGGCATACAGTCATTAAATTATATGAAGAAATCCTTCCGATTCGACCGCCCTTACACTCCTAATATCTCTGGCCATATACTGATCAAAAACTAATTATTATTTAGTAAACTACTTCTAATGAATAATGAACACAATACTTATGATTTAAATTAAGTAACATCAGATCAAATGATATATAATTTGCACTGCAAAAATATTAAAACTATTATGATCATATTGTTATTGCTCATAAATGAATTACTAATTATTTTAAAGTCATATTTTTCAAGGTTCGAGCAAAAGCCAAATTTAGATGTAACCATGGTGCTAGAAATATGCTTTTTATTTTAGACTAGCCGCCTTCGGCGACCAGCCTGTTCGCTACCCTTGAAAATTCTGATCGTGCCGATCTCGCTGGCGCCATAACCCCATGGAGTTAACAAAGTTTGTTTCATTTTAATGACGTTAACACTAAAAATTAAATTTTGAGATGAAAAATAATGTATTCCAAAAACAAAAACATTCATTATTTAAGTTTGTATATATTAAAAGCTTTTTTGTTTTTAATAAAAACACGAAACAAAATTATAAACACCCATAATACCAATAGTCCACTGTTAAAATAAACACTAAACTGAATGGAATGTTTACAAATTAAACAAAAATCTAAATACAATTCCAGAATAGAAGTCGAAAACCTGTTAAATCAGAACAATATATAGCCCTTGTTTAAATCAGAACAATTTTGAAACAATATAAATAAAATACACTATAAACGTGTAAATACACTAAATGCGTAATGTTATAAAAAGAGCAAGAGAAGTTTATGTTCTTAAAAGAACAATAATGAAGTAAAATAAATTCTTATCTCGATACGGATAAACCGCTCCAAAGAAACTGCTAACACAACAAAGTGAAAGATTTGGGTTGAGTTGTAAGAAAAATAACGTTTTTTAAAAAAATAATAAATGCATTTCAAGCAAATTGATATTTAAAAGGAAAAGTAATTTATTTCGAAAATAATAAATTTATTCCAATAAAATGGATGGATAATTTATTCAAATAAAATGGATGGTTTGTTTTAATGACGTACGTTCATTATTTGTTAGTCGTAAATATCGAATGTTCCATTCGATTTCGCTATGCGCATCTGATGTAACCTCGTCCGAACTGTGACGTCAGAACCTCGCCCACCTCCCCTCCACCATAGAAACACCGCGCATAAAATATTTATTTAAACTTCCAAATTTCTAAAACTAAATGATTAGCACAATGCAAAGTTGAACTGAAACAATAAAGAATATTCCTAAGTATTCAAAGTTATTTTATCTTTCAATTTATTTTTATCTCCATATGTTCTGTATTCTATCTTACAACTATGAAAATTTACAGGTTAATTATACTCATAATTAAGGTATCCTTAATTTAAAAATTAACAATATATATACTAAATACTACGCCTTTCTATAGTGTCAACTAACAATAGCAACTACTTTACAAACACTAGCGACACCTAGATATAATTCTCACAGCATTATAGAATTTTCAAACGTTTCATCCATAGAAGTTTTATCTCCTTCTTTCTAAATCTATGCCCATATCACTCAGTTTCCCGATGTAAATGACTACAAATTTCATTTGAGTCTGTTTTTTCCTATATCTGTTTTTAGGATGACAACAATAGATACTGTTTCCGAACGCTGAAATATACCATGGAGGTAAAAGTAAGAAGTTAAAACTTCATATTAAGAAAACGCCAATATAATCTAAAATAATAAATCAGGTGGCGTTGGGATAAAATAAGTAGCCCTGAATTGTAAGTATTTCTATGGCGAAAGGCATATATATTTATTTAAACTGTCAGTTTTGACAAAATAAATTGCTAGCACTATGCAACTTAGAACTGAAGCAATAAAGAATATTTCTGCGCATTTAAAATTATTTTTACCTTTCAATTTATTTTTATCTCTATATTTTTTACTCTATCCTATAACTGTGAAGAAATACTGATTAATTATAGTCTTAATTAGGGAACCTTCATTTTAAAATAATCAAAAACACGTATACTAATTACTACGCCTTTGTGTTGTGTCAACTTAAAATAGTGACATGGCATTTTCAAACCTTTCATCCATAGAAGTTTTATCTCCTTCTTTCTAACTCCATGGAATCTACTTTATCACAGCAGACGATATTTTAAAATTGCGTTTATTCTCCCAGTTTAAATATGGTTGAAAAACGGCATATGATAGTGAAATTACATATAAAAGGCAAACGAAAATGCAAGCATTGGTCTTAATTCGCTGGATTTTTGCATATTGGGCTATATGGAGAGAAGTTGGACAATCTAAAGCTTATGTCGGTAAAAAGATTCAGAAGATTGCTACCAAAGAAATGGAACGAAATTGCGGATTATGTAATATGGGCTGCTGCGGAGAGCTTTCTGAGAAGTTTATAAACAAGTCAAGTTAAAGGCTAAAGGTTCTGTATTAAAGTTAAGAGAGAGAGGGGTAATTAAATATCAAATTTCTGTTTAAAAAATGTTTAGAAAATGCAATATTTCTAATAAATTTTGAAATACAATTATGTGTTCATGCCGTCCTTTTTTTTTGGCAGCCTGTGGAAATATGTAAAAAATATATATTTAAATTTGCAACTTATTTTATGCATTTTATTTTAGTATATGCATGACGTAGAATTGGATCGATACAATAAATATGGCCGAATCTATGGGTAAGTTATATTTACCTTTCTTTTTTAAATATAAAGAATATGTCTTCACTCATCCTTGGACTCACCCTTGTGTACTGTAAATACACCTCTATTGTCATTGATGCGCCGTAACGCCTGCGCATAGCTAGCGCATTTCTCTATATTAAGAAAATGTACTATGCCGCCGCCGTTGCTTGACAAATTCCTTCCAGATTTTCTGCTTCATACCGCAAAAATAAACATACGGCATACAAAAATATGAATTTCGGTATATTTGTAGGGGAATGTTAGAGGATCCTGATGTAATAAACAGTTTCTTGATTTCAACTTTTGTTTAAGGCATTTTTACCAAACTTAAAGGAATAGCATTTAAGCGAGTACGCGGCCTAAACAGACTAGCGGTAGTATGGACCGCGAAGTTACGCAGGCATGTACCTACATAGTTGAATTGTTGTAAGGCGGGACATGTTCTTTTTTTAATTTCGATTTAGTTTATATGAGTTATTCCATGTTTATGTATTTCTAAAATGAAAATTTTTCTTCACTATGGACAATGATTTAATTGCTCGAGCTGATTAAGAGCACAAAAGCGGTCGCGTGCGCGGTTCGGGTTAAAAGAGCTCGAAAAGCGGTCTTTTGGGATAGTGAGTGTCAGCGAAAAACGGGTGAACCCCCAGCGAGCGTATTGCGCTTGCGTAACAGGCGACAAGGAAGAGCTCACGAAACAAGCTCATCGAGTGCTAATTGTAGCGCGAAGTTTCCCGACTCGCGAAGTGCTACGGGGATTGACGGGCGTAGGTAGTAAGGGGCGGCGCCCCTAGTTATTTAAACAAATACCCAGTTCCTTGCATAGAGCAGTTGGCGTGGCTTGCTTTAGACTTGTCACGGGTCATGATTACTTACAGAGTCAGCTGTATCGAATGGGGCTGACAGATACAGATGTCTGCCCTCTTTGCGACCATGACGTTCCCAAAACTGGAGAGCACCTCAACATTTGCCCTTCTGTTCTTGACTGTTTTCCTTTATTTGTTACTGACAAGGCTTTTAGTGACTATTTTTATCGTTCTCCTTTGTATTGGGCTGGTCGTCGACTTATGACCGAGAGGTCGGAGACGGGCATAGGATAAAAAAAAGTTATTTAAACGAAAGTACCGTTTCATTAATTAGCATGGAACACTGTCATTTTCCTAAATATAGCAAATATTAATACTCAAATTAGTTTATAAATAAATGTACGGTAAAATATAAATGTGGTAAAACATACGCCGTGTTGTGCGCATTATCAGTATGTTTTCTAATATTGCGCATATGTCCATGTACACACTTAAAAATGCATCCGATTCGTCTCATCTGCATTCAATAATCAACAAATCAGTACCTGACCTCTCTTTAGAGTCCAACGACCAAAAGAGTTAACATAAACCATGCCATATTAAAACGATCCTATATTTTTCAATAGAAAGAAATTCTCAAACGAACTAACTATGCTATCTCAAAGGAGATTATGCAAGTTTCAGTATTCCAATCTAAATCAGTGTCTCTTGCACAATAAATATAGTTTAAGCTCATTAATGAATCTTATCTATTATCTTATTCATGTATTTATTGCATTTTTATTTTCAGGTATTACGAGGCCAACAGACCAGTTCTGTCCGTTGCAGAACCTGACATCCTCCGTGACATAATGGTCAAAGATTTTCTGTCTTTCTCAGGAAGAAGGGTATGTTAAAAATCAACCCAGTTTTATACCCTTGTAACGCAGCAATTATAATAACATATTTATGTGTCCGATTTATACGATCTCAGAAACATCAAATCCCAGCGTAATTTTTTTCGGTAACTTCTGATTTTTAATGTAAGAGGTTAAAGAGTGAAAACGTAGGTGCAAAGCGACCTGACCACCAGTCCTTGAAGCTAAGCCACTGTTATATTTTAAAACATACTATTTGGTGTTGCAGGCTCAGTGCTACCAAGGGGATGGTTGAGGGTCATAAACCCTCGCAGGAACTCATCGGAATACATCCAGTTCATTACCCTACTGTTATGCATTCATTTACCATTATTCATTATCTGTTATACATTCATTAATATGATGGAATTGTACCTACTGCGTGGCAAACAATAGGTACAATTTATTATTTATTTATTTATTGAAGCTCGGAGAAATGAGAAATAATATATTTGTAATCCCCATTACTCCCTATTTTTCTCTGGTGATATTACTGAGCAGGCTTTCGATTTACAATTTGTTTACACCGTATTATACATTACATATTATACCATTTTATGCGTGAAAATGTAATTTCATGTAGTTTATGTTTATCATGTGAATATTACTTTCCCTGCAATACATGGTAATGTATAGGGAAAGTATTGGAATCATGCCAAAAATCGCAACTCGAGTTTTCGACGAATCTACATGTTTCGAGACCTCTAGAATACGAAAAAACTATTTTTAGCGTGACGTCTGTGCGTGTGTGTGTCTGTCTGTGTAATGTATGTATCCACTCTAACTCAAAAACTAATGGACCGAATTTCATAAAATTTGGTAGGTAAGACTCTTGGGCGTGACCCTGGTGCAGATTAGTTTTTGGCACAATTCAGAAGAAAAGAACCCGCCTTTTTTTGCGAAATGTTCCGCAAAAATAGCATATATCCTCTCTAGCTGAAATGCTAATTGACCAAATTTCACAAAATTTGGTGGATAAATCACTTGTGGGATATTCTGGTGCTGATTAGATTTTGGTACGATTCGGAAAAGAACAACCTGCCCCTTTTTACGAAATGGCCTTCAAAAATCGTCAAAATGTAATAAAAAGCTACGTATGTTCAAATATATCAATTATATGCTTGTTTTATACGTAATTTTTGATGAGGAAAAGAATAAGAACAACTCTTACTCTAGGACTAACCGTTCTCGAGATATTTGAGATTTTTCGCATTTAGTTATGCCACTTTTGGAAAAATGCCCAATTTCCAAATAAAAACAAAAATTGAATTAAAAATGGAAATTTAGTGTTATTTGGTTCAATTAAACTCAATCTAATGAATTCTTAAAGATATAAAGAAAATATGAATTTGAGTCTGCAGGGAAAGTCATTTGCTGCCCACATCAGATTTTTTGTTTTCGTCTAACAATTGGTTTCGGATATTTAAAGTGAAAAGTGCTCTATATTATTTTGTTTTGCGTATTACTATTTTTACGTTCCATGGTATTATATAGGAAAATTATTGGAATAGGTTCAAAAATCGAAACTCAAGTTTTCAATGGATCTACACGCTTAGGCACATTTAAAATAGGAAGCCACCATTTTTAACGTGAGGTCTGTATGCATGTACATTTATGTGTCTATGCGATGTATGTATCCACTGTGGTAGTGTTGATTAGATTATGGCATCTAATTCGGAAAAATAGAACTGGACATTTTTGCGAAGTGGCCACAAAAATCGTCAACATCTAATAAAAAAGACTACTTAAATGCATTAATTAAATGCATTAAGCATAAATGCATTAAGCATTAATTAAATGTATAATATGCTTAAATGCATTAATTAATTGCATTAATTAATTGCGTGAAGCATAAATGCATTAAGCACTAATTAAATGCATAATATGCTTAAATGCATTAATTAAATGCATATATGCTTAAATGTATTAATTAAATGTTTGTCTTACGTATAATTTTTGAACACGAAACGAATACGTCGAATCCTATTACTCTAAGATGAAACATTCTCTATATATTTAATATTTGTTTCGAATTTTGGGAAGATGTCAATGTTTTAAAATGTGACAAATTGCTGAATAATAAGTATTTTTAAGCACTCAAAGACGAGTCTTAAAAGAGATCCTAGGTAAAAAATAAAAGTGTTGCCTTTAATCTCTTGTTTAAAGAAGGTTCGGGAAAACATAGAGAAATTATGTTACGCAAATAGAATTCCAGAGAGGATCGATTGTATGTATACTCGTGGGGCATTCCCAACTCAAGTCACTCCAGTGAATGAAAAAGAAGATGTATTGAAACAGCGAATTGGATATAATATCAAAATTACATAATCATTCGAGTCATTTTGTAGAATTAAACTCACTTTTATGGATTACGAATTAGTACATGAATATGAGACTATAGGGGAAGTCAAGTGTTTTTCACATGTGGCGATTTTTTGTTAAATTAAACTAAAAATGACTTTATAATTCATAGTTTAAATGTACATATTTATTGTTTGTTTTTTTAATTTATTAGGTAAATTCTAGAGAAATATTTTTGCAGATTTCCGGATATACGGAAAAAGTCCTGACATATCGGTACATTCTGATGTTTGTTTTATTTATTATTTCTTTTGTGTGTTTTAGACAGTTGAAATGGGCAATGATATACTGAATAGCATGTTTTCCATGATGCACGGGGAAGACTGGAAGAGAGTTCGAGCCATAGTGACACCCACATTCACTACGGGAAAAATAAAAAGGGTAAGCCAGTTTTCAACTTCTTAAATAAAAAAGGTTAGCTAGTTTTTAAGTCATTAAATAAAAAGGGTTAGCCAGTTTTAAACTCAATAAATGAAAATGGTAAACCAGTTTTTATGTCGTGAAATAAAAAGGGTAAGCCAGTTTTAAAGTCATTAAATGACAAGAAAGATCAATCATGCATAAAGCATTGATTATGAAACAGATTCCAACTTCAATGCAATTTTATATAAACATCTCTAAATTGCGATACATTCCTCGATAATATTTTTAAAATCATCACAATACTACATTAATTTATTATATATGAAAACTTAAAACCTCATAAAAAAATGAACTTCATTCAAATGACGGCATTGAAATATAAATTGCCTAGTTTAAACGTATCTAAAATGCGATACATTCCTCTCGGTAATATTTTAAAAATTATCATAATAATACCATCATTTATTATATTTGAAAACTCCATCGAAAACAAATGAACTTTATTCACATGATGTCATCGAAATATAAATTGCCTGGCTCTTTCTATGAAAGCAGCATTTCATTCTTAAACCTTTTTCCATTCCTTTCATTCATCACAATATTATAATATTTGATTTTATTTAAAAACTTAAAACCATGGAGGTACAAGTAATTTAACTCCATGCTTAAAACTTCATCGAAACAATCGTCTTTTTCACTGTGTAAAATCAATGAATGTTTCATTCATATCAGCTATATTGTAGACTAGAGAGCTAAATAATTTTACGTTAAAGAAATGCAGCAATTCTTATACAACTCATTCTGCATATTTTGGTGTTTACATTCTCTATAAGTGAAAATCAGGCATCATTGTAGAAATAATCAAAGTTTGGTGATCATTTAAACTCAAATATATTGTAATTGCGTTGTTTCAGTATGTAGATTCACAGAATTTAAGCAAAAATGAAGCAGTTTTAGGACGGATACAACACTAAATATGAATTAAAAAGAAATTTAAAATCGCGATTTTGACCCAAGATGGATCCCATATTTTATTTTGAAGTGGATCACGTGATCTCTTCATATAATGGTCAACTGATCTCTTCATATAAAGGATGTAATTATTATTTTAATTTTTATTTTAAAAACTACTGAATATATTTTGGGATAATTTGAATATTTACAAAAATTTTCGAAGCAATTTATGAATTTTAAAATTGCTTAAAAAATGTTTGAAGAATTAGTCTGTTAGATGTTTGAAGAACATGTCTTCAACCCGGGTTCAATCCAAAACTAATTGGGTGATATTATTCATTTATATTCCCATAGGTTCCACAAACCGTCTGAACAACATACTAAAATTTCATTTTGATAAATTCATTTTTATGGCAGTCATCGTGCTAAGGGACAGACAGACAGACAGATAGACAGAATGAATGGACAAAGTTATAAACACTTTTCAACTGTATTGTAAAGTGTTAAAAGTGTAAGTCTGTTCAACTCGTAATAAGAAAGATCAATCATGCATAAAGCATTGATTATGAAACACTTTCCAACTGAAATGCAATTTTATTTAAATATGTCAAAATGCGATATATTCAGAGGTGATATTTATTTAATTATCACAAGACTACTGTAATTTATTTTACTTGAAAATTCAAAATTTAATTGAAAAAATGAACTTTATGCAAATAACATCATCGATATATATATCGTCTGGTTTTTTATGTAAAAGCAATGAAAAATTCATTCATATCACTTTTGTATCAGATTCCTAAACCAAATAAGTTTGCTTGAAAAAAAATTAGCAATTCTTATACAACTCATCTTACAATCGCTTGTTTACATTCTGCGTCCATTAAAATTAGGCTTCATTGTGGAAATAATCAAAGATTCATGACCATTCAAACTCGAAAATGTTGCAATTGCTTTGTCAGCGAATATAGATCCACAAAAAATAAGAAAACATAAAGCAGTTTTAGGGCGGATACAACACTGAATATAAATTTAAAGGAACTTTAAAAATCACGATTTTAACAATGGGAACAAGAGTGGATGCCATATTTTATTTTGAGAGTGGGTCACGTAATCTCTTCATATAATATGGGTGTAATTATTATTTTAATTTTTATTTAAAAAACTACCGTACATATTTTGCTGAAGTTTTTGTTATATATTATACTAGCAGCATACCCGTTCTTCGTACGGAGTATATAATATAAAGAAACTTGAAATTCATAATCATGCCCAAATTCTTATAGTATACTAAATGACATGTTTAATCAAAATATTCTGTTAAAATATTTGATATAATGCTCCTAAAAAGAAGTTTAAGAATCTCTGTTCTCGCTATATAAAATTATCTTCATGGACATATCTGAAGAATGAAACATCTTGGACCCCTTATGTAAGCAAATATAAAAAAAAAATATGGAATTGAATCAATATATGCAAAATAAAAGCGTTAAAATTGTATGGGACCCGTACTAATTATATACGCGAATATTAGAAAATATAACCTGTATTAGTAGATTACATGTATAAATTGAAAATACCAATAAACCCGTAATCTTTAAATCTGAAGACAGTCATTTATTCCAATATATGTCAAAATTAAAGTGCTAAAATTATATGGGAAGATATACACGTACTACTTATAATGTCCGATTATTAGTAGAAGATTACCCGTTTTGCAATATGAGTCTCAAATGTTTTTTTGGTAAAATACAACAGACGACGTAATAAATTGAATATATAATTAATCCCCGTAATCTTCATACCAGAAGACTGTACTTGATTCCAATATATATGCCAATATATGTCAAAATATATGCCAATATACCTGTACTACTTATATTCTCGTAGGTTAGAAGATATACCCGTGCATTCCTAGAAGATTACTCGTACAACGTACAATATGCATGTGTCAGCAATTTTTGCCCCAATAAAACAATGGCGTAATAACTTAAAAATATCAATAATCACTGAATCAATAATTCCGGAAAATATCAATAATAATAATGTTTAAACCTGAAGAGTATAATTGATATTATCCAGTCCAAAATGAAATGGCAATGAAATTTATTTTTTATACATATCTTCATTATTCAAATCGGAAAGGATTTAATAAAAATCGTCTGCCGCATAAACACATTGGATTTAAATCCGTTGCTAAGCGACATGATATCATTTGCTTCAAATAAATTGGTAGAAAAAATATCGTCTAAATAGTTATATTTCTATGGAACATTTGGCGACAGTTTCGTCAAATTAGCGACATTTTAAAAAATCGCCAAATTTATCGCCAAGTGGGACTGTAGAACTGACAGTTCCACTTTTCGACAAATTGACGAAATATCATCACAATACTATCCCCTAACAAAAAACAATTAATATCATTTATGTAGCGCAATTTTATCAATTTCAAGATATTTTTATAGATTTGAAAACATTTTTATCAATTTGGTGACATTTTAAAAATTCGCTAAATGTATTACTAAGGATGGTTGGTCTGACAGATAAATGCTAACCAAACATCATTTCAGTACTCTCTTCTAACAAAACAAAAAAAAAATCATTGATATGTAGAAGACCCAAGCCACACGACCAACCCGAAGGTTTATGGCAGCTGTTTGTGTGTCGTTTATATCAATTTGGCGACATTTCCGTCAATTTGGCAAAGTTTAAGAAAAGTTGTCAAATTAGCGATATCCCTCCAAATTCGTAGCTTTGAATTTGCAGATCTGAATGAAACATTCTTATCCCGTTTCAATATACTAAATGAAAACACTGCAATTGTATTAGAAGATATACCCGCTCTACTCTTTTTCTGTTTCAACAATCGGCTATATGAATTTATTGGCTAAACACAATATATGAGTTTAGTAGCTAAATACGATATAAGCTTTAAAACTCTTTGCCAAAATAAATGAAATTGATGTACGCAGTCAGCAATTAATATAATTAAAAGAAAAATCAAACCGTCCATTCATAAGATATACTTTTATATCTATTTATCCATTTATTTATTATTTAAATCGAAAAAAAATTATAAAAACATTAACAAACACATTTATTTTAATTGCGATGCCGAGCAACATGATATATCCTCCTAAAATGTTAAAATTTATTAACCACTAACAGCACACCCGTTATTCGTACGGAGTGTATAATTTAAAGAAACTTATAGTTCGCAATCATGTGCAAATTCTGTTAAAATATTAAATTTATTGCTCCTAAAGAGAAGTTTAAGAATATATGTTCTCACTATGCAAAATTATCTTCACGATCAGATCTGAAGAATAAAACATCCTGCCCCCTTTTGTAAGCAAATTTACAGAAGAAAAAATAGGAATTGAATGAATATATGCAACCCCGTACTAATTATAAATGTCGCAGATCAGAAAATATGCCAATGTGTTAGTAGAAGATTACCCGTATTACAATATGCGTCTCAAAAATATTTGCCAAAATAAAAGAGATGACGTAATAAATTGAAAACATCAATAATATCCGTACTCTTTATACCAGAAGGTCGTAATTGATTCCAATATATGCCAATATATATCAAAACATATGTCAATATACCTGTACTACTTATATTCTCGTAGTTTAAAAGATATACACGTGTATTTGTAGAAGATTCGTACAACATACAATATATGAGTTTAAACAATTTTTGTCATAATAAAATAATTGCATAATAACTTGAAAATATCAGTAATCCTTGAATCAATAATCACCGAAAATATAAATAATAATAATTTTTAAACCTGAAGACCGTAATTGATATTATCCAGTCAAAAATGCTATAAGAAAAATCAAATCGTTCTTTTCTAAAATATATTTTTATATCCATTTATTTATTATTCAAATCGAAAAAATAATTATTAAAATTAACAGACAGATTTAATTTAATTTCGTTTCTGAGTAACATGATATAAGATAGAATCTTATAACATGTTAAATATGTCATGTCTTATAACATAAACTGCGAAATTAAATAACGATTTTGATTTCTCTATACTTCTCATTATTCCGTAAAAGCTTGTTTTAAATAAACCATGAACCATGGAGACAGATTTCCCCTTTAAATCATGTTTCAAACAATACATGTTTTCAGAAAGTGACTAATTAACGCAAACAATCTCCCATCAAACTCAGAGATTAAATTTTAATTCACTTCCAAACGATTTTCAAGCTTTTCGTTTGGATAAACCACGGAGTTAGAGAGTATAACTCCTAGGAAAAAGTTCCGTTTTTCATTAATATCTCGACAACCCCAGGTCTTAGAAACTCGAAACTTAGACAACATTTATGGGGGGATATTTCAAGGCTATCCACCAAATTTCATTAAATTCGGTTTAGCCGTTTTTCCGTGATGATGAGACAAACGAAAATTTCGTTTTTTACTAATATCTCGAGAACCACTGGTCGTAAAAACTCAAAACACAGATATAATTTTAATTGGGGCTATTTCTGGGCTACCCACAAAATTTCATCAAATTCGGTTCAGCCGTTCTCCCGTGATGATGGGACAAACAGACAGACAGACAGACAGACAGATTTTCATTTTTATTTATATAGATAGGATAACTTAAATATTTTCTAATGTGATTCTCGTGAATTTTAACTTTGCCTAGAAAATGTTTAAAAAATTAAGTCCCATAGGATTCAATGAATTATATATATATATATAAATAAAATAAAAATAAATATATATATATAAAATATATATATATATATATATATATATATATATATATATATATATATATATATATATATATATATATATATATATATATATATATATATATATAATACAGAAATTTTATGCCTTTCCCAATAACGCCCTTTTCTTTTATAATTATTATTCCAAATTCCTCTCTCATGTCCAGCACATATTGCAACTACATTAAATTCTATCCGACGTCACTAGTATTAACAAGTCTGCAGACACTTCCTCGTTTCCTCGATCATAACATGTATGATCACTAATATTAACCTCTGTATAAACATTCTCATATGAAACTGCATTCCCAATCACATTTTTAAAGCATAAAGAACACGAAGACAGCAGCCACATGCCTCGTATCATCCTTCCCCCTCCGATGTATATGCAATTTGTACTTAAAAAGAACGGCAGAATGCACTGAGATTTGGTGAAACATGGTCGATGATTAGGAGCTCGGCCTATCTATGTAATTACTTCTGATTCTAATGTCATCTAATAAAGTAAATTTGTAATATGGAGAAAGGTCTTTTCCTTGGACTATTCTAGCCTAATATTACACACACACACACACACACACACACACACATATATATATATATATATATATATATATATATATATATATATGTATATATATATATATATATATATATAGGTAGGTAGGTGGTGTGTTTTTGTGGCTCTCGTGATTTTAAAGCGTTTTTAACTTCTTTTAAAGGGTTTTATCTTTTCTTTTTTAAAGTATTTTTTTCTGTTTTTGTTAGCTTTGTTACTTTAATTGTATTTAAATATTTTCTATGTTGATTGAGGTGCACTCCTGGGATTGTGAGAGGAATTTTTGTGACTAATGTCAACGACAGCTCTTGAAAGATATGACGATGGCCCGCCAGATCGGAAAGTTATCGATGTTATCGATCGGGAACTTAGCGAAAAAAACTTTGTTTCACAACTACTGTTAAACACAACCACCTTAAATGCTATTCTATCTATAAATTTGTTGATCTATATAACACCTATTGTACTCATATTGATATATTTAATTTGACTCCTGTCTGTTTTAAAAAGGCTTGTTTGAATGCGCTTGACATGTATACGACTTAATATTCTTGTATCTTATATTCTGTTCTTTTTATTTTTGTGTGGCTACTGTAACTGGATTTCATCTGTAGTTGCTACGTAAATTGAATAAAATAAAATAATATATATATATATATGTGTGTATATACTCTAAGCCACAAATTTCGACCCCCCCCCCCCCAAAAAAAAAAATAATGATCCGATAGCAATAAAACTTTACATGCAAACACCTTTCGACCGAATAAGCAAATGATCAAAATGTCACAGCCAATGAATGGATAGTCGTAACTACAGCGAATTGAAACTAAGCACCAAGGAGGTGTATATAAGGAACGAACTTCGCTTTCAGGAAGAAAACGTGCAGTGGATTTCGATTGCGTACGTAACGTTGATCGTTTTCAACGTACGTAATTCGTTTAAACATTTCGTTAAAACGTTACGTACGTTGATTCATTTTCTAACAATGCCTGCGCCGGCGAATTTGCGGATACTACGACCATATGAAGGAGTTTGAAAGAGGGCGTGCGGTCGAAATGCATGAGGCTGGATGTGTGCACCGTCGAATAGGTCGGCATTTGGGTAGTAGCGATGCAGCAATTAGACAATGTTGAGAGGAATAGGTCCGGAATGACAGATTTCAGCGGGCAGCGGACGGCCTAAGGGGATGACAGAAAGGGAAGATAGAGCGATTGTCGGAGCAGCTGTGACAGCACGAAATTCATCGTTATCAACCATCCAATGTGTGACAAACACGGACGTGACCACCCGGTCCATTAATAGAGCGACTACGGGAGCGGAATCTATACTTGAGGCGCCCATTATGTCGCCTACCACTGACCAGTAAGCACCGTTATCAGCGATTGCCATGGTGCCAGGCCCGATCAACGTGGAATTGTTCGAATTGGGAACGAATTGTCTTCAGTGATGAGTCCCGTTTCGAACTGAGTTTCGACGACCAGCGCAGACGTGTCTAGAGACAGCCCGGACATCGTCAGGTTCCTGTTCTTACCGTCACACGGCCCGACAATAGGGAGTTATGGTCTGGGGTGCCATTTCGTTTGATAGCCGGACCCCTTTGATAGTCCTCCGTGGCACCATCACCTCACAGCGGTATGTTGTCAACATTCTACGATCCGTTGTATTGTCATTCCTTTGGCGACACCCGGGGGTAACTTTTCAGCAAGATAATGCCAGATCACACACGGCACACCTCTCTATTGATTGTCTGTATGCTTACTGTACACTTCCTTGGCCAGCTATATCCCCCAGATCTCTCGCATATAGAGGCCATTTGGGCTGAGAACAGTCGCCGCCTGCGACCATCCCAGAATATAGACGAATTAGCTCGTCAATTGGAGGCCATTTGGAACAACATCCCTTTGAACACCATCCGGCAAATTTATGCATCACTGCCAAGTCGGGTAAGAGCTTGTATCAAGGCCAGACATGGATCAACGCCATATTGACGTGCTCAATTTGTGTAGATCTTTTAGTGCAATAAATCATCCAATTATTCTAAAATTCTAGTTATTTCTTTTTCTGTACATTCACATTACACGTACCAAATTTCGTCGTATTTCGATAATTTTTTCCTGGTGCGTCAATTTGCTTATCTTAGAGTGTATATATATATATATATATATATATATACACACATATATAAACGTAATATAAGTGTGAAAGTTATAAAATACCAGAAATCACACGAATAAGGCGCGATGCTGCACTACAACGTGGATTTAAATATCATACCAGAAAATTAGACAAGTAAATGGAAGCAATATACCAAAGATTGGCCGGGGGGGGGTTGTGACCACTCCACCGGTTAAGCAAGCTTTTCGGTTAAACAACACTCCCGGTAGCCGATATATTGCATAAGAAATGAATACCGAAGTATCAAAAATTTAAAAAGATGTAAAAAGAGTGTACCAGAACTTGAAAACGTGGAATAACCCACAAGACATGTAATCCAAAATCTGCATTAAAGTGTCTTAATTCTACAATTTAAAAGGCAATAAGAATTAAAAAGTACAGTTTATAAACACGTAATCAGATACTTTACCATGAATTCAATACTTCAATAAGCAAGACAAATACGCACAAATCTATCCATATATATATATATATATGTATATATATATATATATATATATATATGTATATATATATATATATATATATATATATATATATATATATATATATATATATATATATATATGTGATATAAATTGTAACCACAAATGAACTGATATCTGTGTAAGAGTCAAATGAAGAGGCATCTTTCTCCTCAGAAGCCTTTATTTACATTCGCCGTCATTTCACCCTCATACATCCAATTCACTCCGTAACGGAGCTCCACAGGCATGTTAACAGTACATGATTACAGCTAACAAATTTGCAATAGGCATAAGATTTCTGTGCTATGTGCCACAGAGATATGAACATAGATCTGCTTCCAAAATTCACATCGGTCTGCTTCAAAAACGCTCTGCACGGACTTTTATAGTACACTTATCAGACCACTTTATCTTTGTAGTAAGATTCCAAGTCCTCCGCTTTCTCTAACTTCATTTGAATAAAGTTTTCAAATGACTCACTAGCTCCACATTCAAAATGTTCTATGAATATTGCCTCGAGTCGCTGCCATTCTGTCAGGTGGGATGCATGTTTTATAAAAAAAGTCAAAGCTTCTCCTTCTAAGAACTCCGGAAATAAATCGACTTTTCTCTCATCTGATAACTTTTGCTTTTTGCATTGTAAATTATAGAATTTCATCCAAGTTTGCACTTCCATTTGCTTGACACCATTATATTTCGGGCAGACAATGGTACTGGATCAGTTAGCTAATGCTAAAATTTCTTCTACCCTAGATTTAACGTCAGGATATTGGCACATTAAGCTTAATGAGACGGATTCAGAAAAATGGCTTTTACAACTAATTATGGATTATATAAATGGAATAGACTTCCGTTTGGTTGGAAAAATTCCCCTGCCATATTTCAGAGAACCCTAAGACAAATTCTAGATAAGTATCAAATCAGATTTGCCCTTAATTATTTCGATGATATTATAGTATTTTCTCAAAATTTCAGTGAACATATGGAACATTTGAAAACTATCTTTTCCATTTGTGAAAAAGAAAATATTAAGTTAAAATATTCAAAATGCCAATTTGCCCAAAGAAAAATTAACTTTCTAGGATACGAGATAGAAAATGGAAGATATCAGCCTAATAATGTTAATATTAAGGTTATAAAGAAGTTACAACCCCCCAGAAATGTTAAAGAATTACAAAGGTTTTTAGGAAGTGTAAATGCTTATAATAAATTTATCCATAATTATGCTAAGATTAGAAATCCTTTAAATAAATTACTCCGAAAAAATGAAGTTTGGAATTGGACCATAGAGTGCCAAAAAGCTTTTCAGCATCTTAAGGATATTCTAATTTCGAAACCTGTACTCACATTATTCAACCCAAATTATCCGTGTCATGTTTTCTGTGATGCATCCTCAGAAAGTATTGCCAGTATCATAAAACAAGAGCATCCAGATGGTTCATTACACCCTATTGCATATCATTCTAGATAGTTGAGGTCTTATGAAAAGAATTATGCCATAACGGAATTAGAGTGTCTTGCCATAGTAGATTCTATTGACAAGTACTACTGTTATTTGCATGGAAATCATTTCACAGTTCATACTGATCATGCTGCCTTAGTTTGGTTAAAAAAGATTAAACATCCGAGAGGAAGATTGTTTAGATGGTCACTTAAATTATCTATGTATGATTTTGATATTAAATACAAAAAAGGGTCTACTAATTATGAAGCAGATATGCTAACCAGAAATCCCATAGCGCATCAGACTAGATTATGCACACATTTATTAAGTTTAGGAGAAATTGAAGAAAATCAATCAAAGGATAACCTTAATCATTCAAAATTTCAAAAAATTAATAATGTCTTAACTGTAAAAAAGAAAGGATTTATTAAAATTGTAGTGCCATATTCATTAAGAGCTAAATTATTAGAAAAACTCATTCAGAGTTTGGTCATCCTGGAGTAAACTCCATGCTAAATTTAATTTCGCCGAACTATTATTGGCCAGAGATTATTGAAGATGTAAGAAAATATGTGAAACATGTCAATTTGAAGATCATTTTTCAACAAGAAATCAAAACAGAAGAAATTTGGGTTATTAGGATGTTTACCTCCAGCTATAGAGCCTTTTGATATAATTTCTATGGATACTGAAGGAGGGTTAAGTTACTACAATTCTGCAAAGAAATATTTACATGTTGTAATTGATCATGCAACTAGGTATGTGTGGACATTTCCATCAAAAAGTGTTACCACAGACACCTATATAAATTGTTTGAGACAAATATTCCAAATTCAGGCGCCAAGGAAAATATTAACGGATAGAAATGCAGCTTTTACCGCATCTAAATTTAAGCGTTTTCTTAAAAGTTACAATGTAACTCAATTGTTAACTTCAGCTCATAGACCACAGTCTAATGGAAAAAATGAACGAGTAAATCAGACAATTATAACCAGATTAATTTGCAAAATTAACTCATTTCCAGGCAAAATTGCATGGACCAAATTATTAGAGCAGGTAACAGCAGAGTATAATAATACTCCACATTCAGTGACTAAGTATACCCCAAATTATTTAATGTATGGGAAGTTACCGTATAAGTCTCCACTGAATAATTATGAAATATACCCATCAATAGAGAAAGACCGATGTGAATTTTGGAAGCAGATCTATGTTCATATCTCTGTGGCACATAGCACAGAAATCTTGTGCCCATTGCAAATTTGTTAGCTGTAATCATGTACTGTTAACATGCCTGTTGAGCTCCGTTACGGAGTGAATTGGATGTATGAGGGTGAAATGACGGAGAAGGTAAATAAATGCTTCTGAGGAGAAAGATGCCTCTTCATTTGACTCTTACACAGATATCAATTCATTTGTGGTTACATTTTATATCACATATATATATATATATATATATATATATATATATATATATATGTATATGTATATGCATATATATATATATATATATATATATATATATATATATATATATATATATATATATATATATATATATATAAATATCTAGATATTGGAGAAGAATGTCATATTTTTGAAAAATATCAATTCCATGAGCAGAGTGAACTCTGAAAAAATAACAAAACCGCTAAAATTTAGCAATTTTCTAAATAAAGAAAACGTATTTAATTTTAAACATATTAAATTTAAAATGACTCTCCAGATGACTTAAGACAATAAACACTATATTTGCGATAAAAATAAAAAAACAAACATTCACTTCCTTGTAGCTTAGACATATCCATCAAGGAACTGCTGTTGTCCGGGTAGTAGTTGCGCAATCATTTTCTTTCGGTTCCATTTCCAATGGAATATCTTTTGACATTGATTGATTGAGAGAGATTCGTCTCTTCTGAAAATCCTGATTGACATTTTATAGGAAATATAAAGGCTGCGCCAGACAGAGCAAATATACTTTGTTTATTTACACAGAAAATATATTATATACTCTCTTTTGCAAAAAAAAAAAAACAGAAGCACCCCTAAAAAATAATCCAATCATTTCGAAATTTCGCATGCAAATTCTTTTGTACCAAGTATGCAAATGATTAGATTTGCAAGGGCAATGAGTGCTGGTGATACCGAGCAATAGGCCGCCACCTGCACCGAACAGACACTGCTATGCAAAGGTGCTGGCAGCAATGATTGCTGCAAGGAACTCATTGACGGAATGAAGACTCTGGAAGGTCAAGGCGCACGAATGCGAGGTAAGATAGAATGATTGTGCGATAGGCTAGAACTAGCCCAATGGCATTATTGTCCACCATCTAACGTGCTACAGTCTCCTCCATACCACCCGCGGTACCTTCCACCATCTCACGACGCTCGGCTGAGGTGGGGTTGCGCTCACGGCGGCCTTTACGACGTCTGCCCATAACCCCACAACATCAACAGAGTCGTTTGAAGTAGTGTCGTAGCCGAGCATCATGGCTGCCAGCAGACTGGCATCGCTTAGTGTTTAGCAATGAATCACGCTTCGGTCTTTCATAAGATGACCATCGGGTACGTATGTGGAAGCGCCAGGGCCAGCGTTCCGAATCAGACTTTGTTTTACACAGGCACACAGCTATTGCTCCTGGTGTGATGGTGTGGGGTGCTATATCTTAGGACGCTCCTAGTCAGTCTGCGTACAACTTTAACAGCGCAATATGTTGATGAAATCCTGCGGCCGTTTGCGTTACCCTTCATGGCACGTCATCCTAGGACCCTTTTCCAACAAGATAATGTCACGCCACATACGGCGCGCATATCTGTGCACCATCTCTTCTGTCGATATTGTTTCTTAGCCAGCAAGGTGACCAGACTTCTCGCCAATTGAGCATGTATGGGACATGCTAGGCCGCCAAATTCGGGAACCCTGAAATGTAGCAGATCTGGAGCAACAATAGAGGAATGTCTTGCAGAATGTATCGCACGATGGCATTAGGAAACTTTAACACGCCTTACCTAGACGTATGCAAGCATGTATTGCCTCCAAGTGGGAGGGGGAGTTCACCAATTACTGATTTGAAAATTCAATGTGCAATTGCTAACCATTGATGTGACCTGTGGCCTTGATTTTGTAATCATTTCATTACCTGTGTACGAACTGTACGTATATTTAATTTCAATAAAAACAGTCACTCTCTTCATGGTGCTTCGTTTTCTTTTGCAAAAGAGTGTTTTTATTTCAGTTAATATATATGATTCAAATAAAAGTTTTTCATCGTAAATTATTTGGATAAACACTGTATCCCTTACTTTTCCAGACTCTCCGCCACTTCAGACACACACACACACATATACATCTTTTTCTTTTCAGTGTGTAAGATATCTTTTTTGAAAATGCTGATTTCCAATTATTTTCCAGATGCTCAGCATCTTCAAAGATTGCTCAAGGACTCTTGTGAAGAATTTCAAAGCAGCAGCCGAGAAAAGGGAGCCAGTTGAAGCGAAATCGTAAATATTTTAATCCTTTAAATATTGAATTTGAAATTAACTGTTTATGTGGGCAACGAAATTAGGGATATATGTAGTATAATCCCTTTTCCATTCTTGGAGATTTTGGGTGAGATTCTGGCAATCCCTGCTATAATTTGGAGAACATTCCATTCTGGCAACTCCTTCCGCGTCTTTTGTCGCCCTTTTTTCGCTTTTTGGCGCTAAGGTAAAACTCGCAACATTATATTATTGCAACGTTTTCCTAGTTGTTTTCGATCTTCAATCTTTCTTTTGTCGCCATTTTGTCGCCAAGGTAAAAATCGCTTTCTATCGCCATTTGTGCAAAAGTTGATCTGTAGCAATTCAAACATGAGACTACGCCCGCGAATAACCATCAAAGAACCAGGTCCCGTTGGCTGTCGGAGGTCGCACGAAGCATAGCTGTTTGCGCAACAGGTATTCCGTGATTAGTATAGCACAACAGGAAAATCAGATAATTTTCTGATTTTTACCTAAGCGGCAAGGAGGCGATTTTTACGTTGGCGAAAAACGAGAGGCAAAAGACGACAGAAGGGTGAGAAAAGACGCGGAAAACGTTGCCAAAATGGAATGTTGAGATTTTTACTTTAGCTACAAAAGGGCGAAAAACAGGTTGATAAAATACTACAAAAGGACGACAAAACATGCGGAAAGGGTTGCCAAAATGGAATGTTCATCAAATCATAGCAGGGATTGCTAGAATCTCACTTAAAACGCAAAGGGCACCAAATACGGGTAAAGGGCACCATAACAGTTCATGCAAAGGGCACCAAGCTAGTCGATGTTGTACGTTTTAGCCTTGGGTTTCCCCTCCTCCTGGAAAAGTTTTATGAGCGCCAATGTTTGAAAAATCGCAGCTTTATATGTATTGGTTTAGAATTTCGAAAGCTGAGGCAGGATTTTGCCATTTCCACACCCATAATTTGTTTTTACTGTCGCAATTGCGTTTATTTTTTGGGCTAGTAAACATTTATTTTCTGCTCTGATAAAGGGGAGATTGTTAAATACGTACTTAAAACAACCGCAGTCACTCACAAAACTTCCATCAAATAAAACCGCTCACAAACTCTCACTTACTTTTCAATTATTTCTTTTTTCGAGGAAGATCGTTTGTAATTGGTTTAATTCCCAACATATGCTTTAATTTGCGTTTTCCCTATAGGTTTTATGGCGCTTTTGCAATGGACGTCATCGCAAGTTCTGCTTTTTCTACTAAAATCGATTCTCACAACGATCCTAATAATGTGTTCGTAAGAACAGCCAAATCTGCTTTCACAGCGGGCCTCACCTGGAGATTCCTTCTTTGCAGTAAGTACATTGGCGAGACTTCAGTAAAAAGTTTTATATTTAATGGAATGCCAAGCTTCTTTTACCAATTGCAGAATTGGAAAGAATTACATTTATCGTTCTGTAAATATATAAATATTGTTTAATGTAAAATTTAAAATTTTGAAAAGTTTCAATGATAAAAAAAATGTTTAAAAGAAAAATCTGTCCTAAAATTTGCTGAAATAAAACGCATATTTTACATTTTGTTGAAAATATTTTTAAATTTTTTTTGAATGAATTGAATTTTCATATATTAATTGTCAAATTTTGTTGAAATGTTTTGAAACGCATTTAATTTTTTTTCAATTTTTAAATGAAACATCTTTTAAATTATTTTAATTTTCAAATGTAATTTTTTTAATTGAAAATTTTTATTTTCAAATTTAATATTTGCCTGTAACATTAAAAATTTAAAATGTAAAATTTTAATTTCAATTATAATTTTTAATTTTTTTCAAATTCTGAAACTTTATTTGGTAATTTTGGCACTAAACTTGATCCTTGCTTCGATCCTAACGATGCATTCGTGTTAACAGCAAACTTCTCACAAAAAACCTCAACTGAAATTTCGTTGCTTTCAGTTTCAAGTAAATGAAACGTCAAATTTTAACATTTATGTAATGGGACATTTCCCCACTATGGAACTTATGAAATTTTTCCACTATGTAATGTGACACTGCATTGCTGAAACTTTGTTTAAGCTCTTGACAATTATGTCTCACATCACTGGAAACATCGTCCATTTGTTTTGTGTAACTTTCTTTTATGTAAGTGTTTTCGTCCGGTGTGTCTTCTGACTTTGTAAACCTGTATGTGTTCAATTCTTGTACCTCGTCAACTGTATTTCTGAAAGTTTTTAATAAACGCTCGCCAGCAGATCGCTGACCATGGGAGTTGGCTTCGGCTAATCTCCGTTCCCGGCCACTCAAATTGCTGCTCGTGCCCTAGGGCGAGTCGGGTAGTCTGGGTTTTCGAAACGTATGTTCCCACTATGTAATTAATGACATTGAACTCGGGTCGTCCGAGTGCATATTCTCTTAATAAAATGATAGGATTACAATATTCATTAAACATTTTAACTACTGCATCTAAATCATCTTGCTGTACTGCAATTAATTGAAAAGTATTGTACACTTTTCACACATCTTCACCAATGCCAACGGCCCTACCGTGCTGAAAACACCGGTTCTCGTTAGATCACCGAAGTCAGGCAGCATCGGGTGCGGTTAGTACTTGGGTGGGTGACCACCTGGGAACACCGCATGCTGGTGGCACATTTCGGGCGCGGTAGCCCGGTGGTTTGCGCGCTGGATTTGCACGCTGCCACAACTGCCGCCGTATTCATGCGGAGTACGATCACGTTAAACATGTGGGTCCGTAAGTCCTTCCAAGAGGTTGGGGGTAGGGGAAGGAGGGTACAGTCCCTGTGGATGCCTCCCCCGCTGGGTTCCGGTCTGAATTGGGTGGCACTTCCCGGCCGTCCAAACAGTTACCATACACCTTTCTGGTAGGTCGGAGGGTATGGGTCTCAACAACAACACATCTTCACCAATGAAATTTAACATTATCAAACTTTTCGTTTAACTGGTTTTGCTGTCTTTTGTATACTGGTTCGTATTTTTCTGTATTATATGTACTTTCGACATCCATATACTGATTAAACATCTGTTTTTATCAATTCTAGTTTTTAGCTACATTTTCATTCAGCCGCCATAAGCCGGAAAGTTGAAAATTATCCATACCTTGCACACGATTGAATTTAACTTCAAAGCATCCAATCTCTTATACCTTAAATACAAATGTTACTGTCAATAAGTTGTGAAGCTGCCACTATGTTGTGTTCTTCATTCATTATCAGACTGAATTCTGAAACACTTTATTAAATCACTTAAGAGCTTCAATATCCAGCAGACAGTATACTTTTCTGAGCGGCAGGTTAGGCATTTTATTCATAAGCCTGTCCACGCCTCACTCAATCGTGCCGAAGTTTTTTAATAGAGGGTTGGGCCGGCAGTTCGGCAGCGAATTAAAAAGTTGTCAGCTTGACGTCAATGGAATAAGATTTCGTCATTCGTGATGCTATGATACAGTGAGGACTTTGAGAAGAGTTGCCAAAACACTGCAATTTTTCGTATTATTACAGTTCAAAATTGTTTGTTAATTTTAAAGTGGCAACATCCAGAGGTAAATAACTTGCTCAGAGATTTTGAATTGCACTTTGCACACAGTTCCCAGTGGCATCTAAGAAGATTTAGTGACGTCATTCGAGCAAGATGACAGTCGCAGTTAGCAAATCGCGCGCGTTTTTTATCCCACTGACATCATATGTGCAGAGCCAGGAAAAAAAGAAATTAAGTGAGTCAAGCCCGGAATGAGACCCTCTAGTTGCACTCGATGTATTTGTCGGCTCGCTACGCAAATTTACAGTTTATACACGTGCAGACACGGTTACAAACCTATATAACAGTTTTCATTAACATACATATTCATAACATACATTTTTCATTAACATGCATATTTTTTCTAAAGTTTCCGTTAGTTACTCGCAGAAAGTGTTTAATACAGTTTTGGTTCCCTTGTCTCCCTGAAAGAATTTATGATAGTGTAGATGCTCTCTGGAAAAATGTAAGAGTGGTATGGTGTTATCTGAAAGAATTTAAGATAGTGAAAGGTTCATGGTTCTGGTGCTCCTTGATAGTAAAAGGTTGCTGATTCCGCGTTAACACTTAAATATAATATATTGCTCCTGACAATATAAATACTTTTCTACAAGAACGTATGAATTGGATAGATTTTGCCATATGTGATGTATCCTACACTAAACACAGAAAGTGTTTGTTTCTGCTTTACGTTTTCTACCTCGCCCTGTTTTGACTCTTCAGATATACCTCTTTAGAAACTCTGGCTCTCAAGAAGTGAACTTTTCTGAATTTTATTTTCCTGGATTTAATAGTTTTTGAAATATTGAGTTCCAATAGTGTGTAAAAACTTGGTTTTCAAAATATGTTTTATTTCAATGATTTTTTTTTACAGTTCTTTTTCCGGGATTTATGAGGTTCTTCAGAATTGGTGTTTTTTCTCCAAAAGATATTAATTTCTTCGCAGACGTGACGTTACAGATCATCGAGGAAAGAAAAAGATCTGGCCAGGTAAGATATTTTTGCTTTTTAGTCGAGATGGAGAGAAGCGTCGCTCTATTTTGAATGCAATTCCGTTAAAATCGCAAAGGTCCCGCGCAGGCGTATTTTTGCGACGCTGTTCAACGACGTTAGTATGTATTAAATTTTGCAGGGATAAAAATATCTCTTTTGTATTACAGTGGTAATAAAAAGTGCTACAGGTTCTAAAAGTATGCAAAAGCGACAAAGCCTCAGACACGAAGGCGTCAATTTTTATTGTGGGGCGGACATGCATTTATGGTCAAGTAAATTAATGATGACCTCATGACACGTGAGGAGTTTCAAGGATTCAAGTCCCGCGGGGCTAAATGTGACTCACCAATGGAAAGCATTGAAAGCCCCTCTACGCCTTGTGAGCCAATGGCCAAATGGATCACTGAGAGCCAATGGGAGCAGGGGGGGGGGCACAGAGTACCCACGTGAAACAGATTTGAAAAAGTTCATTCTATCACTTTGATTCTAGACTTCGACTTTTGATTTCATCTTTGACTCTCTTTACCGTTACAATATGAAGACAGTCATGTTTTGACTTGTGATGTTGATCTGAAAATGAGAAGAGCAAGTGCTCTTAAAAATGTGTTGTGTGCAGTTTATCAGTAGTTTATATGTCTGGATAAAGAGCCCATGCCCAATGTGGTGCACCAAAGGTGAACAAGGTAAAATTTCATATATAATACTTCAGGAAAGTAATTGAAAACTGGCTATAAGTCAGTAACTAAATTTACTAGTCCATTAAAATTCGTCCATTGTATCACATCTCAGTTTTAAGCAAAATAATCAGTAATAATATTGATAGCTGATGATTTTGTGAATGTAATATATAACAATGAATTTAATTTTGAGCAAGTTTAATATACATAATATTTTAATAAATTTTGATTTGACCAATAATATCTCTTCATTGTGCTGAAAGTATGTCTGTTTTAAATTAATTTGAATTCCAGATAACACCGTGGAACACAGAATATAAATTGGATGGTTATCACGTCGGGCAATGTACCATTTTGAATTCATGGCTACTCGGCATTAAGATCTTAGCTTTAAGCTTAACCTTATCCCATGTTATACGCCACACCTTTTATGTGTTTGATGCGTAAAAAATCTGATGCAGACAGTACATAACTTTATACAATGTAATAAATTTACTCCTTTTACAATCAAAAAATAAAATATACGATCCACGGTACTGTGTTTTTAACGTTGAATTGTACATTTGGCGATTTTTCAGATAACAACATGTAATATTATTTCAAAGTACTCAATTAACTTATATTTCACACAACTCTAAATTAACAATTACCAATATTGATAGCATCCTCAGTAAGTGATACAGTCCATATATTTAAATATCTTAATAATTCACTCATCAAGTAGGCGTCATTTTCATTAATTTAGGGTCATTTTCACAATTTTGACGATATTTTCGTCAATCTGGGACGAAATATAGCCAAGTTGGCGATACTTTGCTAAATTATTCATCAAGTTTGCCAAATAGATCACCAAGTATTACAGACAATTGAAGAGAAGATCATTTCTTATATACTAGCCCGTCATATGACGGAAATCAGAATTTGCGAAGCATTACTTCTCATTTGGCGTCATTTTTGTCAATTTGGTAACATTAAAAAATCGCCAAGTTTGAGACGTCCAGCTAAATTACTCGCCAAACGTTACGGACGGACGGAAAAATGGGTTATTCCTATAGTCTATTCTTATGTTCTTTCCAAAATATTGAACTTTCATCAATTAGTCGCCATTTAATTGATTCAGCACCAGTTTCATCAATTTGGCAAAATTTTATCAATTGGGTGATATTTTTGTTATTTTGGAAACATTTAAAAAGTCACTAAGTTGGAGATATTCTGAAAAATTCGTTACCAAACTTTTATACAAACGTTACGGACGAAAAAATAGATTATTCCTATAGAACTTATAGATTTTTATATCCTTTCCAAAATATTGAATTTTTGTCAATTAGACGTCATTTTCATTGATTTAGCATCATTTCTATCAATTTGGCGACATTTTCGTTAATTTGGCAATATTTGAAAAGTCACCAAATTGGTGGCATTTTACCAAATTCGTCGGCAAAATCATACCAAGCGTTTTGGAGGGAGAAATAAGTTATTCTTATAGCAGATGAATGACTATTGGCGTCCAACTATAATAGTATTTCCCAAAGTATATTTTCCAGTGAATAGGACGAGCTAGATCCACGGGAATGATGTCACCAAATTTATCGCATGATCATCAAAATTAAATCATCAAAATTAAAATCATTGTAAATAGTCTTCACTGTAGTTCATTGTAAAATGTGCACTTATAATTCAAACTTATTAATGTTGTTATTTTGTTGTTCAGAGAAATAGCGGCAGCGAAACCATTAAAAAAATCTAATGTGGGCAGCACATTAGATTTTCTGGATGAAAACATGTAAAGATATTTCAAAGTAACTTATATTCTACGTAACTCTAAATTTACAATCATTAATATTGATAGCATCCTCAATAAGCAATATAGTCTATATCAAAATATTTTAATAATTAATCCATCAATTAGGCGTCATTTCCATTAACATTGACGATATACTCGTCAGTTTGGTGTGAAATAGCACCAAGATGGCAATATCCCGCTAGATTATTTGCCAAGTTCGCCAAATGTATCGCCAAGTGTTACAGATAAACGGAGACAAGAGTATTTCTTATATACTAGCAGGTATGTCCGCCATTTTCACCAATTTCACAACTTTTAAAAAAATTGTCAAATCAGCGATAGTCCACCAAGTTCGTTGGCGAAGTTTTGCAAAGCGTAACGCGGAGAATTAGATTTTTTTTATAGTAGATTCACATATCTTTTATAAAATATTGAATTTTCATATATTAGTCGCCATTTTCATTGATTTACCATCACGCTTACCAATTTAGCGATATTTTCGTTATTTTGGCAACATTTAAAAAGTTGCCAAGTTGGCAATATTTCGCCAAATTTGTCACTAAGATTTCGCCAAGCGTTATGGACAAAAAATAGGTTATTCTTATATTAAATGATTGACAATTAGCGTTTAAAAAAAAACTAGCATCCGAAGTATCTTCTCTCGTGAATGGAACGTACTAGATCCACGAGAATGAGGTTAACAAATATATTGCATAATATTAAATATGAAAAGTGAACATATTTTACAATAGTTAAATTTTTCTTAATTTTCTATAATTTAGTCTATAGTTTATTTGAATCTAATTAATATCTAAAGTTTATTTGAATAATGTGTAATATCTTGAGAAAACTTCATACTAGCGTTCTAATTTTTATACCAATCGTTTTATAATGAACAATTGCATAAGAAATAATTATTTACGTAACTTTATTCAAGGTTTTGACTTTTTGATGATTTTTTAAAAATTTCATTCGAAAATTTTAGGGGTTTCTTGAACATTCGATTGCATTTAAAAAAAAAGCTGATGATTGCAGCACATGACTTTCCTTATATAATGAAATGAATTTACTCTGTTACAGTCAAAAAATAATGTATAACATCCACGGTACTATGTTTTTATCGTTGAATTGCACATTTGGCGATTTTCTGGATGACGACATGTAAAGCTATTTTAAAGCACCCAATTAACTTATATATCGCGAAACTCTAAATGAACAATTATCAATATTACTAGCACCCTCAATAAGCGATATAATCTATATATTAAAATATTTTAATAATTAAATCATCAATTAGGCGTCATTTTCATTAATTTAGCGCCATTTTTTCAATTTTGACGATATTTTCGTCAACTTGGCAACATTTAAAATGTCAGCAGTTTTAGATATTCCGGCAAGTTCGGCACGGAAATTTTGCCAAACGTTACGGACGGAAAAATAGGTTTTCCTTATAGTACATACTTATAATCTTTCCGAGATATTGAATTTTCGTCGATTAGTCGTCATTTTCATTGATTTAGTGTTATTTTTATCAATTTTGCTACATTTTCGTTAATTTGGAAATATTTAAAAAATCGCCAAGTTGGCGACATTTCGCCAACATTGACGTTAAATTCGCGTCAAGCGTTATGGACGGAGAAATAAGTTATTCTTATAGTAGACTAGCAGCATACCCGTTCTTCGTACGGAGTATATAATATAAAGAAACTTGAAATTCATAATCATGCCCAAATTCTTATAGTATACTAAATGACATGTTTAATCAAAATATTCTGTTAAAATATTTAATATAATGCTCCTAAAAAGAAGTTTAAGAATCTCTGTTCTCGCTATATAAAATTATCTTCATGGACATATCTGAAGAATAAAACATCTTGGACCCCTTATGTAAGCAAATATAAAAAAAAATATGGAATTGAATCAATATATGCAAAATAAAAGCGTTAAAATTGTATGGGACCCGTACTAATTATATACGCGAATATTAGAAAATATAACCTGTATTAGTAGATTACATGTATAAATTGAAAATACCAATAAACCCGTAATCTTTAAATCTGAAGACAGTCATTTATTCCAATATATGTCAAAATTAAAGTGCTAAAATTATATGGGAAGATATACACGTACTACTTATAATGTCCGATTATTAGTAGAAGATTACCCGTTTTGCAATATGAGTCTCAAATGTTTTTTGATAAAATGCAACAGACGACGTAATAAATTGAATATATAATTAATCCCCGTAATCTTCATACCAGAAGACTGTACTTGATTCCAATATATATGCCAATATATGTCAAAATATATGCCAATATACCTGTACTACTTATATTCTCGTAGGTTAGAAGATATACCCGTGCATTCCTAGAAGATTACTCGTACAACGTACAATATGCGTGTGTCAGCAATTTTTGCCGCAATAAAACAATGGCGTAATAACTTAAAAATATCAATAATCCCTGAATCAATAATTCCGGAAAAGATCAATAATAATAATGTTTAAACCTGAAGAGTATAATTGATATTATCCAGTCCAAAATGAAATGGCAATGAAATTTATTTTATATACATATCTTTATTATTCAAATCGGAAAGGATTTAATAAAAATCGTCTGCCGCATAAACACATTGGATTTAAATCCGTTGCTAAGCGACATGATATCATTTGCTTCAAATAAATTGGTAGAAAAAATATCGTCTAAATAGTTATATTTCTATGGAAAATTTGGCGACAGTTTCGTCAAATTAGCGACATTTTAAAAAATCGCCAAATTTATCGCCAAGTGGGACTGTAGAACTGACAGTTCCACTTTGCGACAAATTGACGAAATATGATCACAATACTATCCCCTAACAAAAAACAATTAATATCATTTATGTAGCGCAATTTTATCAATTTCAAGATATTTTTATAGATTTGAAAACATTTTTATCAATTTGGTGACATTTTAAAAATTCGCTAAATGTATTACTAAGTAGGATGGTTGGTCTGACAGATAAATGCTAACCAAACATCAATTCAGTACTCTCTTCTAACAAAAAAAAAAATTTCATTGATATGTAGAAGACCCAAGCCACACGACCAACCCGAAGGTTTATGGCAGCTGTTTGTGTGTCGTTTATATCAATTTGGCGACATTTCTGTCAATTTGGCAAAGTTTAAGAAAAGTTGTCAAATTAGCGATATCCCTCCAAATTCGTAGCTTTGAATTTGCAGATCTGAATGAAACATTCTTATCCCGTTTCAATATACTAAATGAAAACACTACAATTGTATTAGAAGATATACCCGCTCTACTCTTTTTCTGTTTCAACAATCGGCTATATGAATTTATTGGCTAAACACAATATATGAGTTTAGTAGCTAAATACGATATAAGCTTGAAAACTCTTTGCCAAAATAAATGAAATTGATGTACGCAGTCAGCAATTAATGTAATTAAAAGAAAAATCAAACCGTCCATTCATAAGATATACTTTTATATCCATTTATCCATTATTTAAATCGAAAAAAAATAATAAAAACATTAACAAACACATTTAATTTAATTGCGATGCCGAGCAACATGATATATCCTCCTAAAATGTTAAAATTTATTAACCACTAACAGCACACCCGTTATTCGTACGGAGTGTATAATTTAAAGAAACTTATAGTTCGCAATCATGTGCAAATTCTGTTAAAATATTAAATTTATTGCTCCTAAAGAGAAGTTTAAGAATATATGTTCTCACTATGAAAAATTATCTTCACGATCAGATCTGAAGAATAAAACATCCTGCCCCCTTTTGTAAGCAAATTTACAGAAGAAAAAATAGGAATTGAATGAATATATGCAACCCCGTACTAATTATATTGTCGCAGATCAGAAAATATGCCAATGTGTTAGTAGAAGATTACCCTTATTACAATATGCGTCTCAAAAATATTTGCCAAAATAAAAGAGATGACGTAATAAATTGAAAACATCAATAATATCCGTACTCTTTACACCAGAAGGTCGTAATTGATTCCAATATATGCCAATATATATCAAAACATATGTCAATATACCTGTACTACTTATATTCTCGTAGATTAAAAGATATACACGTGTATTTGTAGAAGATTCGTACAACATACAATATATGAGTTTAAACAAGTTTTGTCATAATAAAATAATTGTATAATAACTTGAAAATATCAATAATCCTTGAATCAATAATCCCCGAAAATATAAATAATAATAATTTTTAAACCTGAAGACCGTAATTGATATTATCCAGTCAAAAATGCTATAAGAAAAATCAAATCGTTCTTTTCTAAAATATATTTTTATATCCATTTATTTATTATTCAAATAGAAAAAATAATTATTAAAATTAACAGACAGATTTAATTTAATTGCGTTTCTGAGTAACATGATATAAGATAGAATCTTATAACATGTTAAATATGTCATATCTTATAACATAAACTGCGAAATTAAATAACGATTTTGATTTCTCTATACTTCTCATTGTTCCGCAAAAGCTTGTTTTAAATAAACCATGAACCATGGAGATAGATTTCCCCTTTAAATCATGTTTCAAACAATTCATTTTTTCAGAAAGTGACTAATTAACGCAAAAAATCTCCCATCAAACTCAGAGATTAAATTTTAATTCACTTTCAAACGATTTTCAAGCTTTTCGTTTGGATAAACCACGGAGTTAGAGAGTAGAACTCCTAGGAAAAAGTTCCGTTTTTCATTAATATCTCGACAACCCCAGGTCTTAGAAACTCGAAACTTGGACAAAATTTATGGGGGGATATTTCAAGGCTATTCACCAAATTTCATTAAATTCGGTTCAGCTGTTTTTCCGTGATGATGAGACAAACGAAAATTTCGTTTTTTACTAATATCTCGAGAACCACTGGTCGTAGAAACTCAAAACATAGATATAATTTTAAGTGGGGCTATTTCTGGGCTACCCACAAAATTTCATCAAATTCGGTTCAGCCGTTCTCCCGTGATGGTGTGACAAACAGACAGACAGACAGACAGACAGACAGACAGACAGACAGACAGACAGACAGACAGATTTTCATTTTTATTTATATAGATAAATGACTATCGGTGTACAAATAAACAAGTATTACTCAAAGTATCTTTTCTCTTGAATGGAATGCACTAGATCCTCGAAAATGACGTTACCAAACTTATCGCATGATATTACATATAAAAAGTGATCATATTTCACAATTGTTAATATTTTTTTTATTATATGGGATTTTTTAATAAATGTATTTGAAAAATGTACAATATCTCGAGAACGATGTATACTAGCATTCTAAAATATGTGTCAATCGTTTATCGATGAAAAACTACATCAGAAATGACTATTGGCGTAACATTATTAAAGATTTAGATTTTTTGATGATATTTTTCTAAATTTCATTCAAAAATTTAGGGGGGTCTGAACATTCGACTGAGCTTAAAAACAATAGGCTTCCAGCATTCATGGATTGTACCAAATTTTGGTAGAATCGCACTATTCGTTCGTGAGATATCGTCTCCCCAGACTCACTGATACACACACACACACATACATCACCTTAAACATGTTTGGAGATATTGTCTCTATAGACTCACGGACACAAACACACACACACAAAGAGCGAGAGAAAGACATCACCTCAAAAAAGTTCGATTTGTATTCATGGATGCTTGAAATGTGCTCTTCCTTCAAAAACTCAAATTCGAATTTTCGACCCCATCACAATGCTTTCTTTATACATAATACTAAGTATACGAGTATAAGGAAAGTAATATCTTTGTAAAATCTGTGTCAGTATACAAAGGTAAATATTCTGGAGTTCTACGTTGCTTATGACATAAGATACTAAAAGTAGAACTGAATATTGAACTCATTTTTAACTTAATTCCAATAATGAATAATTGTACAGTTTTGCGTTGCGTATGACATCAGATTCTGAAAATAGAACTCATTTTTATTAGTTTCCTTATACACAATAATGTATAAGGAAAGTATTGTGACAGGGTCGAAAATTCGAATTCGAGTTTTCGACTGGAGAGCACGTTTCAAGCATCCCTGATGACGAATCGAACACTTTTGAAGTGATATCTGTGTATGTGTAAAAGTATGTGTGTGTGTGTGTGTGTCAGTGAGTCTGTGAAGACGATAAATGAAGAACGAATGGACCGATTCGAACGAAATTTGGTACAAAAATTACAATCTGTAAACACTGGAAGTCCATTGTTTTTATACGCAATTGAATGTTCAGAACCCTCCTAAATCTTCGAGTGAAATTTTGAAAGAATCGTCAAAAAATCAAATCCTCCAATAAAGTTACGCAAATAGACATTTCTTATGTAATTTTTTATTAGCAAACGATTGACATAAATTTTAGAACGCTAACATGAACCTTTCTCGAGATTCTGCACATTTTTTAAAAAGTTATCAAAAAATCATATAATATAATAAAGAAATATTTCCTATTGAGAAACCTGTTCACTTTTATATGTAATACAATGCGATAAATTTGGTGACATCATTCTCGTGGATCTCGTGCTCGTTCCATTCATAAAAAAGTATTCTTTGAGTAATACTTTTGTATTTGAACGCCAATAGTCATTTATTTGCTATATTTCTCCGTCCATAACGATTGGCGAGATTTGGGCTACAAAGTTGGTGGAATGTCGCCAACTTGACGACTTTTTATATGTTGCTAAATTAACGAAAAACTCGACAAATGGATAAAAATGACGCTAAATCAATGAAAATGACGAGTCATTGACGAAAATTCAATATCTTGGAAAGAATATAAATATCTACTATAAAAATAATCTATTTTTTTTTTTACTGTAAAAGTAGTAAATTCATTGCATTATATATGAAAAGTCATGTGCAGTCCACATCAGATATTTTATGTACAACAATAAATATTATAATACCTCTTTTTGTGTTGTGGATACACAAAGAGTAATTGTGTGTTATCTATATAAATAAAAATGAAAATCTGTCTGTCTGTCTGTCTGTCTGTCTGTCTGTCTGTCTGTTTGTCACACCATCACGGGAGAACGGCTGAACCGAATTTGATGAAATTTTGTAGGTAGCCCAGAAATAGCCCCACTTAAAATTATATCCGTGTTTTGAGTTTCTACGACCAGTGGTTCTCGAGATATTAGTAAAAAACGAAATTTTCGTTTGTCTCATCATCACGGAAAAACGGCTGAACCGAATTTAATGAAATTTGGTGAATAGCCTTGAAATATCGCCCCATAACTTTTGTCCAAGTTTCGAGTTCCTAAGACCTGGGGTTGTCGAGATATTGATGAAAAACGGAACTTTTTCCTAGGAGTTCTACTCCCTAACTCCGTGGTTTATCCAAACGAAAAGCTTGAAAATCGTTTGAAAGTGAATTAAAATTTAATCTCTGAGTTTGATGGGAGATTTTTTGCGTTAATTAGTCACTTTCTGAAAACATGAATTGTTTGAAACATGATTTAAAGGGGAAATCTATCTCCATGGTTCATGGTTTATTTAAAACAAGCTTTTACGGAACAATGAGAAGTATAAAGAAATCAAAATCGTTATTTAATTTCGCAGTTTATGTTATAAGACATGACATATTTAACATGTTATAAGATTCTATCTTATATCATGTTACTCAGAAACGCAATTAAATTAAATCTGTCTGTTATTTTTAATAATTATTTTTTCGATTTGAATAATAAATAAATGGATATAAAAATATATTTTAGAAAAGAACGATTTGATTTTCTTATAGCATTTTTGACTGGATAATATCAATTACGGTCTTCAGGTTTAAAAATTATTATTATTTATATTTTCGGGGATTATTGATTCAAGGATTATTGATATTTTCAAGTTATTATGCAGTTATTTTATTATGACAAAAATTGTTTAAACTCATATATTGTATGTTGTACGAATCTTCTACAAATACACGTGTATATCTTTTAATCTACGAGAATATAAGTAGTACAGGTATATTGACATACGTTTTGATATATATTGGCATATATTGGAATCAATTACGACCTTCTGGTATAAAGAGTACGGATATTATTGATGTTTTCAATTTATTACGTCATCTCTTTTATTTTGGCCAATATTTTTGAGACGCATATTGTAATACGGGTAATCTTCTACTAACACATTGTCATATTTTCTGATCTGCGACAATATAATTAGTACGGGGTTGCATATATTCATTCAATTCCTATTTTTTCTTCTGTAAATTTGCTTACAAAAGGGGGCAGGATGTTTTATTCTTCAGATCTGATCGTGAAGATAATTTTGCACAGTGAGAACATATATTCTTAAACTTCTCTTTAGGAGCAATAAATTTAATATTTTAACAGAATTTGCACGTGATTGCGAACTTTAAGTTTCTTTAAATTATACACTCCGTACGAATAACGGGTGTGCTGTTAGTGGTTAATAAATTTTAACATTTTAGGAGGATATATCATGTTGCTCGGCATCGCAATTAAATTAAATGTGTTTGTTAATGTTTTTATTATTTTTTTTCGATTTAAACAATAAATAAATGGATAAATGGATATAAAAGTATATCTTATGAATGGACGGTTTGATTTTTCTTTTAATTATATTAATTGCTGGCTGCGTACATCAATTTCATTTATTTTGGCAAAGAGTTTTCAAGCTTATATCGTATTTAGCTACTAAACTCATATATTGTGTTTAGCTAATAAATTCATTTAGCCGATTGTTGAAACAGAAAAAGAGTAGAACGGGTATATCTTCTAATACAATTGTAGTGTTTTCATTTAGTATATTGAAAGGGGATAAGAATGTTTCATTCAGATCTGCAAATTCAAAGATACGAATTTGGAGGGATATCGCTAATTTGACAACTTTTCTTAAACTTTGCCAAATTGACGGAAATGTCGCCAAATTGATATAAACGACACACAAACAGCTGCCATAAATCTTCGGGTTGGTCGTGTGGCTTGGGTCTTCTACATATCAATGAAATTTTTTTTTGTTTTGTTAGAAGAGAGTACTGAAATGATGTTTGGTTAGCATTTATCTGTCAGACCAACCATCCTACTTAGTAATACATTTAGCGAATTTTTAAAATGTCACCAAATTGATAAAAATGTTTTCAAATCTATAAAAATATCTTGAAATTGATAAAATTGCGCTACATAAATGATATTAATTGTTTTTTGTTAGGGGATAATATTATGATGATATTTCGTCAATTTGTCGCAAAGTGGAACTGTCATTTCTACAGTCCCACTTGGCGATAAATTTGGCGATTTTTTAAAATGTCGCTAATTTGACGAAACTGTCGCCAAATGTTCCATAGAAATATAACTATTTAGACGATATTTTTTCTACCAATTTATTTGAAGCAAATGATATCATGTCGCTTAGCAACGGATTTAAATCCAATGTGTTTATGCGGCAGGCGATTTTTATTAAATCCTTTCCGATTTGAATAATGAAGATATGTATATAAAATAAATTCCATTGCCATTTCATTTTGGAATGGATAATATCAATTATACTCTTCAGGTTTAAACATTATTATTATTGATATTTTCCGGAATTATTGATTCAGGGATTATTGATATTTTTAAGTTATTACGCCATTGTTTTATTGCGGCAAAAATTGCTGACACACGCATATTGTACGTTGTACGAGTAATCTTCTAGGAATGCACGGGTATATCTTCTAACCTACGAGAATATAAGTGGTACAGGTATATTGGCATATATTTTGACATATATTGGCATATATATTGGAATCAAGTACAGGCTTCTGGTATGAAGATTAAGGGGATTAATTATATATTCAATTTATTACGTCGTCTGTTGTATTTTACCAAAAAACATTTGTGGCTCATATTGCAAAACGGGTAATCTTCTACTAATAATCGGACATTATAAGTAGTACGTGTATATCTTCCCATATAATTTTAGCACTTTAATTTTGACATATATTGGAATAAATGACTGTCTTCAGATTTAAAGATTACGTGTTTATTGGTATTTTCAATTTATACATGTAATCTACTAATACAGGTTATATTTTCTAATATTCGCGTATATAATTAGTACGGGTCCCATACAATTTTAACGCTTTTATTTTGCATATACTGATTCAATTCCATATTTTTTTTTATATTTGCTTACATAAGGGGTCCAAGATGTTTTATTCTTCAGATATGTCCATGAAGATAATTTTATATAGCGAGAACAGAAATTCTTAAACTTCTTTTTAGGAGCATTATATTAAATATTTTAACAGAATATTTTGATTAAACATGTCATTTAGTATACTATAAGAATTTGGGCATGATTATGAATTTCAAGTTTCTTTATATTATATACTCCGTACGAAGAACGGGTATGCTGCTAGTCTATATAAATAAAATTGAAAATCTGTCTGTCTGTCTGTCTGTCTGTCTGTCTGTTTGTCCCATCATCACGGGAGAACGGCTGAACCGAATTTGATGAAATTTTGTGGGTAGCCTAGAAATAGCCCCACTTAAAATTTAGTCCGTGTTTTGAGTTTCTACGACCAATGGTTCTCGAGATATTAGTAAAAAACGAAATTTTCGTTTGTCTCATCATCACGGGAAAACGGCTGAACCGAATTTAATGAAATTTTGTGGATAGCCTTAAAATAGCCCCCCATAAATTTTGTCCAAGTTTCGAGTTTCTAAGACCAGGGGTTGTCGAGATATTAATGAAAAACGGAACTTATTCTTAGGAGATCTACTCTCCAACTCCGTGGTTTATCCAAACGGAAAGGATGAAAATCGTTTGTTTTAAACGCCAAAATGAAATAAAACTTTATTTCCGAGTTTGGTGCAGGATTTTTGCATTAATTAGTCACTATAGGAGAGCATAAATTGCTTGAAACATGAATTTAAATGGAAAAATCTACCTCCATGGTTCATCTCTTACAAGCTTTTACTCAACGATGTAAAGTATAAAGAAATCAAAATGGCTATTTAATTTCGCATTTTATGAGGAAGATTCTATATTATATCATGTTGCTCGGCAACGGAATGAAATTAAATGTGTTGTTAATATCAATTATTATTTTTTTTATTTGTATAATAAATAAATGGATGTAAAAATATATTTTGTAAATGAACGGTTCGATTGTTCTTTTAATTATATATATTGCGGACTGCGTACATCACTTTCATTTATTTTAGCAAAGAGGTTTCAAGCTCATATATTGTGTTTAGCTAATAAACTCATATATTGTGTTTACTCAATAAATGCATTTAGCCGATTGTTGAAGCAGAAAAAGAGTAGAACGGGTGTATGTATCTTCTAATACAATTTTAGTGTTTTCATTTAGTATCTACAAACGGAATCAGGATATTTTATTCTTCAGATCTGCAAATTCAGAGCTACGAATTTAGAGGAATATCTCTAAGTAACTTGGTAACATTTCTTAAACTTTACCAAATTAGTGGAAATGACTCCAAATTGATAAAAATGACCAAAATCAATGAAATTAAATTTGTTTTTTTAGAATAAAGTACTGAAATGATGTTTCTGTAGCATTTGTCTGTCAGTCCATCCATCCTACTTAGTAACACATTTAAGGAATTTTTTTAATATCACCAAATTGGTAAAAATATTTCTAAATCCATAAAAATATCATGAAATTGATAAAATCGCGCTTAATAAATGAAATTAATTATGTTTTGTTAGGGGATAGTATTGTGATGATGTTTTGTCAATTTGTCGCAAAATGGGATTATCAGTTCTACAGTCCCACTTGGCGACAATTTTGGCGATTTTTTAAGTTTTAGCTAAATTGACGAAAATGTCTCCAAACCTTCCATGGAGATTGCATTATTCAGATAATATGATTTCCATCAATTTATTTAAAGCAAATGCTATCATGTCGCTTAGCAACGGATCCAATATGGTATGCGGCATACGCTTTTTATTAAATCTTTTCCGATTTAAATAATAAAAATATGTATATGAAATAAATTTCATTGACATTGAATTTTTGACTGGATAATATCAATTACGGTCTTCAGTTTTAAACATCATTATTATTGATATTTTCGGGGACTGTTGATTCAGGGATTACTGATATTTTCAAATTATTATAGAATTGTTTTATTATGACGAAAATTGTTGAAACTCATATATAGTACGTTGTACGAGTAATCTTCTACAAATGCATGGGTATATCTTCTAATCTACGAGAATATAAGTAGTGCAGGTATATTGTCATATATTTTGATATATATTGGCATATTGTTACATAGTGTTTTACAAAAATATGTAACATTGCTAAAGAATGGAGAGGATGGCGACCTACAAAAGAGGGCCCCTGGCTTTTCACGCAATAGGTATAAGGTTCCCTCCTGGCCACCCGCAAAGGGAAGGGTCAGTGGAGCTTGGACTGCATGTGGGTGGTCCAGTACAAGATGAAGGAAGACGCATCCGGGGGGGTAAGCGGTCGTTGGGGGCGCAGTTAAGCCCGGGGGTTCACGCAGGAGCGTGGGATCCCAGCCACCTGCAAGCAATAATTCAGGGGCGACTGACCAAGCCCTGCTGTCATGGACTGGCCACTGAGAGTGGAAGCCAAGTGTCCACCAGTAATATTTAGGGGGCTTAAATCCTGTCAGCAAATAATATTTGAGAGGGAGGAGACTTCAAATTACAAGTTTTTGGAGAGAGTTTTTTGCAAAAAGAGGAATCGAGAGTGCCTCTTGCGAGCTGGTGAAGTGAAGTTGGGTTTTAGTTGACGGAGCGAAAATGCTCTCCGGTCCCCGTTTACAGAAGAGCACGTATGGCCGTTTGGCCCAAGAGATAAGGTGAGGCCTACTTGCTATACGTACTACACTTTTTGAAATGTTCTCTCTTCTCTCTTTTAAATTATTGCTACCTGGAGGGTATAACGTTTTTGCAACATATCAATGTTTTTTTACAAGTAGAAATATTGTTTGAGAATTGTGAATAAGATTATGGTACAATCAATGATTAATGAATTTACGAGGTAATAATGATTCTTTCGAGATGTTAATATTAAAAGGGAGTTACTTTTATATTCATGTGTTATGAGCAAAAGCTATTTCATGCTTTTTATTTTAAATGTTAATTTTGTAAATAAACTTATTATTTTTTGTTATTTTAAATCTAATCCGTGTCCTCATTTCAATTCTTATTAATTACGTTTTTTTTCAGCTTTAACCACTTGAGATCATTTATAGGCCTTTATATTCATGTTACATGAATATTTAAATATTTTAGCGTTCAAATCGAACGTGAGGTGAAATACCTCGCGACATTAATGGTTCCGATGACCAGGATTTGAAATAAAAATAATTAATAGAATTACTGAATTTTTTTTTTTTTTTTGTGTAGGCTAAATGTTACGTTAGGAAAATTTTAAATAAAGTATATTTTTTCGGAAATGAGGATTGTAAAAGAAAAAAAAATTCATGTTTTTCAATTCTTTTTCTTCAAATTGTTATGCCATGGTAAGGGGATATATGTATTATTTTAGGGAAGCAAGGGAACAAAATTCGAAAATTTGAGGAAATTAGAAATTTTTGGTATGCATATTAGGAGTGTATTTTATATTGTGAAAGAATTTTATGTACCAGAATTTTAATGTTAGGAGTGTATATATGTTGCATGAAAATTTGTGTTTATTATATGTGATAGAATTTTGGTAATAGGGGATAATTGCACTTAGGATATAGAATTTTGGTTAAGAAATCGCAGAATTTTTTTTTTCCACATTTCAGTCATGGCAGAAGAACGGAACGAAGTCCCAGTAGCTCACGTCAGCAAAATTCCGGGTATTACACATTTGTTAGGGGAATTAAATGGAGAAGACATGGAAGAAACGAAATTGTTTTTTGAACACTTCAGCGCTATATCAGAACTGGGAAATTGGAACGATGCAGAAAAACTGGTTATAATCAAATCGCGTTTACGGGATAATGCTAGGAAATTTTATATGAGTTCTCGGGAGTTGAGGAGTGAAACCTCATTTGAAGCTTTCAAGCGCAGATTTTTAGATTTTTTCACAGACAAACCCCATATCACCGCCAACCAAGTAATTTTTTCATCAATTAAACAAAACCAAGGTGAAACTATAAAACAATTATCACACAGGATTAGAACACTAACGTTGGAGTACATAGGAGAGGCTCAGATAAACGATGACACTCAACACATTATCGATAAATTAAGCCTTAGTAAATTTATAGAAGCAATTAGACCAGAATTCCAAATTGAAGTGATTAAAGGTAATCCCAAAACATTCACGGAAGCGGTAAAAATAGCACAAAATTTAGAGTCAGCTAATTTAGCGGCAATGGTAGTAGCGGTAAATAATATATCACAAAAAAATGACATACAGGAACTGCGCAAGGAACAAGAACAATTTAATGCACAATTATTGGATAATATCACTAAAGAGATTAATAACTTAAAAGTCAAGGATCACGCAGAAGTAGAAAAGAAACAAAACATTTTTTTGTGTCATTTTTGTGGCAGACCCGGACATTTTATGAGGGAATGCAGAATGTATTTACGTCAAAATAATAATGAGAGGCAAGTCAGATATGGGCAAGAGAATAGGAATTTTGCATCGTTTAACGGGGAAGCTAATTATGTGCACAACGGAAGGTCGAATCAGTGGAATCCAAACAACGACAGATATAGAAATTTCGGAGCGCGGCCCAGGAACGAATTTAACATGAGAGGACAAGGGAATTTTCGAAATTGGGACAGAAATCCTGCATCTTATGTAGATGAGAGAAATTATGCAAATACTAGAGAGGAACGCAGATACGTTCGAGGGAGAGATAATAATAAAAACTATAGGCCTTTAAACTAGTGTGGGGGACTGAAGGAGAATTTATGCAAAATTCACAAAGACACAGGGATTGGTCTCCCTTATATAAATATGAAAAAAAGCCTGTGAGGTATAATTTGAGAAGAGAAAATAACACACGGAAAAATGCGTTAAATGTTGGAAGAAATTACAGTAAATCGAAGGAAAGGAATTGTAGAAATGAATTTAATAGAGAAAATAGTACACAGAGGAATGCGTTAAATTTTGGAAGAAATTGTAATGAATTTGAGAAAAGAGATTTTAGGAATGAATGTAGAGATAAAATGTATACACAGAGGAATAGACGAGATTTTAGGGAAATACACAAGAAACCGGAGGAAAGAGATTTTAGGAATAACTTTAGAGATGAGATTGGCACGCAAAGAGGTAGACAAAATTTTGGAAAAAAATACAATAGGTTGGAGGAGAGGAATTTTAGAGAAAATAATTTAGAAAGAGAAAGAAGGAATCCTAGAGAAAACAATTCGGGAAATGGTCTTAGGGATAATACACGGGAGTGTGATAGGCAAATTAATACACGGAACGGTACGCGAAAACATACAGAAAACGAGGATAGGGGAAGACCTGAAACAAAAATAGCAATGGATAGAGAGAAAGTTAGAGATAAGGCTGAATTAATAGCTTCTGTCACAGAGGAGAACATGACAAAATTACCGACGGTACGGGCAAAATTCCACGAGAAGGAAACTGACATTTTATTAGATACGGGCGCTTCAATTTCGGTGTTAGCAGACGAGTTTTTTCAAAATATTAAACAGAATGTTGCAGTTAAATATATATCAAGATCGGTGACTATTACCACGTTAACTGGACACAACACAAATTACACAAAAACGGTAGAAATAAATTTTAAAATTGACAACCAAAAATTCAAACATATTTTTTTCATAACGCGAGCACATTTCCCACAATCATACCAGGGCATCTTCGGTTATGATTTCATTAGAAGATTTAAAGGCGTAATTGACACGCAAAATAACATTTTAAAAATTGGAAACTTAGAAATACAGCTTAGGAACCAAAATCAAACACCGCGAGATACACATGTACACAGTTTAATAGAAAAACCCAACGTTTCCAGAATTAACAGGAAAATCAGATTTTTGCCGAATGAAACCAAACAGATTTTGATCATACCCGAGAATAAAATACAGGAAGGCACGGATATTTTATTTGAACCAGTACAGAAAAACTATATAAGCATGAATTATGGGATTTATAAAATGGCAGAGAAGGGAATCTGGGTAAGAGTGCAAAACAACACAGAATCGGAATTTACTTTAAACAAACATATGATTTTGGGACAGGTATCAGAAAATTTTGAAATTAAACCAGAGAAAAATAAGCCAGAGGAGGAGGAAAACTATATTTGTAAAGAAATGATAAATTTGATTCAGGCGACACCCGAAGTGATAGAACAGAGGAAAAAAGATTTGGAACCGACAGATTTTAAACTAGAACATATGAGCGCAGAGAGGAGGAAAGATTTTGAACAATTTGTATTACAGTACGCGGACATTTTTTCAAAAAACATTTCGACCATTGGGGCTACGGACTTAATCCAACCCAAAATTGAATTAGCGCACAACCACGCAATCAAATCTAGACCATATGACATACCGTACTCGCTACAAAACACTGCGAAAGCACAATTAAAAGACTTGGAGCAGGCAGGAATTATTTCTAAAACCAACTCAAATTATGCGTGTCCAATGATTTTAGTACGCAAGAAGGACGGAGAACACAGACTTTGTTTAGATTTAAGACTGATAAATAACATCTCCACCATATTCCCATATAATATTCCGAGAATCAATGAAATTATCACCAAATTAGCAGGGTTTAAATTTTTTTCAAAATTAGATTTTAATAGTGCATTCAGCCAAGTGGTCTTAAGCCCAGAAGCACAGAATATTTTTTCGTTTGTAACACCCTTCGGCAATTTTAAATATAATAGGATGGTTTTCGGACACGTTAGCTCAGCGCCCATTTTCCAAAATATTATTGATACGATTTTAGCGGACTTACAAGACCAAAACATCTTAGCGTACATTGATGATGTGATTGTCCCAGCAGACTCTTACGAGGAAATGAAATACAAATTACAATTAGTTTTTAACAAATTTAGAGAGAATAATTTAACGTTAAGCCCGAGCAAATGCGATTTTTTCTTACCAAAAATAAATTATTTAGGATTCGAGATTACCGATAAAGGAATAAGTCCAATGGACAATAATATAAACAAAATTACATCTTTTCCGGTGCCAAAGACTTTGAGAAAACTTAAAAGATTTTTAGGAGTATGCAATTTTTATCGGAATTCAATAAAAGATTACGCGCAAATTACGGCGGTGCTTTCAGACCTAACGCAGAAGGACGCAAAATTTAAATGGACTCCAGAGTGCGAGAAGGCTTTCCAGACATTACAAAATTGTTTTTTTGAAAAACCTATTCTAATTCAGCCAAATTTTGACGAAAAATTCTACCTTAACACAGAGGCATCTTTATTATCTGTGTCGGCATGCCTTTTACAATTGAGAGATGGCATTCTTAAGCCAATTGCATATTTTAGCCGCAAGTTAAGTCCACAAGAGAAAAAATACCCCGCAGTAAAGATTGAGTTACTTGCAATACATCAAGGAATACAGTTTTTTAGGAATTTTTTGTACGGACGAGAATTTTTTTTGCTCTCAGACCACAAATCGTTAGGTGATAATTTAAAGATTAATAATCCACCCACTTTAATGCAGCGTTGGTTAATCGACATATCAGAATATAAATTTAAATTCATTCACATCCCGGGAAAACAAAACGTACTGGCAGATTTTTTAAGTCGCGAAGAGTTTGCGAACCACTCAGAACAAGAAGTAAACAAAACACCCTCCTCTCTCCATACTTTCCAAGAGAGCGCTCCAGATACGGAGCAAGACAGAAAAGAAACGAATCAGGGAGCTTCAGGGGAACCGGTTGTCAAACGATCGCAGGAAGAAGGCCACGTTCAAAATGAAAATAAACAAACGGGGGAGCTTTCAGTGAATGGTATAATGCACGCAGAGCAGGAAGACGCGAATGGGTATGTAAATGTGGATAATATTTATATTAGAAATGTAGAAGAGTTAACGGAAATACCGACGATAGAAGAAATATTGAAGGAGCAGAATAAAGACCCAAAAATTACAGAACTAAAGAAAAATTTAAAAAACGAAAAGCACAAACACAGTAAAAACAATGAGACATTTTATATAGATGAGGAGACGGGACTAGTAATGCATATTGGTAGATGGAAAGATCGACCGTGGCGGGAGAATTTTAAGAGGACAATAGTAATTCCACGCATTTTACAGAAAAACATTTTAGCTATGGCTCATGTCACTCATGCAGGGGTTGATAAGACGTTTAAATTAATAGAAGATAGATATTATTGGGGAGGTATGTATTCAGACACACATAATTATGTCCTTTCTTGTGAAAAGTGTAAAAGTCGGAAAGGAAAGCTGCTGATAACAAATATGGGTAGAGTCCCCATTCCTGAAGGCCCTTTACATAGCATTTCAATAGATTTATGTGGCCCTTTTAGAGTTAGTGTCAATAACAACAGATACGTGCTAACTATGATTTGCCAATTTACTAAATATTTAACAGTTTTCCCTATACCAGACATACGTGCAGAAACCGTGGCGGAAAAGTTATTACAGTCGTTTGTCTCCAGCGGATTACCCTTTTCCATAACTTGTGACAGGGGGTCTCAATTTACTTCAAAAGTTTACAAATGTATGACGGAGAAATTACAAATAGTAGCTAAATTAACGCCTGTTCGATCACCTTGGTGCAATGGGGCCATCGAAAAATGTCATCATGCTCTTAAAAATACACTTTATACTCTCACTGATAATTCACCTTTTTGGGATACTGCTGTTCAAATACACGTCATGACATATAACGCAACCGTTCACTCATCGACAGGCGAAACACCCAATTTTCTTTATTACGGACGGGACATTCCAATTTTTTTTGAGACACAAACACAAAATGAGCAACAACAGGATACATCATATGGGGGGTACATAGCTAATAAAATAACCACAATGCAAAACGCTTTCAAGGCGGCAAACCAAAATATAGAACGCTCAAAACTAAGACAAGAAGAACAACAGTTTTCAAAATCGAAAATGCAAAATTTAGAAATAGGAAACAAGGTATTTTTAGAGGGACAAAATGCATTTGGAACCGCTAACTTTTCAGGACCGTACAGGGTGGTAAAGAAAATAAACAGATTCTTATACGATATTCAAAAAGTTGGGAAACGTTTCGAAAAAACACAGAGGGTACATATTAATAGATTCAGGGAATTATTGGAACGTAAAGAACACCTAAAACATCCGCGCGACATAGAAAAAGACATTAAATACACATCCCCACTTCTTCCAACACCGGTTGTAAACAGAGAAAGCAGAAAACAAAACGAAGCAGGGCAGTCTTTTCCTTTTTACCAGGAAGAGGAACAAATTATTGTCTCCAACGTAAACAGGGCTATTCAAACGACACGAGGAAACCAACACAATAAAACTCCTTCCGAAAGTTTTCAGTCCAGAGCTAATAACACAGAAATTGGTACGCAATCACCTACTCTTTCGGACCTCCCACAGAGACATCCATCAAACAGTGTCAAAAATCAACAAGCTCCTCTCCTAGAATTTCAAACTAAAGCTTTTGCTTCCCCTGAAATAAGTACGCCATCCCGCGAACGCCAAGAGGGCGAAAGTAATATGGGGGAGTCAACAATGCAGGAACAACCGAATACTTTTGTAAAGGAACCTCAACACGGAGCTGTCACCCGATCTCACTCGTATTCGCTCAGAAATAGGAATAATCGGCTCTGAATTACAATGAAATCGGTAGTTAATTGAAAGGATTGTGTAGAATATGGGATTGTATATAATATTTGAAAATATGGTAAGAGATGAATTTGGGGAGAATGTAAATATAAATTGAAATTTGAATTATTGAAAAGCAAAACGTTATTTCTGGGAATATAGATTTTGGGAGAGCAAATATAATTTAAAATTGAAATGGATTGAACTTAGGAAATGAGTGTAGATATGAATCGGTATTTGAATTGAATAGAGTGTAAATATAAATATGAATTGGTATTTGAATTGAATTTAGAAAAAGAGTGTAAATATAATTGAATATTTAAATTGTTTAAACGGAAAATTGATATATTTAATATGAATTGTAACTAAAAATGTTTGAAATTTGATGGATAGAAATTTTGTGAATTTACGAGAGTACGGGTATATAATGCTTAGAGAAAACGTGAAAATTGGTGGATAAAGATTTAGTGAATTTACGAGAATATGGGTTTATAATGTTTAGAAAATATTTGAGAAGTGGTGGATAAAGGTTTAGTGAATTTACGAGAGTAAGTGTATATAATGTGTAGAAAATACTTGAGGATAAATGGATATACAAATCTGAAAAACAATTTAGAGAAGAAATTGAATTTGAATTTAAAGTGTTTCTTAAAAATATATGCGTATGTTGAAATATGAGGAGGAAATTTTAAAGGGAGAAGAGATTGACATGCAAATTTGAGAAAAAATTTAGAGAACGACTTTAATATCGGTAAATTCGAAAAAGAAGAGGAAAAGGAGAAAAAAAGGGTTTTACAGAAGGAATAGGGAATTTAATCTTTCGAGAATAGTGGAGAAATCGAAGTAATAGGGAAGTTATAAAGTAGGTAACAGTCAGGTTAGAAAGCGCGCTAACCACAGGTCTACCGCGCCCCTTCTTTCATCATTCGCCCATACACCGGCCAGAACCGTGAATCTTTTAGCCGTCATATGACGTTGCACCAGTGGGGGTACGATCACACCGCGCCCAACGACACAACATCCATGCCTGAAGGTGGGACTCGAACCCACAACCCGGATGCCGAACGATCGCTAGGAAACACTTGCCTTGACCGTTTGGCCACCGTGTCGGCACAGTCATTATCTAGTTCTATCTATATTCACAATCACTTTATCTATTTTTATTTATGTACACAATCACTTTATCTATTTTTATTTACGTACACAATAATTTTATCTATTTTTTCTAAGTACACAATCGCTCTAACTATATTTATCTACAACACAATCACTGTGCGAACTGGAGTGTGTGTGTTGTGTGGTGTTGTACTTATGATATAAAATTCTTTAACTTCCATGTAATTGATGACTTTTTGAATTCTTGCCCGTGTTGATGAGTTCAGAACTCTGTCAGTCCAGAGGGCCATACTGTCTGTTGCTGGTGCTCTAACATGGTATCTGTGCGTCAGTGAACAGTATGATATGTAGTGAAGTGGGTCGCCGACATCCCCACAGACACAGAAGCCCGTGGCGCTCTTACCTATCTGATATAGGAAGGATGAAAAAGGACCATGTCCTGTGAAGAACATTGTTGTTTCTCCGTTTGTAGGTTGTCTGTCTGATCTGACTTGTGATGTAAATGGGTGTATTTTACGTCCCTTTTCTGATGACGTCCAGCGTTCTTGCCACTTTTTTATATGGTATTGCTTTAAGTCCCTCTTAAGGCTTGATATCGGGAGCTTGACACCGGTATGAATTACATCTTCAGAGTGTCCCGTTGCGTTCTTTATTGTCTCGTTCGCGTTCGCACACTCATTACCCTCTATTCCTGTGTGTGCTGGAACCCAAGTTGGCTGTATTCTACAACCCACGCTTCTAATTAGATTCTGGACATCACTAACCTGCCCCGAAGTTGTTTGGTGCTTCTTCAAGTCTTCAAGACTTGATAGACTATCTGTCGCAATTACCGCCGGTGGCGACCCGTGTTGTATCAATTATGTAAGAGCCCCTGAAATCGCATACATTTCTGCCTGAAAGACTGAGTTTTTATTTTGAAGTCTCTGTGTCTGCGTATGTGTTAGTATGTTGTCTGTGTAGACGCAGAAGGTCGCTGCCGTACCCAAGCTTGTCTTTGAGCCATCTGTGTATATTGTTATTTTGCTCTTTGTTGGATATTCTGTTATATATTTGCTAACACTGTCCGTGGTTGGATGTGTGGTCCAGCTTGGTATCATTTGTGCATAATCCTCCAGAACAAAGTTCATACCTCTCTCCTCGTGGGCCACCCTGAGTCTGCTGACTTTGGCTGCTAATCCATCCTTTGCGAGAGTAAGGTGGATGGGAATGACACCCGCCAGCACCTGGAGGGCCTCCGTCGGAGTTGAGCGATAGGCCTTTGTCATCAGGAGCAAGAAAGGCCTTTGTGCAGATGACAGTTTCTTTTCATGATATCCCTTCAGATTGGTGCCCCCAAGCACCCGCTGCATAACAGAGGACTCTCTCAACCACTGTCAAGTACCACAATTTGAGCAGCTTCGGTAGAATACTCCATGCCCTGGGAGCGTACCTCACTCGATGCCTGTGCATCTGTAAAACTTTGGCTTTTAAAGTCTCAATGTGAGGCATCCATGACTGGGCCTGGTCTAATGTCTCCCCAAGATAATTCAACGTGCTTTTCGTTTGAATTCCTCGACCGCTGACCCTTATTGTCGGTGATCTTTCCGTGTTTTTTTTTTTCTATCCATATACTATCTGCACAGATTTCTCAGGGGACACTGTGAGTCCTACCTTATCACACCAGCCTATAAAATGATCGACCGCAGCCTGGCCACTCCACTCTAGTTCTTTCCTAGTATTACCTGACATTATCACGAGCAAAGCATTGCCTCCTATTTAGTGTTATTTTTATCAATTTCGTGACATTTTTATTAATTTGGCGACATTTTCGTTAATTTGGCAATATTTAAAAATGTTGCCAAGTTTGCAGCATTCCGCAAAATGTTTCGCCAAGCATTGCGGACGGGCGGAGAAATGGTTAGTCATACAGTTGTTTCTTATGTTATTTCCAAGATATTGAATTTTTATCAATAAGTTGTCATTTTCATTGATTTAGCGACAATTTTATCAATTTGGCGACATTTTCGTCAATTTTTCAGCATTTAAAAAGACTCGACAAGTTTGGCGATATGCCGCAAAAATTCGCTATTGCGCGTAGTGGGAATACGCGACCATGTAGCGAATGAGTATATTTCTATTCTTGATTCTAACAAACCTACTTCAGTAATATCTGTGTGACTTATTAGTTGCGACTTATTTGCTTAGCGGAAGCCATGTACAGAAAGTTGTATGTAATATAAAGTGTGCAATATTATATGACAGATGTACTAACATCTTTCTCGTGAATCTAGCTTGTTCCATAAACTGATAAAGATAATTTTCGTAATGTAGTTTCGTATTTAGTTATCAAATAATTTGATAATATTTATATTTTTTACTATATATTAATTAAATGCATGTTGCGTTTTGATGTCGATTTTGTTCGTGAGTATGAAATAAAGCATTCTCTTTTGGTCAATAAAGTCGCAAACTAGCCAAATTTTAATTCAGTGATGTTAATGCATTGCCAATAACGTTGTGTTATTGCTTTATTAATTTATATTTACATGCTGTCATCAAGAAAAGCGAAAATTGATACCCATATTAGCGTCTTTTACTTTCCCTACAATACATGGTAATGCATAAGAACGTATTGGAATCGTGTCGAGAATCGCAACTGTAATTTTCGACGGATCTACACTGGTCGAGCAGTTTAAAATCTGAAAAAACTTGTTTCAGCATGACAGCTGTGTGTCTGTTTATGCAATGCATGTGCCCGCTCCAGTTCAAAAGCTAATGAACCAAATTTCACAAAATGTGGCATATAAGCATTTGTAGCTATGGATCACTTTGATGCTGATTAGATTTTGGCACGATTCGAAAAAAATATTAGATTAAATACCTTTTTTATACGTAATTTTTTTGAGCTTGAAAGACTAGTACCAATCCCATAACTCTAGAACAAACCGTTCTTGAGCTTTTTTTTTTTTTGCAATCTTGCAACGTCGCCTTTGAAAACACGTCTAGTCTTCAATTAAAAACGATAATTAAATTACACCTGCAAATTAAGAGAATTATCCGTGTTATTTTGTGCAAATAAACCCAATAAAAAAAATCTGATGTGGACAGCACATGACTTTCCCTGTAGACTTATATTCACGTTCTCTTTATTTTAATTACATTTAATTCACTTTTAATTCAATTTTCTTTCTCGTTTGCTAACTGGACTCATTTTCAAAGGTGGCGTAGCGGAAAAACAAAAAAACGAAAATATCTCGAGAACGGCTAGTCCTAGTGTAATGGGGTTGGTCTTATTCTTTTCTTCATTAAAAATTGCGTATTAAACAAGCATTTAATGGATATATTTGAGCATACGTAGCTTTTTAGTTTAGATTTTGACAATTTTTGCGGTCCATTTTGCAAGAAAAGGCGGGTTATTTTTTTCAGAATCGTACCAAAATCTAATCAACATCAGGGTGACCTATAAGTGACTCATCCATTAGTTTTTCAGCTAGAGTGGATACAAACTTTTGCGGGCCATTTCGCAAAAAAAGGCAGGTTCCTTTATCCCGAATCGTACCCAAAACTAATCAGCACCAGACTCGTCCACAAGTGACTTACCTTCCAAATTTTGTGAAATTCGGTCAATTACTTTTATAGTTAGATTGGATACAAAATCTGCACAGACAGACACACTGACACACACACAGACGTCACGCTAAAAATAGTTTTTTCGTATTCTAGAGGTCTCGAAACGTGTAGATCCGTCGAAAACTCGGGTTGTGATTTTCGACATGATTCCAATACTTTCCCTATACATTACCATGTATTGCAGGGAAAGTAATAACGAGAAAATAAAGGATATATTTATATATATATATATATATATATATATATATATATACGTATATATATATATGTATATATATATGCACGGAATGATGAATGGACTTTTCAGAAATTTTATACAGTGTATGTAATCGTCTGGAATTAATAGATTTTTATCCCTTTCAGACGAGAAACGATTTCTTACAACTGCTGATAGATACTACGAAAGAAGTGACTGAAGAAGGGAAATTAGACCTGACAGACAAGGAAGATGATATTACAGAAAACTATGGAAAAAATGAGAATGATCAAGTTTTCAAAGATGTATATAAGAAAAGTAAGTTGGAAAGGGATAGCTCAGTGTTTATATTATTATTGTCTATGGTAGCGTTGTAATACTATACTATAATATCTAGCGAAATTGCATTTTTCTGCTATCACGGGAATTCATTAGGAGTTGAAAATGAACACCCTTTACGCTTAGTCTCCAATAGAAATAAAGAGTGAGCGCTGGCTATAACTTAGGAATGGAATTCCCAACCTCTTGATTGGGAATATCCAGTGCCTGACTTGCTATTCCACCTTCACTGATCTGTGCATTGGAGTTAGGACATTGTGAGTTTCAGTCGCGAAATGTTCGACCCAACCCGGTTCCAAAGTGTTTCTTCCCTACGGATTGCAATGTTTATCATAAGCACGATTTTTACACAACTGATGTACGTGAGTACCTTGTTTCGGTGTACTTGCGGGTTGAATCGAGCATTATCTGTATGAAATAAGTCTGAAGATAATCCTAGTAGTACCCGAACGATTGGCAGTATTTCTGTTTAATAATTTTCTATTCAATTTAATGATGTTTATTAAAAGATATGTCACCCAATTTTAATAGTTCTTATTTACGCTCTAATGTTATTATTTTTTTCATTTGGTAATGTTTTGGGCACTCAGTTCGATTGATTAAATTTAATGTCTTAATGTGTGGAGCCACCTAGTGATTTTTCTCACTACGTTGTAGATTGAGGACCTTTGAATTTAATATTTTAATTTTATGAATTACGAATTATATTTAATCTTAATTTTTTGATATTTGAAAAATGAAGTTTTTTAAATTTTTTTGTCTTTTACTTTGCAATTTAACCATATTGGAACTATCATGGGAGCTCGCAAGACATCTATAACTAAATATGACCGTGAAAAGTGCTTGAAATAACACAGCAATTTCTTCGATTTTAAGGAAAAAAGGATGAAAAATTAGGTTTTTGTACTCAATACTGTAATTTCACATTGCAGATACTAGGCATGTGAAATCTCTCTGCATTAAAAAAAAGTAACTGACGCCCGCCACCGCTATTTTACAAATTTTTTGGTTTTCGAGATTCTTTGTCTTAATAGCGCGAAAACTATTGCATATAAAAATATCGAATTTGGTACACTTGTAGAAAAAGCTTTGGGGGATACGCTGAAATAAACCGTTTTTTGATTGAGAAATATTTAATGTCAAAGACGAAATATTTCAGCTGCGAGTTTGCGTGCTGGATAGACTAACAATGTCAAGACTACGAATTTTTGCAGGCAGGCACCTATATGAGTGAACTTTTGCAGGATGGAGCTCCTTTTTTAATTTCGATGTAGTTTTTGAGATATTTTACTTTTTATGCACTTCTGAAGTGAACTTTTTTTTCATATAGGCACGTCTAGCGATTTCTGCCTCATACCGTAAAAACTATATAGCATGCAAACATATGAAATTTGGTGCATTTATAGAGAAATAATAGGGTAATATGATGAAATAAACCGTTTATCGATTTAAGCTTTAGTTTGGCATGAAATACTCGCGAAGCAAGCTCATCATCAAGGAATTCAGTTTTTGGATTCCCTGGGTTAAGAAAAATCCCTGGTTTTCTCTCCAGCGGAAAAGAGGCAGGGATAAAAAATAGATTTTTGAAAGTAGAATGTTTAGGAAAGATAGATATGAAACGAGCTCTGTGAATGCAACGAGGATGAGGCGAAGTATCCCGAAGGGGGTTGCGTGAGCCGAGCGAGCAGAGGGAAGAGCCCCCTAGTATTAAAAATATTAATAAAGTTAAAGAGATAACTGAAGAAAATGTCTAAAATGATACAAACTGCCCTAGAAAATGTTGAAAATAATACTAAACGGCTTTTGGAGCGCAATAAAAGTTTCCAAACCCAATTAAAATATGAATTTCGAAATTGGATGTTAATTGGTTGGAAAATGTAATTTGGTCATAATAATTTGGTTAAATTCATTTTCTGTCATCACCAAAATTACCACAAATACTACTGGTTGAAAGTAATGTAAAAATTTAGTCTAGTTAACTGGTGTCAACTATCTACAGGTGCTGAGGATTTGTTTGTTTCTCCTCGATTTTCTGTCAATTTTCTCTTCCAGCCTTATCATCGGACGAACTTGTGGGTCAGTGCGTACAGTTTTTCCTTGCTGGATACGACTCAACTGCGTCCACTTTGTCCTTCGCAACCTACTTTCTGGCCCTGAATCCAGAAATCCAAGAAAAACTTATAAAAGAGGTGGACAATTCTCTGACAGAGAATAGTGTAAGTGTATGGGTTTTGCTCTTTAAATTACTATAGATTACTTTAAATAAATTAAGAGGAAAACAATCCCCAAGTTGTAAGGCGCTAAAGACGTTGCCAAACAGTCACTATGTTTACAGTTTGGTTTTGTAAGTACAACTTCTAATCAACATTTTTGTACTCTGCATTGCTTTTGATTTGTTGGAAGTATAAATTTTACAAGTCTTTCATGTGTTCTAATATTTACGTCTTATGTGGTATATAAAAATTATTTCCTTTGCTAATTTGCATACTCGAATTCAAATACATGCAATTTTAAGTCTTGTGTAGGTATTTGCTTTCTTACGCCTTTCTTAATTTAAAATTGCTTCTATAATAAATTCAAAAGAAGCAAAGTATATTTTTTCCTTCATCAAATTGAAAATAATAAATATATTTTAAAATCTGACGTAGGCAGCATATAACTTTTCTTGCACAATGCAATGATTTCACTTGTTTGACAGCAAATGAATCATATACAGATCCATGTTACAATGTATTCAACGTTGAATTCTTCATTAACGCATTTCTTCATTCGCATTGAAAGAGTATGAAAAACGCAAATGTACGGCAATTGTCCTTAGAGGGTTAATATTTGGTACTTCTTTGGTTGAAAATGTATAAAACTATTTCGATTTATATTAAATCTAACTTAAAAATTAGAAATATTGCTAGAATCTACTAAGCAATATAATCCATATATTAAACAATTTTAATCATTAGAAAATATCGAAATTTCACCAATTTTGTGGTAATTTTTGCTTATTAATCATCATGTTTTCCAATTTCGTGACATTTTCGTCAAATTGGCACCATTTTCAAAATGCCGCCAAATTGACTATATTTTTTCCATATATATTTTGCATATTTTTATAATAATGCATTGTACGACTGGCACTATTTTTTGTCAGGTAAGCGAATTTGCAACAAATATATGATTCTACCAATGTAGAAAGCGTAGAAATGTGTGAAAGATAATTAGAGAAACACTATATGTATCCTTGCGTGATCCAACGAAACACGACTAATTTCATCTGAAAGTATTTTGTTGAAGAGGAATGTAACTGAAGAATGTTCCGACTGAAAACCAAATGCACTTCAAAGAGAGAAAAATATTAGCATTGTGTAGAATACAAAACCTAAAAGGCAAGTGATCGGATACACGAGAAATCGCGTATCTTAAAAAATAATATAAAACGCATGCGAGATACTTTCTCGAAATTTTTAATTTTTAATTGGAACATAGTATTCTATTTTAAAAGACAGAATAGAAATCTGACCCCAAACTTTGTTACAGTATGTATAGGGAAAATCATTTGCTCACCTCAGATTTTCTTCATTACATTCGTGACACGAAATTGATAATTTACTGTAATTCTTTATTTTTTACTTTCCTTATATACATAATGTATAAGGAAAGTACTGTGACGGGGTCGAAAATTCGAATTCGAGTTTTCGACGGGAGAGCACGTTTCAAGCTTCCCTGATCACGAATCAAACATTTTTGAGGGGATGTCTGTGTGTGTGTGTGTGTGTGTGTGTGTGTGTGTGTGTGTCAGTGAGTCTCTGGAGACGATATCTCGCGAACGAACAGAGCGATTCGAATGAAATTTGGTACAAACATCACAATCCATGAATACTGAAAGCCTATTGTTTTTAAACGTAATCGAATGTTTAGAACCCACCTAAAGTTTCGAGTGAAATTTTGAAAAAATCATCAAAAAATCAAAACTTTTAATCAAGTTACGCAAATAGACATTTCTTATGTAATTTTTCCTTATAAAACGATTGACATAAACTTTTGAACGCTAGCATGAACTGTTCTCGAGATATTGCACATTTTTCAAATAAATTTATAAAAAAATCCCCTAAATTAAAAAAAAATATATTAAATGTTGAAAAATATGTTCACTTTTCAAGCTCGTTCCATTCATAAGAAAATATTCTTTGAGTAATACATTTGTATCTGAACGCCAATAGTCATTTATCTGCTATAGAGAATAACTTATTTCTCCGTCCATAACGCTTGGCGAGATTTTTGCTACAAATTTGGCGGAATGTCGCCAACTTGGCGACTTTTTAAATGTTGCCAAATTACCGAAAATCTCGCCAAATGGATTAAAATGACGCTAAATCGATGAAAATGACGACTAATTAACGAAAATTCAATATCTTGGAAAGAATATAATTAACTACTACAAAAATAACCTATTTTTTTGCTGTAAAAGTAGTAAATTCATTGCATTATATAAGGAACGTCATGTGTTGCCCATATCAGATTTTTATAAAATGAACAATGAACTGCGCATAAACTGTGTAAAGTAATGGATAACTGTATACATTAGGTCATGCTCGTAATACGCATATATCGTAAAAACTTTTCGAATTTGTGGTTTTGAAGAAAATGGACAAGCTGAACTGGCATGGTTACTGTTACAATTACTTTATTTTTCTCTGTTTAAAAAATCTCCTAGCTAGAAAGCGTCATTTATACAATAACCAATTGTCTTTACGTCAAGATCCGGGCCTCTTGACTTTGGCGACAAATCTGTTGTCTAGTTTTTGAAAGTTGTTTGGGAAAAAGTCGAAAGTCGATAATTTTGCTAAAAATCTAGGAGTTTCTATAAAGAATATTCATGAGGAAGGATGGGGGGGGGGTTCATCCCAGACGTGGCAAACTTCATTTTTTTTTATTCTGATTGTACGTACATGATATCACGGAAATAACAAACGTCCACATTTTGTTCTCGGGCTCGCCAAAGAGTCCGAGAATCTCTTTGGACGTCACTAAAGAAGATGTGCACAATACAATTAAAACTCTCTGCGCAGGTTGTTTACGTCTGTATATTGCCACTTCAAAATTAACAAACAATTTTTAAATGTAATAATGGGAAAACTTGCTGTGGTTTGCCAACAACGCTTCTGGTCCGTATCGTCACGAATGATGAAACACTAAGCTTACCGACGTCAGGTTGACAACTTTTAATTGACTACCCGCTAATGACCCAACCTAATATTTAACTTTGATGTTCAGTGTTCAAAGAGGAATATTATATAATAAAGAAATGCTTTGAATTGTGCAATTTAATTGTTTGTGAATATGTTAAGCATTTCATTTCGTTTCTATTACATTTGACGGTTATTTTGAGACTAGTTACACAGTTATTAGCTAGATAGCTATTAGCTGTATCATGATTCTCTTTACTTTTATTGCTGTCTTGAATGACACTTAAGTGGGATAACTTTAGGATAATGTTGGATAACTAGTTGGATAAAATGGATAACTGTTTTCAGGGTACAGAAGAGAGATATACCCCACCACGAATATACCCAAATAATACGTTGTAACAATACGTTTTAAATTTTGCACTATGTCTCTCTCTGATTGGATTTTATGCCAACTTGAACGCAGTACCATAAGTCATTCTTTGCTTCTATAGTAAATAATGTAATTCAGTTAATATTTTATATTGTTTCTGTTTATACACGGAGAACTGATATGTGAAGCTATTTGTCTGATTTTAGTAGCAAATACGTTGGGTAGTTTTCGAAAGTTCTTGAAAGAAAATCCGAAAGTTGAGAATTTTGCCGAATGTCAAAGGTGTTCAGGGAGGAATGTGTGATCAAAGAAATGCTCTGAATTGTAAATGCGCCAGTCTTATTCGATTTCGAGAATAATATATTTGTAACAACTTTTACTCAGTACCATAAGTCATTGTTTGCTTCTTTAATGAATAATGTAATTCATTTAATATTTCATATTGCTTCTGTTTATATATAGAGAGCTGACGTGTGAAGCTGTTCGTCTAACTTTGACAAGAAATATGTTGGTTAGTTTTCGAAAGTTCTTGACAGAAGACCAAAAGTCGAGAATTTTGCCAAATGTCAAAGGTGTTCAAAGTCAATCTTATGCGATTGCAAGAATAAGATCTTTATAGCAACTTTTATGTAGTACCATTAGTCATTGTTTGCTTTTAGTATAATAAATATTCATTTCAGTTAATAATTTATATTGTTTCTGTTTATACAGGAAGAGCTGACGTATGAGGTCATTCAAGGTATGAAGTACCTCGATAATATAATTTCAGAAACAATCAGAATTTTCCCACCAGGTTTCAAGTAAGCCAATTTTTCTGCCCCCCCTCTTTTTGGTACTTTTTAAAGTAATAGAACAAACAGAAATGCTTGATTCTTATTTTATTTTTTCTCAATAAACTTAAGAATTTTGAAATGGTCTAGCGTTGCCAAAGAAAAGTATTTTTTTGAACAGCACACATGATTGTAGAACTCACGATAGTATAAATATAACAGTTTATTTTTAAGTAATTTCAAACTATCTAAACTTACACTGCATACTTTTTACTTTTTTCCTATTATTGTATAAAGTGTTGCTTTTCTAAAAATTTTCGAATTCGATATTTGGACAGATAAGTACGTTTTAACGTCTGGCCACATTTCGAACATATTCTGAAAAATGTCCATCCGTCTATGTGTCTGTAAGGCTCCGGTAACTCGACAGAAAATGCAGGTACAGTGAACCTCGGTTGTAACACCCGAGGTATTCGATTATTCTATACCTCGGCTGTTACAACCGAGGTATTACAGTGATTATTACCGCATATTCGATTTTTTTCCTTTCGTCTCGTCGCTCATTCCCGATTTTTAAAAATCGGATACGATTATGTAACATTGAAGGAAATAGCATACTAAATAATCCTTGTTTGGGAATCTACAACCAAGGACATGATTAGGAACTGTCGGCGATATTGTTGAAAGGAAATATTCACAATAATATAAGTTGAAGAAGTAGACAAAGCACTTCGTTCAGTATTCTGTCTAAATTGAAATTCATATTAAGGGAAAAATAAATTACAGAAACAGTTGTAAATCAATAAATTGACGATAATGCATAGAAACCAGTCTTCCAAGTTATTACTGATGAACTAATAGCTGTTGCATCAACAACATATGAGAACACTGAAAGGAAGAATCTGGAAGTGATTCAGAGGTCGAACTTAAAGATATTCCTTCAATGGATGGATCTCTGAAGGGTATTGATAGATTTCTGTGGCCGTTTGACGAGAATAAAGACATCACTTCACCGCTAAGATTAATCTCCATAAAAAGAAACATTGTAGTTAAAAAATCTTGATATAAACAACTTAAAACTAGTAAAAATCCGGGCTTCCAATGGACTCGCACGTGTGAAGTATGCGAGCTGTGAAAGATTTCAAATTAAAACTTAATTTAATGTGCAATTATGAAATTAAAAATATAACAAATTAAGTTCAATATCTGAGAATCCTAATACAAAAGAGTGTACGAGATTTTAGAAGTTGAATATTAGATTAAACAAATTAGCACTAGAACAAATTAGCACTAGAAGTAGCACTAGATCAATACACGCAAGTGCACACGCTTTGATTAGCTGTTTAAAAATCTGTGAGCGATTTTACGTATGTGTACAAATGTTCATCTTCTTAACTTTTGTAGTTTTCAAGTAAGAGATATCATAAAATCCAGGTAAATATTGATTTTGCTTCGTTAGAAATAGAGTGGACTTCGCAACTGACTTTAATATGGGCGATCACCATAATGACTAGAATCTATGTTACATTACGTATGTCACGTTATGAAACGTATGGTACATTAAAGTACATTACTGTTTTCATGCATAGTAATGTATGTGCTATGTAGTCTTTCTACTAAAGTAATAAATTAAAATATGTAGAATACTGACATTCGCATTCTATATAAGCGTCTTTATTTAAAAAAAACTATATATATAACATACACTGTAAAATATTCTGCAACCTCTGCTCAATTTTTCAGCTACTTTGATGATAATTTCTGCAAACTATATAAAAAGCTGCAATTACATGCGTTCATGAAAATCGCGGCTTCATTTCTGAAATATTTAGCTAATTATCGTCTGCGTTATTTTTGTAATTATATATATATATATATTTATATATATATATATATATATATATATATATATATATATATATATATATATATATATATATATATATATATATATATATATATTTATATATATATATATATATATATATATATATATATATATATTATCATAACTATCATTACGGACAGCTGATTCCCTTGAAACATTCAGTATCATGCTTGCAAATGTTTTACAATGTAGGAACATACATTTAGAATACAAAAGAACATTCAAGTATCTTTTGACATTGAAAGTTCAGCATTAAAATAACCCTCCTCATTTACAACGTAAGTGGTGTGATGTAACCCACACACCTCGTTATAACCGGGGTTCACTGTACGGATATTACGGGGTATTACGGACAGCTGATTCCCTTGAAACATTCAGTATCATGCTTGCAAATGTTTTACAATGTAGGAACATACATTTAGAATGCAAAAGAACATTCAAGTATCTTTTGACATTGAAAGTTCAGCATTAAAATAACCCTCCTCATTTACAACGTAAGTGGTGTGATAACCCACACACCTCGTTATAACCGGGGTTCACTGTACGGATATTACGGGGTATTACGGACAGCTGATTCCCTTGAAACATTCAGTATCATGCTTGCAAATGTTTTACAATGTAGGAACATACATTTAGAATACAAAAGAACATTCAAGTATCTTTTGACATTGAAAGTTCAGCAATAAAATAACCCTCCTCATTTACAACGTAAGTGGTGTGATGCAACCCCCACACCTCGCTATAACCGGGGTTCACTGCATCGAACGAAAATTTTATTAAAAGATACGGTATATGAAAAATTAGAACTAGATATAATTTTTTGTAATTAGCAAGATTAGAACTCAAATTTTGAGATTTTCAAACCATTATTTTCTTCGAATAAATTCTGGATAAGAAATTACAATTTCTGGAACAATAATGGTAGTACTACATAGCGGGAAATAATAGTATAAAGTGCGCCATGGATTTATTGTTATTGAAATAGTATATATCAACACAAATCAGCCAAATGCATATGTCGGCTTGACTAAGCTGCTACCAACTTTAAAAAATAAACTTTTAATGAATTAAGAATTGTTTTAAATTACAAATAGTGAACAAAAATTCATAAAAATATGTTTTCTTTTTCCCATTCTGGTACAAATTATGATACAAGCTCAACTAGATAATATATGTAATATGAATGCATGAGAAAGATGAATGGATCCTCATACTTCAAATATTTCAGATTTGTTGTCTTCTCTTGCAGGTTGGATCGGGTTGCCGATGAAGATTACAAATTAGCTAACACTGGAATTTTTATTCCCAAGGGCATGCTTGTCACCATTCCTGTCTACGCTATTCACAGAGATCCTAAACACTTTCCTGATCCTGAAAAATTCGACCCGGATAGGTCCTGAAAAATATGTTTTTATTATTTTAATTTGTTAACAATACTTTTGGTTAACTTTAATGATCTTTATTCTTAAGAATTGGGTACTTTCGCAATTCAGCAAATTATCAAATGCATATTTCTGAAGGAAGCTAATATATTTGAATCAATGTTATATACGAACAAAGAAATTCTGATTAGAGGTCTGTAATAATTAAAAGCATCAGAACCAGTCAGTTAGTTCATAAACTGAATCGTAGTACGCTTTTCTGCAGAAAAACTCATGGCGACACTTTTCGAGTTTATAAATTTGGAACAAGGTTAGTCTCCGGTGTCTTTCAGCCAGTTTCCAGAAAGCAGTTGTTAAAATATAAACTAACTGCGAAACCGGTTGTTAAATGTTTGAATATACAGTTTAGTCATAATCAAGTTAAAAATATATTCTTTCTGTGATTATAAAACTAAATTATAAACTTGCCTGCAATGCAAGGAATTGCGGGAAAAGACGCTTCAGTCGGATCTAGTCACATGTTGGGCTCAGTTCAGAATATTATTTTCATACGATAAACAGTACAACGACTTTTTGATTTCTTGCCCAGAGCTCAAAGTATAGTCAGATCGTCACTGTCGTAGAATCCCGATTGTATTGAACTGTTCGCATAAAACAATAATGGCTGGAATAATGTAGAGTACGCAAAACAGAAGCATATTCATTCAATGTCTTTAATTTTCAGCAAAAGTTGCCTTCATAAATTGCTCAAACTCATATTATGTTATTACATACCTCTTCACACACACCTTTTAGGCGGGTTTTGTGAGTATGAATTTGGCCATTGTAGCCTCGTACAACCTGAGCTTAATTGTTATGAAATTTGCTGCCGGCTGAGTTTGTAGATGGGTCGATTTCCATGGAGGTTCGCTGAATCGGGGCATATAGCAAGTTTTCTTGCTACCATCGTAAAAATCGGTTATTCAGTACTGAAGAGCACTAAACCTGTCCACGAATGATGGTATCTAGAACGGGAGTGCGATACTTGTTTTTTTTTAAATCAATGTTAAATCTCAAAACTGTTAAAAGCAATTTCTAGTAGCAATTTCTTCTGCAAGAAATAATTTTACTTTTGTACAAACCCTAGTAGCATTTAATATAGGTCCGTCCAATATTGTATATTTTGGCACTACATTGCAAATATTTACAATATAATTCCGTTAAAATATCCGCTTTTTCATATTGGTCCAATATTGAAGCCAATAAAAGGCCAATATTGGGCCAATATTGGATTGTTACTAGGGAAGCAATATAATGTTTCTTATGATAAAGTTGGGAAAAGCTAAGACCTAACAGCATTGTAACGATAACACCTAACGGCATTGTAATGCTAACACCTAACAGCATTGTAACACTAACACCTAACAGCATTGTAAAGCTAAATCTAACATCATTGTAAAGTTTACACCTAACAGCATTGTAAAACTGACACCTAAGAGCATTATAAAACTAACACTTAACAGCATTGCAAAGCTAACACCTAACAGCATTGTAAAACTAACCTAACAGCATTGTAAAGCTAACATCTAACAGCATTGTAAAACTAACACCTAACAGCAATGTAAAACTAACACCTAACAGGAATGTAAAGCTAATATCTAACAGCATTGTAAAGATAACATCTAACAGCATTGGAAAGATAACATCTAACAGCATTGGAAAGCTAACACCTAGCAGCATTGTAAAACTGACACCTAAGAGCATTGTAAAACTAATACTTAACAGCATTGTAAAGCTAATACCTAACAGCATTGTAAAGCTAACACCTAACAGCATTATAAAACTCACCTTACAGCATTGTAAAACTAACCTAACAACATTGTAAAGCTAATATCTAACAGCATTGTAAAACTAACACCTTACAGCATTATAAAGCTAACACCTAACAGCAATGTAAAGCTAACACCTAACAGCACTGTAAAGCTAACAACATTGTAAGATATAATTTGTTGGTCTCCACAGAGGTTCGCAAAATTGGGATAAATAAGTTTTTTTATTACCATGGAAATATCAGCGGCAATAAAGTATGCTAAAAACATACTTTATTTTAGTATGCTAAAAAGCGCTAGAAAGTGCTTAAAAGTGCTAAACCGGTCCACTAATGCTAGTATCTACAATATTCTTTAAGCAATCAGTTTCAAATTTTTAGACTGTTCAAAGCAATTTCTTGCTCTCTTGTAGATTATTTGCGGAATAAAAAGTTTTAATTTAGTACATCGTAATTTTACTTATTGTATAGTCGAGTATAAACTAACACCTAATCAAATTCTGAAACTCATGCGTCAACTGATGGTTAAATGGTCCTCTCGAAGTTGGATGTAACATTGGGAGCATTATTACACGTTATTAGAATATAGAAGAGTCTCTTATAGGGGGTTCCTTTTTAAAACTAATACTGCCGCATATTGCTTGTTGAAGACGACCATAACTGCTAAAGCATTTTAAAAATTGTAATTAGATAGTATTATGAACAACTCTCTTTGTGAACAACTCTCAAGCAACTTTTTATTTGAAGAGTGAGTTATTTTGAGCCAAAAAAGCGCTGAGACCTACCTAACAGCACTTATGATTTTTTTTAAACATAGGATATGTCTGCGACAGACATTTCGCGAAGTGACTGATCGGTCTTATTTACCCATTTTATTACTTCCGAAACCATGTTATATGTTTGACTTTTGTTTCACAACCGCAGTGTTTTATTTACAAATCGGATTATTTCAAAGGCGAAAACATTGAACTGCATATTGTGCTTTATATAAAAGTTTTAATTTAGTACATCATAAGTTTTCTTATTATATAGTTGAGTATAAACTAACACCTAACCAAATGCTCCAACTCATGCATCAACTGATGGTTAAATGGTCTTGACTTCTGCTGTTTCACAAGCACAGTGTTTTATTTACAAATCGAATTATTTCAAAGGAGAAAACATTGAAATGCATATTGTGCTGCATATAAATCCAACATATTAGATTTGTCATATGCGCACATTATTATTGTATCATAAATCCAGTATATTAGATTCTTCACAAAAGATTTGTATCGTAAATCCAAGATATTCGATTTGCCATATGCGCACATAAGTTTTGTATCATAAATCCAAGATATTAGATTTGTCATATACGCACATAACTTTTGTATCATAAATCCAAGATTAGATTTATAATGCGGACATAAGTTTTGTATCATGAACCCAAGATATTAAATTTGTCATTATACATAAATTCTGTATCATAAATGAAGTATGAACGTCCGATTGCGATCGGAAAAAAACCCTGCCAAACTAGGCTATAATAATATGCGGACAAGAAATTTTGTATTTCATAGTTTTGAAAAAAAAAGAGGATGCAGCATTTTAAAAGATCTGAGAAGCGGTTATAGTTCTTTTGAAGCGAAGTTTCTAAGACTTTGTTTCATTCCTGAAAATGAGTGACAAAATTTTGGTAAATCTTTCTATTCTAATATGTTGTTGATACAGATTCACCCCTGAAGAGCGAGCCAAAAGACACCCGTTCGCATTCATGCCGTTTGGAGGGGGCCCCAGGAGCTGCGTGGCAATGAGATTTGCCTTGATGCAACTTAAAGTGTGCTTGGCCCACGTGCTCAGCAATTTCAGGATCAAGACATGTTCCAAAACAAAGGTAATTATCTTTTTTGTATTATATAATCTTACTGACGATTCAAAATAGAGATTTTCATATGCAATAATTTGGATTGAAATGTTAACAGAGCTTTTTGAACACAAAGTTCAACCTTTGCACTTTTTTCTTGCAATACTGAATACTTTTCCATTCTTGAAATGAGCTCCCTAAAAGACATACTGTATCAACATAAATCTATAAATTATTTTGATTTCTTGAGCAGTGGATCCGAAATCTGTGTTAATCCTATACGTTAAAATGAAAATCCCGTATCGCATTAAATGGCGCAAACTGCAGATTTGCGTAGTACACTTTGTGTTTTTTATTCGAATTATTGGCTATTTTTAAAGACACATTTTTTAATATTTTATCATTACATGGTAACATTTTGAAGAAATTGGAACCCTATAATCATTTGTGTGTTTCCATATACAAAAACAATCTTTAGTATTAGTTAATAAAGATATTGCGGTAAACAAGCATTGGGATTTCATTCTTTAAATAAATAAAGTCGTTATCACATCAATGCGGAAATTAAAAAGTATTAAAGTGAAGCTAGCACCATGTATTCGAAACCCAGCCCGATGCGATAGCCACGAAAGGAATATAGCTGCTATTTCCCCGGCCGGAGTACTATCTATTGACATCTAAAGTGAAATTCAGCTCATTTACCGCACAGTGGTTGTGCATTTCTCCATATTAAAAAAATGTAGCTGACACCGCCGCTGTTTGACAAATTTCTCGTTACTCAAGTTTTTCTGCTATGTACCGCAAAAACAATAGCGTACAAAAATATAAAATTTAGTAAAATTGTAGAGAAAGGTGAGAGAAGCACGCTAAAATAATTCGTTTTTCTATATACATTGTAGTTTAATAAATATTTAATGTCATAGTCAATGCCAAAATAATTGAATTACGAGTTCGCGTCCTGGATAAATTAACAATAGCAAGATCAAGAAATTTTGCAGCCAGGTAGGTACCTACGCAGCTGAAATTTTGCAGAACGGAACCTTTTTTAATTTCGATGTAGTTTATGACATATTTTATTTTTGATGCACTTCTGAAGTGAAAAATATGTTTTCGTATAGGCACGTCTATCGATTTTCTCTGTGTCCCGTACCGCAAAAACTATATCATACAAACATATAAAATTTGGTACATTTATAGAGAAACAATAGGGTAACACGATGAAATAAACCATTCAACGATTTCACCTTTAGTTTGCCTCGAAATAGCTCGCGAAACGAGCTCTGCGAGAGCAGCGAGTAGGTGGCGAAGCCTCCCGACTCTTGAAGCGAGTTACCGCAGCAGAAGATAACTACAGCATCCATTCTTGATCCCCTTATTATCATAAAAATTTTATAATAGCCAGTTTCACAACAGTGACATGTTTTTTAATTATTAGATCGCTATCGTTTACAATCTAATTTATTTACTATGTTTAGATCGCAATCGTAAAAATGTACAATATTTGTTCGCCCTCAATATTTTTTCATATCTCGTTATGTGATGACGATTGTTGACAAAGCATTATAAGCCCCTTTATTTAGACCAAAAGAACAGTTTGAAACCTTAACAACCGTGAAGAACGAACTGTTCGAATAATGCTCACAAGAATAAACGGCAGTTCGTTCCAGCGATTGTTAAGGGCGCATACTATTCTAGTTGTTCAATTGACCTTAAAATGGGGGGGGGGGGGCTTATAATGCCTTCGAAGCAATTGTTGTCACCTAACTGACACATGCCTGCTTTTTTCAAGGTAGCTGTGTAATAACTTATTGTCTTGCAAGCAGCTGTTTTACAGATACCTTACATCTTCGGATTATTCGGACTTTGTGGGTCGAAAAAGAAGAGGCAGAAGTTTTATATTTTTTGTTCAGTTGGTTATTTTTATCTTCCAACTTATACAGCATTGCTTTTTGAAATCTCGTTAATAGGGAAAATGTTTTCTACGGTAAACAGTTTCTTACTATGTGGTCTGAAATGTTAAATCACAGTTTTTTACTATGTGGTCTGAAAGAATCAAGAACGTACGCTATCTATCACAAATATGTTCAAACAATGTCTTTGATAAATGACGTCGATTTGCCGAAAAATGGTGTTAACGCTTAGCTGGGTCACAATGTGGAGACGACGTTGAAATTGTCAAAGCGCACACATGCGGTTTTGACTTTCATTGAGAGCTGATAGCAAAGAATGAATGCCATTTTGGATTAACAGTCATTACTTAAACCCAGTGGTTCTCAGCCCCAAACGTATGACGAATTGGTGTCGTGAACCAGTAGAATTCTTATATGTTCTTAAGTGAACCATCAGATTTTTTAAATGCTGTACCTGTCTTACATAAATTAAAATTACGTAAATAATTCATAGACTTACGTAAATATGAATAAACAGTCATTATAACTTACCAATCAAGAACACTGGCTCTACTTAGAGTTCTGGCCCCACCCCATACTCTCAAACTTTTCATATATCTGCTGCGTTTTGACAGTTGATCTGCATCATGAGACATTGATTGATAGCTGTTGAAGACCCAGACCGTCCTGGGGACTTGAGCAACTATTTGGACGGCCGGGAAATGATTGATAGCTGTGTCACTTTTATTAACTCGGGAATAATATGGAAAAGTTTGTCGTAAAATTGCAAAGTTAGAATGTGAAGATGAGACATTAGTGTCCAATGAATGCAACATGAAATTTTGACGTTGAAATTCCTGTTGGGAACTCAATTTTAAGTGATAAAAGTATGAGTTTTGAGTGACACCTTTCTTTTCTCAAGAAAAGGATATATTTACACAATTATTATTATATAGGTTTATGTGCAATTGTGGTGAAGAAAATCCTTGCCCAGTGTGTATTGGTTATGGTGAAACTCTTAGTCATCAGATCATGACGTCCAGCATGCTAAAACGGCATTTTACTATCAGACATCCTGGTGAGTCTGATAAGAGTTTATTATTTTAACATTTTCTAGAAATCCAGAAAAAAAATGCTGAATGATCAAGATATTTACTATAGCTGACTAGGAGTTTGAGACCCATTTAAAAAAATGACAAACTGATAGTCGAAAAAATAAAACCTCATACTACTGGAAAGGCAATAATCTGGCCTGCATGTAATATTCCAGTTGCAAAAAAAAAAAATTGGTCAAGAAACGAAAAATCGCATGTTCCCATTCAGAACAGGACAATCAGCTGTAGAATATCTGAAATGTCAAAAAGCGCAATCGAGTAAATAATATAAAAATTTAAAAAGAATGTGCAACAGTGACTGGGAAAACTAAGTTTTACAACCAGAGCTTTGCAAAAAATACATATAATAAATTACTGTAGCACTACGACAATTTAAAAAATATCAACGCAAAATGTAACACATTTTAAAGAGATTCAAATAACATTGCATTTCAGTCGGAAAGTGTTTCATAATCAATGCATTATGCATTATTGATCTTTTTTGTTAATATTTCTTCAACTCTAGAATCTAAAGTATATACACTTAATGTACACACATGCACAATATGCATACTAATTTAAAAATAAATTATATATTGCTTTCTATTCCAGGTACCATTAGAATTTTACTCCGGTAATGGCACCATGCAGCCTAAAGATATTTGTGTTCTACTTGAAATCAGAAAAGACATCGTAAAAGCTCTTTAGAAGCAGTACTATAACTACAAAATGAACTATATTTCTTTATCTGTAAAGAACTAATGCAATCTAAATCTCCTCATGTAGGCATCATCCACAAATAGATCAATATGTGGGCAAGAACTTTTACATCTATTGCGATCCTTGTGGAATGTATTTTGATTTTCTGTGCGTCTATTTATCTGCACCTTGAACTCACAAGACTGTATATCATACATTTTAAAATTTAAAATTTTAAAATTTAATATTTTTTATTGTCTAAGTTATGCTCAAACAGATATGTGCAAATATATATAAAATGATGTAGAGTCCTTACTCACTGGCTGATCACCGTATTTTTTCTGAATGACAGTTAAGTTTGCTGTAGTCGGACGTTGTTAAACACTCAGCTTATTAGCTATTTAAGATGTCTTTAATGGACAGTTTTATGATTCTCCAGTACCAAATACCATTACGGTTTTGAGTTCAATTTGCTGTTTCCTAGAAACTGGAAACTTGATTGGGGCATATACTGTACTTCAGCAAAGCTAACTTATATATATATATATATTATATATATATATATATATATATATATATATATATATATTATATATAATATATATATATATATATATATATATATATATATATTATATATATATATATATATATATATATATATATATATTATATATATATATATATATATATATATATATATATATATATATATATATATATATATATATATATATATATATATATATATATATATATATATATATATATATATATTATATATATATATATATATATATATATATATATATATATATATATGTATATGTATATGTATATGTATATATATATGTATATATATATGTATATATATATGTATATATATATATATATATATATATATATATATATATATATATATATATATATATATATATATATATATAGGGTGATTAAAAAAAGATGGGCCAAACGTTACGAGGTGGTAGTACACACCAAACCAAGCGTTTTCCGTCATAGTTTATCGGTCGGAAATGAAACATAAAGGCGCCAGTCGGCGCTTAATGGTGAAACCGATGGGGTGAGACGAAAACACCAGAATGACTTAGAAGTTATAAAATTACGTTATTTAAACAATAATTACAGTAATGGCTTAAAATAGCGATCGCCAACCTTAATGCACGTCTTACAGTGGCGACGGAGATATTGACGAACTCTCTTGAAGAGACCAGGCATGTCGCGCACTTCGTCAGCAGCGGCCGAAATTCTAACGACGAGTTACCTTTAGATTCAAGAAGAGTGTCATAGACGAGACTCTTGAGATATCCCGACAAGACACGAATGATCGGGTGACTGTGGGAGCCAAGTTATACGCCTTTACGTTTCATTTTCAAACCGGTAATCTATGACAAAAAATACTACCATCTAAATACCAAAAAAATACCTAGTTTGGTGCATACTACCACCTCGTAAAGTTTGGCCCATCCGTTTTTAATCACCCTGTATATATATATTTGTGATGTTCACTCCAATGGATTAACTGATTATATAACGATGATATCCTGAAAAGGGAAGAAATAGTTGTTAACCTTCTGGGGCGAATGCTTATCGCAATCTTATCAATTTTTAGTTATCATTTGAACGTGTGTTGAAATATTTCTTATCTAACATTGGTTGGAGAACAAAACAGTTAAAAGTTTATTTTGATAATTCGCCGCCCCAATATGTATTTTTTCATCCGTTAAACACATTCCATTGTTAATTGTTTTATTTTGCTTAACGTATAACCTTGAAATGGAATGCAGAATCACCTAAACGTAATTTCTGTCAGGGGACGATGAAAATCAGTGGATGCTTGGAGTAGCTCCGAGTGAATTTGCTATGTTTAAAATTTAAAGTTTTGTAACCTGTAAGTTCTTGATTATAGCTTTGTGATTAGTCAACATAATCTCCTCTATATAATTAAGTACATAGGAGGTCGGATCCTTACGGATTACTTAATAATACTTATTGGGCGTATAGACATGCTTTTCTGTAGTTTTTCCGATAGTCATCAATAACCGGTCTTCCCTACTCATTTAGAAGAAATGGGCTAGGATCCTAATTATGTGGTGTATGGCTGGCCGTGTCTCCGAGTAATTTAATTCGATAGACATTTATGAGGTCAAAATAACCTATTTACTATTATTTCCTGTATTTGCATTTAATTGTTTTCCGTGAGCTAACAGCCTATTAGATCTTCAGGTTCAAGTGACCATCACAGGCGATTAGATTTGAAAATGGGTTGGAATCAATGTTTTGGGGCACGTTCTTCGTCAAGCGAGTTATTTCGTCAAGCGAGATTATTCAGTTGATGTTCGGCGGACAGAAAAGAGTGCCTAGCCTGTAGGTAATAAGTTCTAATTTATTTTAGGTTTCTTATGATAGAGTAAAATTGAGAAAGTAAAGTTGGTTTCATATAATTTTGCCGCTATTGCGCAGGAACTTACCTGTTGATAATAGTTCTCATTTGTTTTGGGTTTCTTATGGATTGATATAGTAAGATTGGCTTTAAATAGCTTTGCCCCTGTTGCTTAGAAACTTACTTGTAGGCGATAGTTCTCATGCTTTTAGTGTTTTCTACGGGTTGATAGATTGGTTTCGCGTAATTTTACCACTATTACGTAAGAACTTACCTGCAGGTGACAGTTCTCATTTATTTTGGGTTTCTCATGGATTGATAGAGTACGATTGGTTTACAGTAGTTTTGCCACTGTTGCTTTATTGTATGTCTGTGTAGAGTAAGTATACTGCGATTTTTACAGGCAGTATACTTACTCCACACAGACATTACATTTAAGTTGATTATTTCAGGCAAGAAGCCTTGTATTTCCGTTAATAAATTTGTCTTTAATTTCGTACTTTTTCCGAACCTTAGATTATTTTATTGATCACCTTTTAGCAAGATGGAATGATGTAATACAAGAGATTTGAGTAATATAAAGTACCATCAAATTGAAAAGAGCTCTTTACACATTCCCTACACTTTTATAATTGAGACTATCGCCAAGCGTGGCGAATACATTCAATAACCTTTTTTAGATGGATCGGAATCAACTAAACAGTAAGAATTATGAATTATTTAAATGAACGAACATATTTTTCGGAAAGAAAGTTTAAGCAAAATTACATAGAGGGATGATGTGTTAGTTTAAAATTGATTTATTTCCAAGTGAAACACAACTTCCGTTTATCCTGTACATCATTGTTTCACCGTGAAAGAAGTGAATTCTTTGCATTATGTAGGGAAAGTCATTCGCTGTGCACTTCAGATTTTTTTAGTAGTTTTAAAGTTCTTAATAACAGTACCAGAATCAATACCACTCAACGTATCATTTTGTTGAGAGTCAATACATTTTTCATCATTTATTCAATTTATATGTATTTATTAATATGTAACTTTATTCTGAATTCATTTATATGTTTATAGCAATTGAGAACAAGAGACATTTTCGAATAGGAAATTTCCGTATTCTTATCTCTAAGAGATATGACCATCCCAGAGATACCCCATTAACATTACATAATATCTTACTGCGTACGTATGGTTAAGACGAATGTATCTGAAGAATTTTATGTTTCTACCTCGAGGAATTTCGTAGATGCGAGAATCAGGCCGCTTGGTTATTCCACCAATTCCCAATCCCCTAAGGAGTTATGGAAATTTTTCTAGATCTATTTTCGAGAGGTTGCAGAGATATGTGATCATGATCCTCATTTCTCTCACTTTCTTAGAGGGCGAATTACGGAAATATTACTTAGTGTTAACATGTGAATAATGAAGACCATATTTCTAAAGAAATCATGTTTCTGGCTCAAGTGGTATGGAAGACACAGTGATCATGTCATTTTGTCATCTCCCCCCTTATTTGTATATAGAAATGTAGCGTATTCATATTTACCTATAGACATTGAAGAATGCACTTGTAAAATTTCAGATTCTTCGATAGAAAGGCAGGCATGAAGATCATAGATCCCTTCTGACCCTTTAGGAATGTTAAATAATAATCTTAAATTTCTTTATACTTATGAACAGAGTCCGGAAGTTTAGGTACTAAAAATTAACAGAATAGGCAGGCCAAAATGCATTAAGACGGATTAAAATTCGCGCTTATAAATAGCACTAAACTTGAAAAATAGGCACTAAAAGTTTGATGTACGTACTAAATCAAAAATATGGTATCAATATTAGCTCTATTGCCGTAAAATGTTTAAAAATTAATCAGTAGAAATTTCTGCTTCTATGACCAGCATCGAGATGTTTATTTAATGTTTTAAATGCTAAGTCATTTTTGCAAGAATAGGTAAAATTGCTATTCTCCCTATTATTCGTATAACCAATTTCACAACTATATGCATCACAACTATAAGCATTTTATTCTTTTTTTTAATTTTCAAATTGCAAATTCTGGCGTCTATTTGCTAATATTGTTTTATAGTGAAAAAGATTCTTCCACTTCCAGTGAAGTTATAGAGGGTATATCTAAAGCAGCCTGTTATGGCGGAAGCTATTGAGAGTTCGACAGAACCACCACCACTAAAAACTTTTCTTCATGTCCTTTATCTTGATTTATTGAAAGAAGAGTTTCGCAATTTTTTCTGATAACATCACCTGTCGTACCAGGAATGTAATTAATGTTCTCAATATCGATTACAATCTGCAATGATTCCAACAACAGCAAATTTCATTTTTCGAGCAATTTCATCGACTCTGGAAGTTTTGTTTTAAATATGCTGAAATAAAAGTCAATTATTTATGTACTTTGTAGCTGCTGAGTACTAGTTTGGCATTTTTAGCAATTACAGCTTCTTTGTCCAAAGAGCTGTTGACAATAACCGAATTTTTATCAAAATTTAAGCAATAGTAAATACAGTAAAACCTTTATTTTATATTTTGTGCGGGACCAGCAAAGAAATAGAAAATTGTACGACACAAAAAAAGCAAAATCGAGATCAAAGAAACAGAAACTGCAAAGGAGGTAAAACAAAAGTTACAGGTTGTAAAACAAGAATTTAAAGCATATAATTTTTTTTTAAATTATGCGATAAAAATCGACATATGCTTACACATGGTTCAACATTTATACTCTATTTTACTTTTAGTTTTTATTAAAAACCTTTCATTTTCATCTCGTGCTATTTTCTGATTTAAATTCAAAAGAAGCAGCCTTTCCCAATAACACGTCCTTTTCTTTCACCATTATTTTATTATTCCAAATTCCTATATCATGTCCAGCACATATTGCAACTACATTAAATTCCATCTCATGCCACTAATATTAACAAGTCTGCAGACACTTTCTCGTTTCCTCGATCATACCATATATAGTCACTAAACTTAACCCTATGTAAACTTTCTCATTAAAACTACATTCCCAATCATATTTTTACAGACTGAACCGCTAAGTTAGCAGCCACATGCCTCATATCCTCCCTCCCCCTCTGATGAAAATGTATTTTGCACTTGTGAAGAACTACGCAGACGGCACACAGATTTGGTGAGAGTTAACTGGTCGACGATCAGGAGTCGTCCAGAACATGTAATGAAAAGGTTCCAATAAAACGAATTTAATAAAATGAAAAATTGTTTGTAACTGTCAGGTGATCCCATCTCTATCGCAATTGTCATAGTCCTCATTATCAATTTTAAGTCCATTAAAAAATTGTCTTTCAATAAATCGAAGAATGCAGAAGAAGAGTAAATACCTGTTCAAACCGCCTGAATTTGAAAAAAAAACGCAAATACCTACAAGAAATACCAAGAAAATCTTATTTGGTAGCCCCCAAAAATGTATTAATGAAAATGATATTCGATGCGGGAAAACGTAGAACTGAAACAATGTCTGACACGAACAAGAAGCACATCAATGGTATAAGACAGGAGTTCTTAACCTTTTTATAAATATGTACTATCAAAATCAAAGTTCAAGCATTTGAGTACCACCAACAGAATTATGCCTTGTACACAAATAAAAAGTGAAGACTATTTATATACTATATAAGCATCTATATACGGTTATATACGTATCGTATTTCGCTTCTAATCTAAAAGAACAGAAATAATGAATATTATCAAATGCGATTGAAACTATATTTAAAAATCAATATGATTATTGATTAACAAAATGATTTCATGTGATACTTGTGCTTGCTTGACAGAAATTATATTCTTTATATCTGGTTCTCTCACTACTTAGAGTTGTGGCAACTGCGTATGCTAACAATGAAAATATATATTACTTGAAAATAAACACATTTTTCATTCTGTATATTTCACAAATTACCAGCGATCCACCAGTGGTATAAGCACCACTGCTTAAGAATAGCTGATATAAAGAAATCAATCTGGAACTAGAAAAATAACGTACGAAGCGGGTAAAAGTAAAATCGGGGAGACGTAAAATGAAGGTTTCACTGTGACTGCTAATATCCCCATTCTTCTCCATCTCGTAACAAAGTTTCTAAACAAAAACGTCCCCAAAAGTGGGGGGAATAAGTTTTGCGTCATGTTTCACTGCGTCCGAAGAAACGACTGCGCAACTAAAAAAAATATTTTTCTGGTCAAAAATAAAATCCAAAGAAAACTAAATAAATAAACTTTATGACGAAAAAAGTATACGAGAAATTCCAAAATATGCATATATGGCAGAAAAATCGAAGGCATTTCTAAAAAATATGCAAAATATGGAATTTTGCTTGAAATTTCGGACTGTACGTATGAACCATATGGAAAATACTAGAAGAAATTTAGATCCGGTCCCTAGCTCAAGGGGTCGCGAGACGATTATGACGCTTAGACATTCTACCCTACCTCTTCTCACTCCCTTAAGATTACAGAAATATTATTTCTTACTATTACTTGACTCATAAGGAACATTCCTAAAATGTTCATGCTTCGAGGAATTTGTGAGATATAGCTCTAGGTCACCTTACATTACCCCTATTCACGCCTTTAATTCTATGCATTTTTCTATGGCCCATGATAAATATCCCTATAAAATTCCAGCTTTTGAGTTCAAGGAGTTGCACACATAATATGATCATGTCCCTCTTAATTCCACCACTTTCTCTCATCTCTTCTCTCTCTTCCATCTCTTTCACACCCATTTAAAAGGGGTAGCCAAAATACCCTTTCTTAGTGTGAAAGACCCAGGCCACCCGACTCACCCTAGGGTAAGAGCAGCTGGTTGAGTGACCGGGCCCCTTTCTTAATGTGCACATTTATGATATAAATAGATATATACAGCACCGATGACAGAATTTTTGGACCCTAATGCAGCAAATGCTGGGCGTCCTTACTAACCCCCATTGTACAAGTTTTTGCCATTTTTTCATAAACTATTTATGCGGACATCACATCAATGCATCCTTTTGATATTCCTCCCTGTCGGTCGCCCAGAATATTTAAAAAAAATAAAATACTGGAAATTATAATTAAACTGGAGAACAAAACACTATCAGATAGTATGAAATAAATATAAAATGAGAAAACACAGATATAAAAAAAAAGTTGCGAGTCATCTCTGATTACTGTCTGACGATAAGAACAGTCGGCCAACAAAATATCTTTCCCTGTCCCGCTATCCGTGAAAAAAGCGTGCGATAACTGTTATTATATTACTGCTTTACTGTTTGTGGAAAAAACTCGTCAATCAAATAAAAGGAACTAAAATCAGATAGCTCCTCAGTGACGTTTCCTACTCGCATGTCAGCGCTCCAAAGTTCTGTTGCGATGTTATTGTGCAACGGATGACCTTCTCAAATCATTTTAAATTGTAATCAAGTTCCTGTTCTCAACAATCCGTATGCGCAGCAGTGCAGCAAGGTGTAGGGATTTCTTCTTACTAGTAGGGAATTTCATGGTGAATTTACTGTTGTAGGGGCAAAAGGATTTATTTTCTAGTAATCCCATAAAAATAGGGACACATTATTTTTGACATGGAAATTTGAATGTTTCTATATATTACAAATTATATGTTTTATTATTCATTCATTTATTTATTTTTGAAAATTTATTTTATAGCCTTTTCTACAAGATAAATTATATAATCAACATGAAAATGTTGCAATAAATCGTAAGAATTCATGTCATAAAATAGTATTATGCTAATATCTAATTTCGAATTGATATTGTAACATTATATAAAACAAGAAAGATTTATCATGCATAAAGCATTGATTATGAAACACTTTCCAACTGCGCAGTTTTATTTAAACATCTCTGAAATGCGATGCATTCAGGGGTGATGTTTCTAAAATTATCAATAGTACAATAATAGGAAACTTAAACTTCACCAAAAAAGGCAATGCTATAAAATCGCCTGCTTCTCTATCTAGTTAAAATCAATGAATATTCCATTCATATCACTTTTATTCCAGACTCCAGAGCTAAATAATTGTGAATTAAAAAATTCAGCAATACTTATCCAACTCATCTTAGAATCGCATGTTTTGTTTACATTTTGCATACGTTAAAATTAAGCTTTGTTGTAGAAATAATCAAAGTTTAGTGATCATTTAAAATTAAAAATATTGCAATTGCGTGAGCACAGAATTTAGAAACACAGATAATATGCAAAAACAAAGCGGTTCTAGGACAGATGCAACACTAAATAAATACAAGAAAGATCAATCATGCAAAAAGACTTGAATGGAAAACACTATCCAACTGTAATTTTATTTAAACATCTCTAAAATACGATACATTCAGCGGCGATATTATTTAAATTATCACAGAACTACAATAATTTATTTTACTTGGAAAATTCAAACCATGGAGGTAAAAGTACGTTGTAACTTCATTCTTAAAACTTCATTCAAACTTTATTCAAATGACGTCATCGAAATATAAATCGTCTGGCTCACTATGTAAAAACAGTGAGCATTTCATTCATACACTTTTAGTCCAGAATCCATAGTTAGATAATTTTGCGTGAAAAGATTCAGCAATTCTTATACAACACATCTTACATTCACTTGTTTATATTTTACATTCATTAAAATGCTAGGCTTCGTTGTAAAAATAATCAAAGTTTGATGATCATTTAACCTCCAAAATATTGTAACTGCGTTGGCGCAGAATATGGATGCACAGAAAGAAACGCAAAAATAAAGAGGTTTTAATAAAATGGTAAAACTAAGTATGGTAAACACTAAGCGGTAAACACTACGTAGCGGTAAACACTAAGCGGTAAACAATACATAGCGGTAAACACTACATAGCGGTAAACACTACATAGCGGTAAACACTAAGCGGTAAACACTAAATATAAAAATAACTTTACAAATCAGGATTTTGACACAAGACGGATATCATATTTCACTTTGAAGTGGGTTACGTGATCTCCTCATATTATATGGGTGTCATTATGATATTAATTTTTATTTAAAAAACTACGGAAAATATTTTGCTGAATGCTTTTTTTATATATTTTATGGCATAATTTAAATATTTTCTAAAATTTTCGAAACAGTTTGCGAATTTTAACTTCGCTTAAAAAATGTTTGAAAAATTAGGTCCCATAGGGTTCAATGTATTTCATTTTTTTCAACCTGAGTTCAATCCAAAACTAATTGGGTGGTATTATTCATTTATATTCCCATAGGTCCCACAGACCGTCTGAAGAACATACTAAAATTTCATTTTGATAAAGTCATTTTTAAGGCAGTTATCGTGCTAACGGACAGGCAGACAGACAGAATGAACAAAGTCATAAACACTTTTCAACTTTGCTGTAAAGTGTTAATACGAGTAAAATACATATCTTACTCCGCGATTTTTTCTGCTTATTCTGTTTCTTCTTTCCTTTTTCTTGTGTTATTTGGTTTTCCCCTGCACATTTTGCAAGAAAATTACGGAAAAATCTATGCCGTCTTTCCAAATGATCAGAATTGCAGCATGTTATCCTTCATTTTAAAGGGCTCTTTTACATCTTTCGCCTGATACAAAGTTCATACCCACCCCTGACGGAAAATTACATCAAGTGCACAAAAATTATATAGCTGATGTTTTTCACTACAATGATTGAAATTGCAAAGTTTCGTGATTATTGAGCCATGAATAATACCTTTTATGCATGATTATGTCAAGTTTTTTTTTCTCTGCTGCCATGCTAAAAAAATAAATTTCGAAGCTTTCGTTCAAATTTAAAAATAATTATATCCAATTCTAAATTTTTTGTAAACGAGGCGAGATATAAAGTTTTGGTAAAATTCATTAATATTTGTGTCAGATATCGTTTACACAAGAAATCCACCAGAGACAGACAGGCTGACATCACTTTGATATCAATCGAAACGTGTTCAGGAGATCCTGAAACATATATCGGCATCAAAATTCCGAAACCGAAAGTTTTTCTGACAACAATTCTATAGTAAGAGAAAGTAAAAAGAGAGGGAATTTCCCGAACATGATTTTAATTTGTTTGGTATAACTTGCACAGTACAAGTTACTAGGATATCTTCTTTTAATATTTTAGCTTTAATGTGAGTAGTTTTTTACTATTTTTATGAAATAACAATATCAAATATTAAACATGTAGCTATATACTCGAATCCGAGAAAAGTGGTGTTCGTCCACCCCTATTATTTACCACACCCTCTAAATTTCAGTAAGATTTGCATTTTTAGGAAAAATAAATTATTGTTTTTATTTTTTTTAGTCTGCTAAATAAAAAGTAAATTTAAGCAAAGGATAATGTAGTTTCTGCTATATAAAAAGAAATAATGGAGTTTCTATATAACCAGGGCTACCAAATTTCTGTAAGACATGATTTTAAAAATAAAAAAATCTGATGCGGGCAGAACATGACTGACTTTCCTTATATAATGCAATGAATTTACTCCTTCAAAAAATTTCCTCGTAAAAAATAATGTATAAGATCGACGATACTGTGTTTTTAACGTTGAATTGCACATTTGGCAATTTCCCGGATGACAACATGTTCAAAGTACCCAATCAACTTATATTTCATGCAATTCAAAATAAACAATTATCAATATTGATAACATCCTCAATAAGCGATATAGTAGTCCATATATTAAAATATTTTAATAATTAATGCATCAATTAAGCGTCATTTTCATTAATTTAGCGTCATTTTTGCAATTGAATACATTTTTGCATTTGATATTTTCGTCAATCTGGAGTGAAATACACCAAGTTAGCGATACTTTGCTTGATTGTTGGGCAAGATTGTTTGCCAAAATGCATCACGAAGTGTTACAGACAAGCTGGATTGTTGGGCAAGATTGTTTGCCAAAATGCATCACGAAGTGTTACAGACAAAAGGAGAGAAGAGTAATTCTTATATACTAGGAAGTATGCCCGTCATATGACGGAAATCAGAATTTGAGAAACATTACTTCCCATTTGGCGTCATTTTGATCAATATGTCGACATTTTTGTTACTTTGGCAATATTTAAAATAGTCGGCAAGTTTGCGACGTCCCGCTAAATTTCTCGTTAAGCGTTACGGATGGACGGAGAAATGGGTTATTCTTATAGTCTTCTCTTATGTTCTTTCCAAGTTATTGAACTTTCATCAAATAGACGCCCTTTCATCGATTTAGCATTGGATTCATCAATTTGACGAATTTTCATCAATTGAGTGATATTTTATTGAATTTGACAACATTTAAAAAGTTTGTAAGGAGATATTCCGACACATTCACTCACAAATATTTTGCCAAATATTACGAACACAAAAAAAATAGGTTATTCTTATACTAGACACTTATATTATTTCCAAGATATTGAATTTTTGTCAATTAGTCGTCATTTTCATTGATTTAGCGTCATTTTCATGAAATCGGCGATATTTTCGTTATTTGGCAATATTTTAAAAAGTCACCAAGTTGGCGATATTCCGCCAAGTTCGTCGCCAAAATCTCTCAAAGCATTATGGATGGAGAAATAAGTTGATCTTATAGCAAATAAATGACTATTGGCGTGCAAATACAAAAGCATTACCCAAACCATTACACAAAGCAACTTTTCTCATGAATGGACGAGCTAGATCCATAAGAATTATGTTACCAAATTTATCGCATGATATTACATATGAAAAGTGAACATCGTCCACAATAGTTAATATATTTTTGTATTTTATGTGATTTTTTGATAAATTTATTTGAAAAATGTGCAATATCACGAGAACGGTTCATGCTAGCGTTCTAAAATTTGCGTCAATCATTTTCTAATGAAACATTACTTAAGAAATGACTATTTATGTAACTTTATTAAAGGTTTTGATTTTTTAATGATTTTTTTCAAAAATTCACTCGAAAATTTAGGGGTTCTGAACATTCAATTGCTTTTAAAAATAATAGACTTCCAGTATTCACAGATTGTAATAATTGTACCGATTTTTGTTCGAATTGCTTCATTCGTTCATGAGATATCGTCTCCAAAGCCTCACTGACACACACACACATACAGACATTACCTTAAAAACGTTTGATTCGTGTTCAAGGATGCTTGAAACGAACTCTCCCTTCGAAAACTCGAATTCGAATTTTTGACCCCTTCGCGATACTTATACATATACTATGTATATAAGGAACGTAATTACGTATGGATTTATGGATTTCTTAAAAATTTAACAAGACAGTGAACAGTGAACTTCAACAGGGGTGAAATACGCTTCCCATTAAAAAAAAAAGATAGTTTTAAGATATTATCATGCCTACTAAATATCAGAAGCTTTTGCATTTAAAAAGTAAATAAATAAATAAAATAAATAAAATAAAAGAATAGATAAATGAAATAAAATAAGATTATGCCATTCTATTTTTTAATAATTTATATTGGAATTGAAAAGGGGCTTCAGTGGGCGTGAGCCCACGTAGTTCCATGGCCATGCCATTATTTTAGCTTAAATAATGCCTTATTGAAGCATAAGTCCTTTTAGAGATATTTTAACACAATGTAGGGACAAGTAGGTAGATTTGAGTCCTGTTATAGGGATTTTCAATTTCGATCGTTGCATATGAGATTGCACAACATCATGTTAGATAAAAATACTGATTGGATGTTGGTCTATTTAAATGGCATTTTTCAGTTTCTTTCTCTTCCTCTTCGGCTGAGTGACAGAGATTACAAGCATGGATTTACTTCAAGGAGTTAATGTGATAGGTCCTGTGGGGCCGCTGTTCGCCACTTTCTTAATCGGATTTACAACCCTTGTAGTGCTCTTTTGGTAAAATGTTTTATTTTTTATTTTAAGAAAATTGAAACGAGAAGTGATTATTTATATGCCGGCGTTTGCGATGAAAGGGGAGTATTTACTGATATGAGGTATAAGCTTAGGGTGCAAACTTCATAGACGGGGCCCCGAATTTTTAAACATTTAATTAATTTGATTTTTTGATAATTTAGAAATGTTTGAAATCTATGAACTAAGTTTAAAATTGCAGGAAAAATATAAAATACAATATCAATGATTAAATTCCAAAGTAAACAATGCTTTTAGAATTTCATCTTTCTTCATAAGTCAAACAATAACAGTACAAAAGAGATCAAACTTTTAATCGAGATAATTAAAAAGATAACATTCAGCAACTCTCACTTGACCAAAGATTAAAACCGAACGTTCATTTACTGAAAAATTAAATTTGGAGTGTATTTTATCTCTACTAAATTCACAGATCAAATGAAGTTAAGGTTCATTACGGTTGTCAATAACACGTCTGTTCGGCTCCGCCGAAACAGGAGGTCATCAGTAATAACAACAATAACACGTCTGATAGAAGAAAGCGTCATCTTATATTATTTTGTACATTATACTGTACATTATTTTGCCGCATTTTAATATAATTTTCCTTTGTTAAATGGCGACAAATTGCTAGGATCTCAAGAAAATAAATATCCAGATAAGGTTTTCTTTAGTGTCATGGGATTGCATGTTTTCGTCTTGTTCTAAAAAATTATGCGTATTACATATGCATTTATATTATGTATTTACAAATATTTATTTTTTTATTTCTGATTTTGCCTATTTTGGTGTCCTTTTCAATAAGGTACCAGATTTATGATTCCTAAATGTACCAAAAGCAAATTAGCATTGGAGTTGTGCCCAAATGAAAAACTTCCAAATTTCCAGAGATTTCGACAGAGAGTTTAGAGGCATGAGTCGATAAATACGTTGTATAAGCAGGCGCATACACAACACACACATACACAGTGGTGTCACGTTGAAAATGGTGAATTTGTGTTCCAGAGTGCTCAATCATACTTCTCTCCTATTTTAAAGGTTCCTTGACAAATTTTTGCATTCGCAATAAGATGTTCTCTTTCCACACTAATAATACTACATGTATCGTAAGGAAAATACTGATAATTTGTAAGGAAAGTACTCTGGTGGTAGTTTAAAAAAATGTTTAGCTATATTTCAATTTATGTGCATTATACAGGTTCTAAGAATAATAAAGCGTCCTCCAACTTTACAAAAGGTGGGCGAATTAATAGTCTATTAGCGAAATTATGCATGAGGAACTCTTCTACATCAAACGCCGGGTGGGTGTATTACTTTAGATAATCCTCAGAGGAAATGTCAGAGAAATGCGGAACGTCTGACGTCAAAACTGAATAAACATTAGATGTTTGACGTCAAACGGCAATGTCTTGAGTTGGCGGGTCAAATAGAGTTCGCCTTATCTTTTAGCAACAGTCTAGGACTATACAGGATTTCGTTGGCGATGGTCCCCAATCAGTTCTTTACATTTTATGACAATCTGTTCCAGAAAAAATATAGAATCTGATGTAGGCAGCACAATACTTTCTCTACATAATGCAATCAATTTATTTCTTTCACAGTGAAAAATTGATGTATAAGACCTACGGCACAATGTTTTCGCCGTTGAATTGTACATTTGGTCTTTTTTCCAGATGGTAACATGTAAAACTCTTTCGATGTACCCAATTAGCTTATATTTTACGCAACTATAAATTGACAATTATCAATATTGATGGCACCCACAATAAACAATATAGTCCTTATATTAAAATTTTTTAATAATTAATTCATCCATCTTGAAATATTTTCGTTAACTTAGCGTCGTTTTTGTAATTTTAACGACATTTCAGTGAATCTGGAGCGAATATCACCAAGTTAGAGATATTTCGCTAAAGTAGTCTCCAAATCCACCAAATTCGTCGCCAAGCATTACAAAAAAACGAAGAGAAGTGCATTTTTTTATATATTCTTATATATAAATGACTGTTGGCGAAATGTTAGACACCAAAATGCAAAACTATTAGACAAAGTATCTTCTCTCATAAATGGAACGAGGTAGATCAGCGCAAATGATAGCAAATATATTACATAGTATTACATATGAAAAGTGAACGTATTTTTCAATATTGAATATATTTTTTTTAATTTTATGTGATTTTTGAGGTAAACTCATTTGAAAACTGCAATTTCTTGAGATTGGTGTTTTAAAATTTGTGTCAATCGTTTTCTAATGGAAACTTACATAAAAATGATTACATAAATGTATTACATAAGAAGTAGAATATATAAGAAGTAGAATACATAAGGAGTGTAATACATAAGAAGTAGAATACTTACATAAGAAGTAGAATCTCTCACAGCAAAGATGGTCACATGTGTGACAGTGACGTTGTAGTCACGTGAAACCTGGGTCACAATGTGACATCATATTTGTGACTTCTATGCGACGTTACGTATTAGTAACTTTGCAACTTCATTGTGACTATATTCTGTGACGTTTCCACAATTTAATTAACACGTAACAATGTGACGACATTACAATGGCAATTACAATGTGACGTCACAAACAAGTTAATATGCGAAGCCACAAACGACCATGAAAATGACTAAAATAACTTCGCTGTGACCTTAATATGACATTGCTGAGACGCACTGGGATGACCTGTGACGTTCCAAAGTCACAGTGTGACGTAAATCTTACGTCACTGATTTTTGATGACTTTTTCAAAATTTCATTCGAAAATTGAGGGGAGAACGTATTTTGAACAGGTGATTGCGTTTGAAATCAATAGGCTTTTAGTATTCACTGAGTATAATTTGTGCACTAAATTTAGTTCGAAACGCGCCATTCGTTCGTGAGATATCGTCTCCACAGACACACATACCATACACACAGATGTCACCTCAAAAACGTTTGATTTGAGTTTAGGCATTCTTGAAACGTTCTCTTCCATCAAAGACTCAAATTCGAATTTTTTTTTTATCCCGTCACAATACTTTTCCTATACGTTATACTATGTACATAAGGAAAGTAAAACATTCGTATTTTAGTATTTATTTTTAAAACGGTATTGATACTTTTATTTTTTAATTTTATTGAAATGCTAAATTAAGGAGAAATAGAGATAAAACTCTTAAAATTATAATTTTCTTGTAACATTGAACAAATGTTTGAATGACAAATATAGTTCAAGATTAACATGGGTTAAAAAGTGAAAAATTAGATTGACTCTCAACAGAATGATGAAATGTCTGATATTAATTTTTTCATTGTTATTAAAATTTCGTTGTAAACAAATAACAGGAAAGAAAAAATCCTAAAGGAGCCTTCATAATTGCAAATGGCACGCCAACTTCACTTTCATTAATAAGCATTTTTATTATTTTTTGCTTTGCGTGCTGACCCCACCATATTTTTACTTTCCCAAAGCTGAAGAATTCTTAGTATTTTGCCATTGCGACCAGCAAATTACGATTTAAGATCAGAAAACAAAATTGATGTTTAAAAATATTCCTTTGCTTTCTTTGCAGGTATTCCTCACTCAAGCAGCAGTACTGGAAGAAATTAGGTGTGAAATATGTTCCATCCATTCCTTTCTTCGGATCGATAATAGGGAGCATAACGAAGGTAAGATGTTTTTCTCCTTTGAAATGATTTGTTCTTTACTTTTACTGTAAACTGTAGTTACATATAGCTTTTCTGCAAAACTTTATAATAGATTATGATTGATTCAAACTGGAGGAGCAGGGGAAAGTATATGGGAACTTCGTCAAAATATGACAAATAATCCTTTCCAGCTTTTCCCAACCCTTTACAAGAATGTGGTATTGAAGGGAAAAGCACGGTCTGTGAATACTATAATCTCATTGGTTTTAAACTAAACCGTTATTTTAAACTGGATCAAACATTAGAAAAACCTCCAAATGTTCAAATGACTTTTTGAAAAAGTCATAAAAGAATCAGGACATTTATTTATTTTAAACTAATAATTTATAAACGTAAATCACTATAAAGAAAATAACATAGGTTTTAAAAAGTTCGCAGAAGGATTATAGAAATATTGCACGGTTTTTATATCCATTCGAATATATCCACTTGGTGACATTTTCATCAATTTCGCAACATTTACGAAAAGTCGCCAATTTAGCGATATTCCGCAAAACTTGTCGCCCATAGTTACAGAGACGTACGGATGGTTAAATGGGTTCTTAAAATACATTTTAAGTAGCTTGTGAATTTTTTTCAAAAATTTTCGGGATGTTTTTGGAAAAGAAAAAATTTGAAAAAAAACTGTATTGTTTATTTAAATGATCAGAATTATAACATGTTACCCTTCACTTTAAAAAGCTTCAAAAATTCTTCAATTCATACCATACATGACAAAGTACCCCCGGGGATAAATTATCCCCCTCCCCCGGGGCGCCTCAATAGCGTCACGAACACAAAAATTGTATCACGGCTGGTTTTCATAACAATGATTGAAACTATTAAGTCTTGTGATCATTAAGCCATAAATAAACCCTTTTATGCATGATTATGTTAATTTTGTCCTATGCTGTCATGTTAAAAAAATATAAAATTTCGAATAAATTTCGAATTTTTCGCTCGAATTTAAATAAATTCAATCTAGTTTTAGATTTATTTTTTTATAGCAAAGCATAGGATGTATAGCAAAGCATAGAAAGAAGACAACATAGAATGTATCGCTTACAAGATGATCTTATTGAATTGTCAGTTGATCGTGAAGATAAGCAGCTTTTTAAAAATGTGACTTTATATTACGACAAATATAAATGTTGTACAAAAAAATTCAAAACATTTCTAAATGGTAGTCCCATTTTTGTTTCCATTACCTAGTGCGTATATGGTTGAAGCTGGTTTCATACATGTAGATTCCGTCTTATCAAAAAACTCTGTGGGCAGCACATGACTTTTCTTTATATAATGCAATGATATTACTACTTTTACAGTAAAAATATAGATTATTCTTATAGTAGATACTTATATTCTTTCCAAGACATTTAATTTTCTTCAATTGGTCGTCATTTTCATTGATTTAGCGTTATTTTTATCCACGTGGCGAGATTTTCGTTAATTTGACAACATTTAAAAAGTCGCCAAGTTGGCGACATTCCGCCAAATTCGTCGCCAATATATCGCCAAGCGTTATGGACGCAGAAATAAGTTATTCTTATAGCATATAAATGACTATTGACTTTCAAATAAAAAAGTTTTACATCAAGTATATTTTCTCATGAATGAAACGAGCTAGATCCACGAAAATGATGTCACCCAATTTATCCCATGATATTACATATGAAAAGTGAACATGTTTTTCAACAGTTAATATTTTTTTTAATTTATGGGATTTTTGATAAATTTATTTGAAAAATGTGCAATATCTCGAGAACGGTTCATGTTAGCGTTCTAAAGTTTATGTCGATCGTTTTCTAAGGAAAAATTACAGAAGAAATATCTATTTGCGTAACTTTATTAAAGGTTTTGATTTTTAATGATTTTTTAAAAATTTCACTCGAAAATTTAGGGGGGGGAGGGGTTTTGAACATTCGATTGTATTTAAAAATAATAGGCTTCCAGTATTCACGGATTGTAATTTGTGTAATAAATTTCATTCTAATCGCTCCATTCGTTCGTGAGACATCGTCTCCTCAGCCTCACTGACACACTCACACACAGACACAGACACACACATACATTCACACACACACACTCACTCACACACACACGCACAAACATCACTTCAAAAATGTTCGATTCGTGATCAGGGATGCTCGAAACGTGCTCTCCCGTCGAAAACTCGAATTCTAATTTTCGTCCTCGTCACAATATTTTCCTTATACATTATACTATGTGTATACGGAAAGTAATATTATATATCTGTCAATAAGTTAAGTTGAATTCTTCTTGTGAAACATTATGAAGCAAATCACATATAACAATTTTCTTTTTAATAGTTAATGATTTTAATTCTTATTAATGTGAAATAATGTTTAGCAACTACTAGTGCGTATAAGCAGCTTATTTAGCAGTATATGCGTAAACAATTATTGAAATTCCTTCGGACCAAAAGTGTGCTTTTGAGATTACAAATGTTGAAGAGATACAAAAGCAGTATACAAGAAATAAACCTGTGGACAACCTGAAAAACAAATGTAACCTGTATAAGTTATATCGTACTAAGATACGTACCGGCTTTTATAGTTGTTTTTGTTGTTGTTGAAACCCAGACCGTCCGACCTACCAGAAAGGTGTAAGGTAACAGTTTGGACGGTCGGGAAGTGCCACCCAATTTAGACCGGAACCCAGTGGGGGAGGCATCCACAGGGACCGTGCCCTCCTTCGCCTACCACCAACCTCTCGGAAGGACTTTCGGACCCACATGTTTAACGTGATCGCACTCCGCATGAACACGGCGGCAGTTTTGGCAGTGGCTGGAATCGAACCCGGGCCAACCGAGTGCAACTCCAGCGCGCTAACCAATGGGCTACCGCGCCCCGGATTTTATAGTTGTGGAACATTTTTATGAATTGCGTATTTCATCACATTTCTGCATTCGCTTTAAGATAGCACAGCTTTTGGATTGGAGTTACTAGAAAAAGAAGTTATTTTTAACATTTTTCAACATAAGTGTTTATGACCTTGTCATTCTGTTTGCCTGTCCGTTCGCACGATAACTGCTGTAAAAATGACTTTATCAAAATGAAATTTTAGTATGTTATTGAGACGGTCTGTGGGACATATGGGAATGAAAATGAGCAATATCATATCATCCAATTAGTTTAGAATTTAACTGGAGTTGAAAAAATGAAATACAATGAACCGTATGGGACATAATATTGCAAATATTTTTAAGCAATAGTAAAATTAAACACAACCTTACCCTTTTCACTTCCTTAAGACGTACAAAAGTTTAAAAAAGGCCATAGCGCTTTCGAGCATAAGTACGCTCTTCATCAGTGGCTACACGGAAATAAAGTTTGAATCGTTCATATATAGATATAGCGGCAGACCAGATATAGCGGCAAAATTTGCATAAATACAATTTACAAAAGAATCTACATTTAGACAAGGATGAACCGTAAACAATTTTTCAAAAATTTTAACAGCAAAAGAACAGCATATTAAATTACAATTTAATTACAGAAATCGAAAAGAGGGGGGGGGGTGGCAATCAAGCATAATCCCAAAGAGGAAGACGTCAAAGATAACTTTGCAGAGACTTGAATTGCATGGAGTCGAGAATGAGTCACAAAGCGTAACTCAAATTCATAACAGGGTCAAAATTACAAACGGACTCACGGTAAATATAAATAAAAATGGATTCAAAAAGGAGAATATCACGAGGGTTATTACAACACATCAAAAGGAAAGTCTTTTGAAAAAGAGGCTGAAAATTATCTTTAACAACAAATTGAGCAAGAGCCGTAGAAAGTTTACTATCCCTGACATCCCGAGCATGTTCTGCTAAACGGATGCTAACGGTACGTTTAGCACTTCCAATATAAAATTTAAAATTACCATCGGTGGACAACAGAGGAACAACATACACCCCAGCAAAGCTTTTAAAGTCATCCCTATCACCCAGTTTATCAGACCGAATACGGTTAAATAAAGAAGAAATATTGGAATGTGCAGGTCTGAAACCAAACTCAGAACAAAATTGGATAAAGGGGCGGAATTCGACCCCTTTATTCGACCCCTTGATGCCAAATTATTTATTTTTAAGCAAGTTAAAATTCACAAATTGCTTTGAAAATTTTAGGAAATATTCAAATTATCACGTAAGATGTGTAAAAAAACTTTCAGTAAAATATGTTAGGTAGTTTTTTAAATAAAATTGAAATAATAATCACAACCATATTATATGAAAATATCACGTTACTCATTTCAAGGTAAAATAAAGTATCCATTTTTTTCCCTGTGTAAAATTCGTGATGTGTTGAAGATATTTTAAATTTATATTTAGTGTTACATTCGCAATAAAACTGCTTTATTTTCGCATATTATCTGTGTATCTAATTCATATGCCGAAGCAATTACAGTATTTTTTATTTTAAATGATCATTAAGTTTTGATTATTCCTACGACGAAGCCTAATTTCTATGGCATGTAGGATGTAAACAAATAAAGCGATTGTAAGATGAGTTGTAAAAGAATAGTTAAATTTTTTGCATGCAAAGCTATTTAGCTCTGGAGTTTGAAATATAAGTGATATGAATGGAACGTTCAATAATTTTACATAGAGAAGCAGACGATTTAAAGCATTACCTTTTTTGATGAAGTTTAATTTTCAAGTTTAATAAACCATTGTATTACTATGATAATTAAACAAAAATGTCAGTGCTGAATGTATCGCATTTTAAAGCTTTCTAAAAAATTACATTTTAGTTGGAAAGTGTTTCATAATCAATGCTTAATGCATGATTGATCTTTCTTGTTGCTTTATTCATCCCGTGTTTTGAATTAGTTTTTGTTTTTTCCCTTGTTTTTAAAATGGGTTTCTTAACACTAACTACTCTGTTCTCTACGTAAGTTTCTCTTCTACCGCGTGCTTCTCATCATATATACTTTTTTTCAATATGTTTTATTTTGTTTAACAATATATGTTACTTAGCGACGAAAATAAGGGTCTTCATCAAAATTGGTTGAGTTGGGTTCAGTCCCGTGGTCATCAGTAAAGTTTCAATAATCAAGGTCACCGAGTGGATTTCTGGGGTCTGAAAACACTTTTCGATCCCTTTTGTTACCCTGGATCGGAAATTCAACCCCGAAACATTCTGTTTCTAGATAGATACTATATGTGCAAATATTCAGTCGTCCAAGTTGCCGGAAGGCTTCTAGGGGATCTGAAAAGATCGAAAAATTTCTATTTGCTGTGCCCTCTTGGACTAGGATCAAAAATCTGACTCTGTCACGTTCTATCCTGTGATAATATACTATAAATGTGTACAAATAATATTATATGTCCTGTGTCCTATATTATAAATGTTTAAAGAGTCAGTTTTCTAGATCACAGAAGTGGGGGAGAAGGATCCTCCGGAGAATCTGAAAAGACACAAACACTTTAAATGATTTTTGTATAGATATTGCATATATAGAAACATAAATAAACATATTTAAACCTGCAACTTATATGTATTTCATTTTAGCCTATGCATGACGTAGAATTGAAACGCTACCAGAAATATGGCCGTATCTATGGGTAAGATATATTTATCTTTCTATTTTAAACATAGGAGAAAGTCTCCACTGAACTTTCTCATATATCATCAATGGATGGAAATAAATAAACTTTTCTCGCACTTTTTTCCAAATTCTGTTTAAAAACGTCCTTATTCTTTAAAGGAACATTCGACGTGTTTAACACACGACTTAATCTTACCCATAATTAAGTAATCCTACAATCCAGTGGGGTTCTCAACCGGTGAGTCGCGACCCCCCAGGGGGTCGCGAATGGATCCTAGGGGGGTCGGAAGAAGTTTCAAAAAATAATTTTTTTTTTATAAATAATGTATTATACAATAATTTTACAACTAAATTTGAAAAAAAAATCAGTATATGTTATTTTACTTAATAACTTGTTTAATATACGCTCCAACGTTTTTAATGTTAATGCATAATTTCAATACTAGCACGTTTTCGTTGCAACAAGCTAATGAGAAACTTATGCTTGTTTTGATTTAACAATTTTTTTAATGTATGGTTCTATTCCTTTCACACACATAATCAAGTCATTTTCCAGTTCTAAACGATTTATTGGTTTAGTTTTTAAGTTTAACATAGTCGAGAAGCCAAGTTCGCAAAGATAGGACGTGGCAAAGGGTATGATACTGATATTGATAATGATATGAAATTGTATGATATGAAATTGATAATGTTATTGCAAATTATATTAATGTTAATTTATTGGGGGGGAAGTAATGCCTTCAAATATTGAAACCAAATACAGTTAATAAAGAGTACAGTGGGGGGGGGACGAAGTTATTTTACGGCGATAGGGGGTCGTCACCTACAAAAGGTTGAGAACCATTGCTATAATCTAACAAATTTCAAAATTAGAGCTTTCTTTTTTCTCGATTTCTCTCAAAAATCAATGGTCCTATTGTAGTTACTAATTATGAATTCAAAAGTTCATGGAAATCGCTTATTTGTCGATGAACTCGTATTTCATGTAAATCAAATTGGATTTCCAATAAATCTAGAACATCTCATGCAACTCTTAAAAAGAGCTAATTTTTAAATATAATAGTAGTAATACCCACTCATTTGATAATAATGTGCATAAAACTAAAATAATTCTATTAAGAGCAGCATATCATTGGAATAATAATTGGACTTGAAAGTTTGTCGATTATTTCTCAGTCAGAATCCCTTGTTAATGATAATTGTCCTACTTTCTCTTCTGCTTTGAAACCTCTGATTTAATTTTTTGATTCAGTCTGCTTTCTTTTCATTTCGGTAATTTTCATCATTTCTTAATTTTTTCTCTGTAATATTTTTTGACGATCCACAGGGCTCTTTACGCTTCCAAAACGATTTTATGTTTTAGTTTTCGTATCTGTTTAGAATATGTTATTTTTACCACTGATTTGGACTAATTGTGTATCTTACGAAACCGGTTAGTTGCTATGCTTAATTGAATAGGGAATTTATGTTCGTAGTTTTACTTATTGAACAGGCCCTTTGAATTCTTTGTTGAACGTCCACTTTCCTCTTTGATATATCCCCGTTCAATCATTGTATCCCACCACATTGTGTTTCTTCCTTCTGAAATTTTGCAGAGTCAACTTCGACTATAAGAGTTTACAATTCCGTCTCAGTAGCTAAATGGTAGAGCATCGAACGGTCAGTACGAAGATCTGTGGTTCGATTCTCGGTTGGAGTAGCAAGGCTCATTACATTAGCGTCCGAACAAATCAACCCTGTAGATTAGTGCAAAGATGCCGGCAGTCTGAAGACCCCAGACCGTGCGACTCACATAGTGGGTTTAGAGTAGCTAGCTACACGGCCGAGAAAGGATACCTCCTGCACTCAGTAGGCACCCAAGGTCTACCATCCCGCCAAACGAACATTTATTTAGATCTAAAAAGGTAACAATTGATGAAACATACTGTGATTAAACAGACAGTTTTACATTATATTTGAACTTGACAAGTACGTCCATTTTTCAAAACTGGGAAAAGGGTTATTGCAAATATAGATAAAAAGATCATTGAAAAATAAAATTTAGAGTGAGGTTAATAACATAATTAAAAATAGATTAAAATTAAAGAAAATAATAAAATTTTAAAAGTAAAATTTAGAAAATATATATAAAGAAAATATATGAAAAGGAAAAAAAATAGGCACATGAAAAACAAAAACAGAAATTTAGAATAAAATTTAGAAAAGAAAAATTAGAAAAAATACAATTTTTTTTAAACAGAAAATATGGTGGGAACACAATAAGTTCATATAAGTTAATAAGATTAACGGTAGCCTGGGCAGATTTTTAGAAGGAAGATTCTTTGGAGTGAAAGAAGTTTTTTAATTTGCATTTTTTTTAGTTTTTTACTCCATATAGAAGAACCGTAAGTGATAACTTTTCCGCAACACATAGATATCAGCATTTTAAGAAACATTTTTTGACACCCCAATTTTTCCCAGAAATTTGGACAAAAGTAGTACAAAATTTAAGACATTTTTCTTGGAGATACCGGCGGTCGGAAAGTAACCTTAGTACGACTAGCTCGAATTTAGTGGACACTGAGGTATTGAGAGCAGATTTCAAATCGGGAGGACAACGACCCTGCAGGAAGATAACCTGAAGGATAAAAATAGGAGGTGGGCAATCATATTGCCAGTTACTCATCAATCTGACATGAATGCAGAGTCAACTTTGAAGTTAAGAGCTTGCAATTCCGTCCCAATAGTTCAACACTAGAACATCGTCTGGCCAGTACAAAGATTTGTGGTTCGATGCCTGGTTGGAGCTGCAAGGTTCTTTACAAATTTTACCCTTTCTTTCTTATCCCGTCTTTAGCAACACCCTTTACCTGCTTAAACAATGTTTGCGGTTCTTACATTAGTCGCCGAGTTTGCTAATGTAAAGTTTCTATACCTGAGAAAATGTTGCGATTCTTTTGTGTCTTGGCGAAAAAGACTGTGCATGCTGCTTTTAACGAAGTTATTTTAGTTTAATTACATTATCAGAAGTTTGAGCTGTACGAACAATGCACATGCTACGTTTCAGCGCATCAGTGTGTGTATGTGTCTATAACTGCACTCGAGAGTCCCTGAAAGGAACTATTAATATATTACGCATGCGCGACAGGCATCAAGAGAGTTCGTGAAGCCAGCGTAAGAGAGTAGGAACTGTAGCTTCCCGACTCGCGAAGCGCGTTACGAGGGCTGGCGAGCGTGAGCGAGCAGGGGGCGGAGCCCCCTAGTTCATAAAACAAAAACTATTAGGATTTGCAAAACATCTGGATGAAGTACGGTTGCACAACCACAAGATATATATTGTTTTGTTTTTAAAGAAATTAGGAGGTTAAATGACTTTGGGAATTCTAGGGATGTTTAATGATTGATGAGATTTCAATAGTATGCGTATTTATGGACCGCCAGGCAAATTTATAGATTAACTTGAATCTAAAATCTTGTCAGATGTGTTGTATATGTTTAGTTTATAAACCGCCAAACAAGTTAGTGAAATAAATGCATATTTCGGCGTGAAGTCTATGGTCGGAGTATCCACATGAAATCGGGGCTAAAACTGAAAGTATTAGTTAGCTATAAACTGTCGAGTAATTTGTAGCGCTTTGAAATCCTGTAAACGTAACAAATGTGTCTAAAGATATCAAATACTTTATTGGAGTCTTTTTTTTTACAAAATATTATTCACGCAAAACCATTTTCGGCTCCCTCGGATTGGAGCCGCCGCTGATTTTTCGATTATGTGGGTAACGAGCATTCTCAATGAAGTAACAATGCTTTCTGAAAAGTGATTTATATCTGTAATGGTAGTTTCAGTAATTATATCTAAAGCACTGACGCTTGCCCAAGAAAAGTAGTTTAAGCTCATTAAGGAATCTTATACTCGTATATTGTTATATTTATTTAATCACTGTTTTTTTGTTTTTATTTTCAGGCATTACGAGGCCAACCGACCACTTCTGTCCGTTGCAGAACCTGATATCCTACGTGAAATTCTGGTTAAAGATTTTCTGTCCTTCACGGGAAGAAGGGTACGTTTAAAATCAGCTCAGGTTTCTACCCCTGAAACAGAAAAATCTGATGTGAACAAACAGCACATGACTTTCCCTGCAGACTCAAATTCATTTTTTTTTCATTTCTTTAAGAACTCATTAAATTTAAGTTAATTGCACAAAATGACACTGAATTTGCATTTCTAATTCAATGCCTGCTTTTATTTGGTAATTGCACATTTTTCCAAAGGCGGCAAAAAAATGTGAAAAATTTCAAATCTTTCGAGAGCGGTTTGTCCTAAAGTAATAGAGTTGTTCTTATTCTTTTCCTCGTCAAAAATTACGTATATAAAACAAGCATTTAATTGATACATTTAAACATAAGTAGACTTTTTTTAGATATTGGCGATTTTTGTGGGCCATTTCGTAAAAAAAAATGCAGGTTGTTCTTTTCCGAATCGTACCAAAATCTAATCAGCACCAGAGTATCCCATATGTGATTTATCTACCAAATTTTGTGAAATTTGGTCAATTTGTATTTCAGCTAGAGTGAATACATGAGATTTTTGAGGGCCATTTCGCAAAAAAAAAGGCGGGTTCTTTTTTTCCATACCAAATTTTATGAAATTCGGTACATTAGTTATTGAGTTAGACTGGATACATACATTGCACAAACACACAGACAGACACACACACAGACGTCACGCTAAAAATAGTTTTTCGTATTCTAGAGGTCTCGAAACGTGTAGATCCGTCGAAAACTCGAGTTGCGATTTTCGACATGATTCCAATACTTTCCCTATACATTACCATATACTGCAGTGAAAGTAAAAATCTGATGTGGGCAGCACATGACTTTCCCTGCAGACTCAAATTCATATTTTCCTTATTTCTTTAATAATTCGTTAGATTGAGTTTTATTGCACCAAATAACACTAAATTTGCATTTTTAATTCAATTTTTTTTTATTTGGTAATTGGACATTTTCCCAAAATCGGCGTAAGAAAAATCCAAGAAATCTCAAATATCTTGAGAACGGTTATTCCTAAAGTATAATAGAGTATGTTATATTCTTTTCCACGTCAAAAATTACGTATAAAACAAAAATTCATTTGGTATATTTGAGCATATATAGTCCTTTTTTTTTCGATTTTGGCGATTTTTGCGGGCCATTTCGTAAACAAAGGCAGGTTGTTCTTCTCCGAATTGTACCAAAATCGAATCAGCACTAGAGTATCCCACAAGTAACTTATCTACCAATTTTTGTGAAATTGGGTCAATTAGTATTTTAGTTAGTGGGGATACATGAAATTTTTGCAGGCCATTTCCTAGAAAAAGGCAGGATGTTCTTTTCCGAATCGTACCAAAATCTAATCAGGACCAGGGTCGACCACAAGTGACATCTACCAAATTTTATGAAATTTAGTCGATTAGTTGAGTTAGAGTGGAAATATATATTTTTGCGAGCCATTTCGTAAAGAAAGATAGGTTGTTCTTTTCCGAATCGTATCAAAATTTAATCAGCACCAGGGTGACCTACAATTGACTTCAGTACCAAATTTTGTAAAATTTGATCAATTAGTTTTTCAGTTACAGTGGATTCAGGCAATTTTTGTGGACCATTTCGCAAAAAAAGGCGGGTTGTTTTATTCCGAATAGTACCAAAACTAATCAGCACCAGTGTCACATACAAGTGACTTACCTATCAAATTTTATGAAATTCGGTCCATTAGTTTTTGAGTTAGAGTAGATACATACATTGCACAGACAGACACACAGACAGACACACAGACCGACAGACACACAGACAGACACACAGACAGACAGACAGACACACAGACAGAGAGACACACAGATAGACACACACACAGACGTCACGCAAAAAATAATTTTTTCGTATTCTAGAGGTCTCGAAACGTGTAGATCCGTCGAAAACTCGAGTTGCGCTTGTCGACATGATTACAATACTTTCCCTATACATTACCATGTATTGCAGAGAAAGTAAAAATTAGTCTAGCATATTTACATGTTCAATTTATTCTATTTCAGAACCATGCAATCTCATTCTAATTAATTTTTTCACACCTTTTTGAATTTTAGTGTACAGGTTAAAGATTAAATACTTGTGTTTAGAACGGCGCGCCTACCAGTCTTTAAATTTGGCAATTTCTCAAAAATCCGCTTAATCTTACCTTAAATTTAACCCTAACTTACTTACGTGTTAATACAGCAGATAATGGATATTAAATTGCATTGCTATATAAAAATACTCATGTAGGAAATGTTAATAATCTTATTTGGGATGGTTCTTAAACTGCTAAAATCTGATCCTACACGAACATATCTCACTAAAATCAAAGAGTATTGAGAATTCTGTCAACTTTAGCGAAAAAAAATATTCTCTAATCTGCTTTGTCATTAAATGAATTCGAATTTCTGCTTTGTTTAGAACAGCTTTGTTTTTGCAGTAGAACAAAATGCAGAAACCTCATTGCCATTTTGTTCTAACGCATCTAATATTGGCTGATATTTCTTCATTTTCTATTGCTTGTAACCTTGTATTATACTCATGCACCTTTATTCGCTAGTAATACTTATATATATAGTTAACATCGCTTGCCCATGTAGCTGTTGTTTTAGTTATCCACAGGAAGGGAGCTCGTTTTGCTTCCGAAATTAGTTGATAATTTTAATATGCTATTTTGTGAATAAAGAAATTTGTCATAGATTTGTCATAGAACAGCTAACCTAATATTTTGTTAAAACTTACTTCCTAAAACAGCTAACCTAATATTTTGTTACATTATAATGTTTCATAATGCAAACCGTCCAGAACTGCCAGCTTTGAATTAATCCAAAAAATTATCTGTATGGCACGAAAAAAATATCAATCTAACATATAAAATCTGATCTGGGCAGCGTTTGACTTTCCTTATATAATTCAAAGAATTTACTTCTTTTACAGTTAAACAAGAAAGATCAATCATGCATAAAGCATTGATTATGAAACACTTTCCAACTTCAATACAATTTTATTTAAACATCTCTAAAATGTGCGATTATTATATATTCCTCGGTAATATTTTTAAAATTATCACAGTACTACACTAATTTATTATATTTGAAAACTTGAAACTTCATCGAAAAAAATGAACTTCATTCAAATGACGGCATTGAAATATAAATTGCCCGGTTTAAGCATCTCTAAAATGCGATACATTCCTCGGTAATATTTTTAAAATTATCATAATACTACAATAATTTATTATATTTGAAAACTTCATCGAAAACAAATGAAATTTATTCAATTGACGTCATCGATATATGACACGCCTGGCTCTCTCTATAAAAGCAGCATTTCATTCATAAACTTTTTTCCATTCATTTCATTCATCACAATACTATAATAATTTATTTTATTTAAAAACTTAAGACCACAGAGGTACAACTAATCAAACTCTATGCTTAAGACTCCATCGAAAAAATCGTCCTTCACTGTGTAAAATCAATGAATATTTTATTCATATCAGCTATATTGCTGACTCCATGAGCTAAATAATTTTGCGTTAAAGAAATGCAGCAATTCTTATACAACTCATTCTACATTTTTTGGTACATTCTCCATAAGTGAAAATTTGGCTTCTTTGTAGAAATAATCAAAGTTGGATGATCATTTAAACTCAAATATATTGTAATTGCGTTGCTTCAGTATGTAGATGCACAGAATTTAAGCAAATATAAAGCGGTTTTAGGACGGATACAACACTAAATATGAATTAAAAAGAACTTTAAAAATCAGGATTGTGACACAAGATGGATGCCATATTTTATTTTGAAGTGGATCACGTGATCTCTTCATATAATGGTTACACGATCGCTTCTTATAAAAGATGTAATTATTATTTTAATTTTTATTTAAAAAACTACTGAATATATTTTGCTGAAATTTTTTTTTATATTTTATGGCATTATTTGAATATTTCCTGAAACTTTTGAAGCAATTTGTGAATTTTAAATCCGCTTAAAAAATGTTTGAAAAATGAGGTCCCATAGGGTTCAATGTATTTCATTTTCAACCCAGGTTCAATCCATAACTATTTGGGTGATATTATTCATGTATATTCCCATAAGTCCCACAGACCGTCTGAGCAACATACTAAAATTTCATTTTGATAAAGTCATTTTTACGGCAGTTACACTGCTAACGGACAGACAGACAGACAGACAGAATGAACAAAGTTATAAACACTTAACACTTTTCAACTTTGTTGTAAAGTGTTAAAAAGCAGATTACAGAAACTCTAAATAAACAATTATCAATATTGATAGCATCCTCACTTTCCGATATAGTCTATATATTAAAATATTTTAATAATTATTTCATCAATTTGGCGTCATTTTCATTAATTTAGAGTCAGTTTTGCAATTTTGCCGACATTTTCTTCAATCTTGAGCGAAATATCGCCAAGTTGGCGATACGTTGCTAGATTATTCGCCAAGTTTGCAAAGTGCATTACTAAGTGTTCCAGACAAATGTTAAGAAGATCATTCTTATATACTAGAAGATAAGCTCGTCATATGACAGAAATTAGAATTTGGTAAACCTTACTCCCCATTTGGGGTCATTTTTTATCAATTTAGCGACATTTTTGTCAATTTGGCAACATTTAAAATAGTCGCCAATTTGGCGAAGTGATTCTAAATATCTCACCAAGAGTAACGGTCGGATGGACGGAGAAATTGGTTATTCCTAAAGCCAAATTTTACGTTCTTTCCAGGATATTTCTATCCAGGATATTCCAGGACTTTCATCTATTCGTCGTCATTTCATTGATTTAGCATCGGATTCATAAATTTGGCGAACTTTTATAAATTGGGTGACATTTTCGTCTATGTGGAAAACATTTAAAAAGTCAGCAAGTTGAAGATATTCAGACAAATTCGTCACCAAAATATTGCCAAATGTTACGGACGGAAAAATAAATTATTCCTTGATTCTTATATTCTTCCCAATGTATTTAATTTTTTCAATTAGTCGTCATTTTCATTGAATTAGCGTCATTTTTACCAATTTAGCGACATTTTCGTTAATTTTCATCATTTATAAAAGTCGGCAAGTTGGCGACATTCAACTAAATTTGTCGTCAAAATCTCGCCAAGCGTTATGGACGGAGAAATACGTTTTTCTTATGGCAGATAAATGGCTATTGTCGTTCAAATACAAACGTATTACCCAAAGTATCTTTTCTCATCAATGGAACAAGCTAGATCCACGAGAATGATGTCACCAAGTGTATCGCATGATATTACAGACGAAAAGTGAACATACTTCACAATAGTTAATATTATTTTCTTTTATGTGATTTTTTGATAAATTTATTTGGAAATGTGCAATATCTCGAGAACGGTTCATGCTAGCTTTCTAAGGTTTGCGTCAATTGTTTTCTAATTCTTCTGAAAATTACGCAAGAAATGATTAGTTGCATAACTTTATCAAAGGTTTTTGATTTTTTGATGTTTTTTTAAAATTTTTACTCGAAAATTTAGGGAATTCTGAACATTTGATTGCGTTTAAAAACAATAGGCTTCCAGTATTCACGGATTGGAATTTTTGTACCAAATTTTGTTCCTGAGATATCGTTTCCACAGTCTCACACACACACACACATACACACACACACACACACACGCGCGCACATAATCGCGCACGCGTACACACACACACACACATACATGATCTCAACGTTTGATTCGTGTTCAGAGATGCTTGAAACGTGCTCTTCAGTCTAAAACTGGAATTCCAATTTTTAAACCGTCACAATACTTTCCTTATACAGTATAAATTGATTTTTATTTCATAACTTAAATATTTCCAGATGTATTGTGTTCTTAATTTAATGAATACTTTCTAGAGAAGTATTTTTTATAAATTTTGAGATATACACAGATGTCTGGAAATATCAGCTAATACAATTGCAAACATCCGTGTAAAAAGAGAATTATGTGTTATATGATATATTGCGCATTTTGGACATTTTCTTCCGAAAACTCTCACGTTCTTTTTATTAATTTCTTTTTTGTATTTCAGAGATTAGATACAGGCGATGATATAACAGAGAAAATGCTCTCCATCTTGCAAGGGGAAGACTGGAAGAGAGTTCGAACAGTAGTAACACCCACATTCACTACTGGAAAAATAAAAAGGGTAAGCCAGTTTTCAATTCTTTAAGAGATACTATTTCCTTATCGTTTCGTGTTTCAGTTTTTACATGTTAAACTACAGAGAAATTGTAAAGGCTCTGCAAATGATGCAAGAAATTAACCGATCAAACGTTAATTACGTCAAATGCGTAGTATGCGCAGAATGAAAACTAAAAGTTAGAAATGTTTGTTGTGTTCCCTCCCTCCCATTTAGTGATTGATCAATTACGATTAAGAAAGTAAGTGAACTTTACAGATGCAAAAGTACATTCGAGAAGATGAACGCACGTTATTGAACGCGAAATTTTTATTTTACACAATTTTAAACTTGCAATGTAACTTTATTTTACACAATGTAAATTTTTTAATAATTAAATTTCTTGTATCGTGTAAAAGGTTATTTTGCAATCTAGCTAGCTTAGTTTTTGATATTTCCCACAGCGGTATAAATTGTCAAAAATCGAAAAAGTGGATGCCACAGATTTCAACTCTTAATCACACTGCTTGATAAATGATTAGGAACAACTGGGTTTTGTCTGGTAACTGTGTTCAGCACACGCTCAGCCGCAGAAAAATAATGGGTGATGGCGTTGTTGTATACTTCCTTTCATCTGTATAAAAGTCAATGTCTCACGAGTTGTTCGTTCCAAATGAGTAGAAGAGAAGTTTTCAAGGGAAAAGCGCGTTGCACGTTTTGGAAGATTCTGCTGTAAATTTTCGCTGGATTTTGTGGTTCATACCAATATTTGTTACAGAATGTCTCAAAAACATCATTTGGGTGCGTATAATCATAGAAGAGCAGATGGAGGGCTCAAGACAGGACACACTGTCACCTAACTGGGGGGCCGCAATAGGCATCTACAAAGTGTCATTTCTCCACTAAAAACAACTGCTGAATAGAGTGAAAAAATGAGTAGAAATCTTACTCTAGCATAGTTAGCCGCAGACTTTGCAACTGCTACAGACGCTCGTGTATCTGCTGGAACCATTTCAGGTCGACTCAATCATTTTTGATTGTGTGTAAGTAAGCCTGAATGTATTCCGTTGCCATCCCGTCTTCGACGGGAAATATAAGGGTGGTATAAGGAGCATCGTTATTGGTGTCTCCAAAAGTGGTCACAAGTGAGGTTTTCAGTCGTATCTTGGTTCTCCGTCAAAACTGATGCTGGACATCAGTTAGTGTGGAGAGGACAGGAAACCAGTTACCATTGACATAACGTCGATAAAATTGATTGTTACCCATCATGCAAAAAGGTAGAACATCTCTTCACATCTTTGCCACAGGTTCCGTTACTGCAGAGCGGTAGTGTACTGAGATTATTCTTGGCCACGTTAGCTTTTTCCGTGCAGCAATGTGTTCAGATTTTGCATTCAAGTTCGACAGTGCTCGTTCAAACAGGACAACTACTGTATCTGATATAGTGAAAACTGAAAATATTGAGCGTAATAATTGGCCTGTTTATTCCCCCGACTTGAATCCCCACGCTAGGCACACAACAGACGCATGGAGTAAAGAAATCCACTCCCAGAAACTTACAGGTCATGAAAGTAGCCTTGCAAGAGGAATGGAATAATATCCCGTCAGCTCTCCTAACCAGTTTAGTGAAAAGCATGTAAAACAGATGCAGAACGTACATTCGTGTTTTAGGAAGTCATACGAACTACTGAGGTGCCACAATCTTTGCCAAGCACGTGGGAGGCAGCATTTTCCGTGACTGTTCAATGATGCTCCACGGAACGCCTTTTAGTAATATTAACATTTTCCCCCCTGTACGAAATTTGTATAATTTTGTTTCTTGAAGATATCACAGTACCTCTTTACTACATATTTGCGGAATTTCGTGTCATAGAACCACATTCATTATTAGTTATGACGAGAGATGTCTCTGTTCCTTAGTAATTGTCAAGCAGTGTAATTATCTAAAAGCTAATAGTCTTGTGACTCACGAGGTCGATTGGCTTTGTCTAATTCTGAAAAATAAATATCATTACGATGCGTTAAAAAGTGTTGTTTGTATGCTGTGCGTTTCAAAAATATTTCACGACTAAATATATATTGAACGATTGTTCGCAAACCCATGGTTTCATTCGACCCATGGTCTTATTTGTAGCATTTCAGAAATGTTTCAAATAAGATAGACTTTCAGACTGCGGAAGTTACGGCACATGTTAGTAAAAAACATAAAATTTAACTTTTTATACTTACCCTCTACAAAGGAAGTTTTAATTAGCAAATTGTACTTTATTTAATTACAAATATTTTGAAAAGAAACCGGGTTCTCTAATATGCACAATTGGTCATTAAACAGTTGTCAAATTTATGACTTAAATCACTTTGACCTGATCAAAATAAACGTCAAAAACATGGATTTCAGGGATCGTAGAAAAATGTAATTTCATTAGAAAAAAATTCCATTCTAAAATTTATACGAGTGCCTACCTTTAGCAAAAGTTTTATACAGTTCTCAATTTCGCAACGAAAATTTTAATTAATGATATTCAGGTAGTTTAGATCGTGTGACAATGGAACATTTTTCTTTTATTAAGTGGACTATCGAAAACATTTTTAGACTACGTGACAGTGAAAATGAGACACCAAGAAGGAGTGGACAGAAAAGTATGCAAATTGCAGGGTACACGCAGCTCACCGAGTTATGTAAACGATGCGAAATGCGCAGCTGTCCCGCGCACGATAAGTGAGATATAATTGAAGGAACTTGCAAAATCGGCAATAGTCGCGCCGCCGCTCTATCTGCCAGGAAAGTCATTTTGAAGTTTTTTTGTCTTAGAGGAAATGTGCAGTAGCAGAAACTGACAGGCCGTCGCTAACTGAAGCAATTCCAGCAGACAGACGATTTCACGTGGACGTCGGAATAGCACAGGGTCGTGTTCTCAGATGAGCCACGCTTCTCTTTTAGCAATGATAGTTGCTATGAACGAATCTGGCGTTAAAGTGGTGACAGGTCCAATCCGGCTGCATCTGTGGAACGCCACAGCGGGCGTAAAAGCGGCATCATGGTTTAGGGAGTCATCGCCTAAGATAGCAGATCACTTCTGATCCGTATTGAGTACACTATGACGGTCCAACGATACGTGGGTGACGTACTGCGGCCGGTGACACTACCATTCCTTAAGGGGGGCCCAATGCCATTTACCAGCAGGATAAAGCCCAACCACACACGGCACACATCAACCAATATGCTCTGCAAAGTACCCAGGTAACCATCTCTCACTAATCGAACACATCTGGGATGTGCTTTGAGGTCGCTTGAATTCGCTACCACCGTCGCGTTTAGAAGACGAACTGTGTCAAATGGTTGACAGGGAATGGGCAGCTATCTCTCAGGACACCATCCGCTTGCTCATTGACTCTGCACCTTGACCTGTTTTTGCCTGTATCACCGCCCGCGGTGGTCCTACAACTTACGGATCAGATGGTGTTATCGCTCAGTATATAGGTGTATCATGTTGCAATAAATATCACTTATTGTTCGTTGCTGTCTTTCTCTGTTTGCCGATTTTCATCACTTTCTGTCCACTCCTTTTTGGTGTTTATTTGGTGAATATATTTATACTTTTCTCAACTAGGGATGCTAGAGCGCCAATGTGTAAACTTCTTAATAAATTATCTACTAGAAAGGCACTGTTCATGCACTATAAAACATTTGCAAGCACGACGATGAAAGTAAGGTCCCTGATAGTCATAATAATATATATATATATATATATATGTATATATAGCATATATATAGCTCTAGCATCCTTAGTTGAGAAAAGTATAAATATAATCCGATTAAAGGTGTCACTTTTCAATAGAGTTATATTATGAGACTTTTCACAAAACACCTGAATATTAAAATATATCATTAAGTGATATTGTTACATTTAACTCGTAAAATTGTTAGTGGTAACCCCACGTTATTCGCTGGGTGGTACGTTCCATCAACCTGCTGCGATTGAGAAAACCACGGATAACATGACTAAGCGTTAAACTCTTTACTAAAATTTTCTGTTTTTAGAATTATTATTTAAACAAAAATGTAAAATTTTAATTAACAAATTGTAAAGTTTATCTTTTCCTGTAATACAAATGAAATAAATTAATAAATTGGAATTACCAATCTCATAGCTGAAAAATGTCTACTGTAATACACGGATACAAGTATTTCCAAAAATATTGCACGACAAAATACACTACGTGACGGTGAAAATGAGACATCAAAAAGGAGTGGGCAGAAAGTGATGAAAATTGGCAAACAGAGAGACAGCAACGAATAATAAGTGATATTTATTGCAACATGATACACCTATATACTGAGCGATAACACCGTCTGATCCGTAAGTTGTAGGACTACCGCGGGCGGTGATACAGGCAAAAACACGTCAAGGTGCAGAGTCAATGAGCATGCGGATGGTGTTCTGAGAGATAGCTGCCCATTGCCTGTCAACCATTTGACACAGTTCGTCTTCTAAACGTAGCGGTGTAGCGCACGCAAGCGACGTCCAAGCACATCCCAGATGTGTTCGATTGGTGAGAGATGGTTACCTGGGTACTTTGCAGGGCATATTGGCTGATGTGTGCCGTGTGAGGTTGGGCGTTATCCTGCTGGTAAATGGCATTGGGCCCCCCTAAAGGAAGGGTAGTGTCACCGGCCGCAGCACGTCACCCACGTATCGTTGGACCGTCATAGTGTACTCAATACGGATCAGAAGTGATCTGCTATCTTAGGCTATGGCCCCCCAAACCTTGATGCCGCTTTTTCGCGCGGTGTGGCAGATGCGGCTGGATTGGACTTGTCACCATTTTTTCGCCAGATTCGTACATAGCAACCATCATTGCTAAAAGAGAAGCGTGGCTCATCTGAGAACACGACCCTGTGCCATTCCGAAGTCCACGTGAAATCGTCTGTCTGCTGGAAATGCCTCGGTTGGCGACGGCCTGTCAGTTTCTGCTACTGAACGTTTCCTCTGAGACAAAAAAATTTCAAAATGACCTTCCTGGCAGACAGAGCGGCAGCACGACTATTGCTGATTTTGCAAGTTCCTTCCCTTATATCTCACTTACCGTGCGCGGGACAGCTGCGCATTTCGCATCGTTTACATAACTCGGTGATATGCGCCTACCCTGCAATTTGCATATTTTTCTGTCCACTCCTTCTTGGTGTCTCATTTTCACGGTCATGTAGTCTAAAAATATTTTCTATAGCCCACTTAATAAAAGAAAAATGTTCCATTGTCACACGATCTAAACTACCTGAATATCATTAATTAAAATTCTCGTTGCGAAATTGAGAACTGTATAAAACTTTTGCTAAAGGTAGGCACTCGTATACGATTTAGAATGGAATTTTTTTCTAATGAAATTAAATTTTTCTGCGATCCCTGAAATCCATGTTTTTGACGTTTATTTTGATCAGGTCAAAGTGATTTAAGTCTTATAAATTTGACAACTGTTTAATGACCAATTGTGCATATTAGAGAACTCGGTTTCTTTTCAAAATGTTTGTAATTAAATGAAGTACAATTTGCTAATTAAAACTTCCTTTGTAGAGGTTAAGTATAAAAAGTTAAATTTTATGTTTTTTACTATCATGTCCCGTGACTTAAACTTTCGCAGTCTGAAAGTCTATCTTATTTGAAACATTTCTGAAATGCTAATGGTCATTTTCTCTAAACGGGATTTTTCATCTTCCTTGTCATAATATATTTCTTTCTGTTCTTCAACCTGTTTTCTGCATTATATTTTAGCATGGGTGGTTTAAAAAAAAAAAAAGAACTTTAGCAGAGATCATTTTGGGGAAATTAAATAGAAAATGCAAATTTTTAATATATATATGTGTGTGTGTGTGTGTGTGTGTGTGTGCGTGTGTGCGTGTGTGTGTGCGTGTGTGTGTGTGTGTGGCGATTCACAAATATCATGCAGCTGTGTCAGTAATCCAAGAAAGAGACAAGTTCTTCCCACCAGACTTTACTTTATTAAAGCTTCGACAGGCATCGTTATGTTTACAATGGTCTGGACGGGATTTCAACGATCTGCTCATACAAAGTTAGGAGATCTCTCTCTCCTTTCTCAACTTTCCCTACACTTACATTATATACTACACTTCTAAGGGGCCATAATAGACTATAAGGGGTTTGCAGCGAGTTTAGGTGATGGCCATATGCTTGATATCTTGGCTTCGTTAATCTTTTAACACTTGATTAGAAGTACCCTTGTACCCCTTAGAAAGTTTACAGAGATAGGATTCGTGACCATATATGGTATGATCAAAGGAAATATGCAGTGTATGATTGAGTGTTCGACCTATTATCGCCCTTAGTGGCGGGGTAATAAATTTAGTGAGATGTATAATAAAATTTAATGATGGGCATCTTTACAAGTACCGGCAAGAGTGCTAAGAGATCGGAATTTGGAATACTTATGTGGAGTTCAAAGACTCGTTAGAGGGAAAAAGTTTAGGCTTAAGGCTTATTCTAAAATATATAGGCTAAAATATATGTATCATATATATATATATAAGAAAAATAGAATAATAAACACGAAATATTAATGCAATAAAATCACCAAAGCAGTTAAACCACTGCCACCACGACGAAAACAAAACAACAGAAATTAAGAGTACGAGCTAAATTTGGAGGTTAATTAGAATAGATTCTTCATCAGGTCTGAGCATCTAACTTTAATCCACCCAAACAAATATTTGGTTCATATATGGCAATAATAAGTTATTATAAATACAATAAACTCAGACTACAAGCATTAATAAAAGAAAAATTGAAGAATTGTTAAGAAACCAAGTAGTATCGTGATCCACGAGGCAGGAAGCCTGTATATACGTGCAGTGAAGGCTAGAAGTTGTAACTGAAAATGGAAAAAAAAATGAGATGCATCTAGTAGGAGAAGTAGGACAAGAAAATAAACCTTGGGTTCAGAGAGAGAACAAATAGTTTCAGGGGCCTCTACTGAAACCCATCTGAGTCCAGTGAGACAAGACAACCACAATGATTGAAAGGTTAACAGGATGAACAGGAATCATGGATAAAAATCTTACTGTAAAATAAATTCACAGGAGAAATCAATAAACAAATATCCCAAACACCATTTATAGGTGCTCAAATCGTTGATACAAAATGGCTAACGTTGTATATATATATATATATATATATATGTATCCCTCTTATTTATTAAATGGTATTTAGATTAGCTGGATTTTCATGAATTCTATTCATAGTATCTTATATTAGCCAGACATCTCCTTTCTCTTGTATTACTAATACTTTTATTTTTACATCCTCTTCAACACCAGCCTTACTATTATTAGCCCCACTTTTTTTGTAGATCTTTTTGTATATTATTTCTTTTTCTTACTTTTTCGCATTACTGTTCTCTATTTCTTACGAATGGTAACATTAGATCACTTCTTTTATCTTTGCAAATGGCAACACTGGTCTCTTCATTAAGTCTTCCAGGGTTCGACTGAGTCGGGCTTATGCTGCGAATTTTCTAGGCATTCATGTTTCCTTTTATTTTTCCTTCTTTATGTATGTCGTCCAAGTAGAAATAGTTTATAGATATAATCTATCTATTTCTTCAGAAACATACATTTTTTGTGTTTGCTTCGTTAAAATACTTGCACCAGAAAAAGAGTTTAGCGAAGTGAACATTTCCATTTTTAAGTCCTAGCTCTTGTCCACGTGTATAGCAAAAGTGCTTGATTTTTCATGTTTTTCTATATTCTTTTCCATACCATTGTAATTTGTTGGTTTTCTTTAACTTTATGACTCGTAACTCGTATTTTTTTCCATTTGAAGATTTGCTGTTTTATACTTTTATTTTGTGGGTGTTTTAGAAAGTTAGGTTTATCGAGTTTCAGCTTCGCACTTCTCTTTCATTGGACTTTCTAATTAGCATATATATATATATATATATATATATATATATATATATATATATATATATATATATATATATATATATATATATATATATATATATATATAAATTGAAAGATTTTAATCGAAAACTATGCATAAACTACTGCATGTACAAAAAATCCATCTCTAGCATATCTGTTACAAATAAGTAACTATAGACCAAGACTAATTATAAAAATGGAAGGTAACATATCACCACAATGGAAAGGGGGATGAGAAGAATATTAGGATACAAAAATCACAATCATATATGTATATATTTATATATATTCAGCAACCAAATATGTATACATGTATATATTTATATATATATATATATATATATATATATATATATATATATATATATATATATATATATATATATATATATATATATAATAAATAAGATATATATATATATATATGATTGCTGAAAAATTGAGCAAAGGTTGCAGAATGTTTTATAGAGTATCGGTTTCTAAAGATATCTTACTTGAAAATGCTGATATTCAATAATTTTGCAGGTGATCAACATCTTTAAAGATTGCTCAAAGACTCTTGTTAAGAATTTTAAAGACGCAGCCGAGAAAGGGGAACCAGTTGAAGCAAAATCGTAAGTATTTTAGTAATTCAAATATTGAATCTGAAACAAAGTTTTTATTATTTCCCTATATTACTAAACTATAATCTATGTTGAAGACCTAGACCGTCCGATTGATCCTGAGGACTTGAGCAGCTGTTTGGATGGCCGGGAGAGGATTATAATCTATGTGAAATTGTTCTTAACTTCTAGTTTGTTAAGTTTTGAGATTTTTTTTCAAGATGCCTTTTGCCGAGTAGAGATGCTAAAAATAGAAATGCCAGCGCTATTTAAAAAAATGTCAATAAAATAATTAAAAATATTTCTAATATTTTTGTAACATACATACGTTAATTTACGATACATATTAATAGAGTTCGAATTATTTTACAGATAGGAAAGAGAGGTAACTCTTTATTTCAGGCATATATGTTTATATGTTTGCTCCGTCCCCCCCCCCCTCTCACCCCCTCCAAAAAGTGTGTTGGGAAAAAATTCTTAATTAGGTTAGAGGTCTGTTGATTAACATGGAAAAATGAAATAAGCGGTTGGAGGCTAAAGATATATCGTCTTAGTGTCCAAGAATTTATCGAAGCAATACAAACTAAAATACGAATATGTCTGCATGCGTTAAAATTGGGCTTCTTTGTAGAAATAATCAAAGTTTTGTGATCGTTAAAAATAAAAAGTATTGTAATTGCGTTGGCACCTCATATAAATACATAGATAACACTCAAAATAAAGCGATTTTTGGACGGATGCAACACTAAATATAAATGTAAAAGATCCTTAAATGTCACGGTCAACACGGGAAAAAATGGATGGCATATATTATTTTGCAATGTGTCAAGTGATCTCGTCATATATCATGTGTGTAATTAATATTTTAATTTTTACTTAAAAACTACTTAATATATTTTGCTGAATTTTTTTTCCGCATTTTATGTAATAACTTGAATATTTTCAGAAATGTTCGATGCAATTTGTGAATTTTATTTTTGCTTAGAAATGTTTGAAACATTAAGGCTCATAGGGTTCAATGTATTTCATTTTTTCAACCAGGTCTAAACTAATTGGGTGATATTATTCATTTACATTCCAATATGTCCCACAGACGGTCTGAACAACACACTAAAATTTCATTTTTATGAAGTCATTTTTACAGCAGTTACCGTACGAACGGACAGAGACAGAATGATCAAAGTCATTAACACTTTTCAACCATGTTGAAAAGTGTAAAAAATTGACTTATAACAGATTCCTAGCCAAACGTTTATTTTGCTCCGGGTGAAAATATATCCTAGTTCCGCCGCTGAGAAGAGAATATTTAAATGACCTAAAATTGATGTTTTAAACATAACATAGTAAAATTTTTCCTAATGTTTTTTCTTAATTTTTAATAGTATTTTAAAAATTTTACAATCCTCGTTAATATTTCTCTTTCAATTTCATTCTCTTGTATCAACATTCAGTCTTCTTTTCCATCGCCGATATTGGAAAAGAAAACTAATCTCGGCGGCTGTCGTCTTCGAATGGAAGAGTCTTCGGAAAAGAAACTGTGGTTTTATGTGCTTTGGTTGGGATTTCAATGGTTGTAGCGTGTTTCTCCTATTACCACACTCATCATTTGTTCCTGACCTCTTACCGCCGTAGTTTTGTTTGATTTTTCGGTTAGTACATGCCACAGACTAATATATACAGACGTTTCACTCGACCGCAGCGCCCCGCAACCGCCAACCAAAATTAAATCCAATATCAAGGTTGGCACGCTTGGCGATGGTCTGTGACGGTTTTCGCCAAGACGTTCTGCTAATATAACCCTATTTGGCACTGAACGAAACACTTGGAAAAACTTTGATCTATCATCGTATGTTTACACGTAGAAAATATACTTTCCCTGCTATTTTGAATTGTATAATGAATTATATTATTTTTTATGGATTACCAAAAGAAAAGGGATTACGTTCACATGGTATGTAATTTATTTTTATTTAAATAAAAATATTATTTGTTATCCATCCCATATTTCATCCTATGCGCGTGTTCATCATAAGAAATTGGTGCAGTATTATCAATGCCGACTAGACTAAATTCTAAGAAGCAGTGGTATTATTAGTTAAAAAACCTTTTCTGCATTTATATAAAATGTATAAAAATTGATATTCGGATAGATTTTTCTTGAGTAAGTTGAATATGATATTAAATGTGTATATATTTTACATGCTTTTTACTAACCGACGGAATCTGGAAAATAATCCCCCCCCTACCCTGCTTTATAATTAACGCTTGAGTTTGACACCTTTTATAATGCATTTTTGTAAATTTGTTATTTATTATAAGAATATTAGTGTATTAAAAATATATATATATATATATATTAACAGCATCCCAGAATAAATTAAGAACTAAGCAATTTAACAATCAACAAGCTAGTATACTTTTTAAGATGAAAATATTATATAATATTTCAGTCTTTTGGGTATGTTAGCTTGTAATTTTTGGTGTATAATGATTTACAGTGATGCAATGCGTCAATTCTTTATTTAGTTTATGATTACATGAATTAAATATATATCTATGTTTATTTAATTAAATTTACACATATTACAGATAAAAGTATCTTTAAATGCTGATCATGTTTATAGTTTAACAAATTATAAAAGTACAGTTCAGTAATTTTTTTTGGCCGCATTAACATAAAATCGCCAATTGAGCGATAGTCGCCAAACCTAGGAGTCGAGCTTTCTTTACGTCATAGCTGCCATAAAGGCTCCTCTATATATGTAGTTTAGGAGCTCTAGCTGCGATGGTTGGCTCCGCGAACGCTAGTGTCTACGCGAAATCCTATGTTAACGATGTTGCCATAGGCTCCTATGGGAGTGAACCTTCTGAATTTAGTATTCTGTGCTACATACTGCTTTTCGGATCTAAAAGTGGTACTGGGGGGGGGGGGGGGAAATCTCACAATAGCTTAATATAAGTGTCGCGTATTAAATTTTCTTTCTTTTTCTTTTTTTCGAGGAAGTGCGATTGTATTTGTATTGAACCTAAAAACAGGATTTAAACTGTCATTTTCATCACAGGATTTACGGTGCTTTCACGATGGATATAATCGCCAGTTCTGCCTTTTCTACTAAAATCGACTCTCACAACGATCCAAACAACGTGTTCGTGCAAACAGCGAGAGCTGTCTTCACACGAAATGTCAACTGGAGATTCGTTGGTTTACGTAAGTACATTGGCGACATTTTAGTAAATAGTTTGGCGCTTACTGAAATGTCAAACTTTCTTTATTAGTAGTGTCATATTTGATATCATAAAATTTATCATTATGTAATTTTACCATTTTTTTGTAAATTTAAAATTAAAGAATTTGGAAAAATTAAAAAAAACATTGTTTCAAAACTGCTTTAGGTTTTAAAATGTGTTAAAAGGAATTTAAATTTCAAATGTTTTCGAATTATTTTTCACATTTTGTTAAAATTAATCAAAATTTTAAATTTTGTTAAGATGTTTAGCAAAATTTAATTGTTTCTTTTTAAATTTAAATTTTAATTGACAATTTCGTCTTTTTAATGCTCAATTTATATTGAAACATAAATTTATATTTTTAAATATAAATTGATGGGTGATATGTGATATAGATCAATAGTTCTCCACCTTTTTCCATTGTAGTCCACTATAATAGAGCGTTATAAGTGTCTCCGTTTCACCTGCATGAAACGTGATTTTGTAATATAAATATATCAATAGTGAGATATTTGAAATTATATAAATACATATATGATTAACAGAAACAAAAGACACATTTTCACTCACCTTATATACATAATGTATAAGGAAAGTATTGTGACAGGGTCGAAAATTCGAATTCGAGTTTTCGACGGGAGAGCACGTTTCAAGCATCCCTGATCACAAATCGAACCTTTTTGAGGTGATGTCTCTCTCTCTCTCTCTCTCTCTCTGTGTGTGTGTGTATGTGCGCGTGTGTGTGTGTGAAAGTATGTGTATGTGTGTGAAAGTATGTGTGTGCGTGTGAAAGTGTGTGTGTGTATGTGTCAGGGAGTTTGTGGAGACGATAACTGACGAACGAATGGACTGATTCGAACGAAATATGGTACAAAAAACATAATCCATAAACACTGGAAACCTATTGTTTTCATACGCAATCGAATGTTCAGAACCCCCCTAAATTTTCGAGTGAAATTTTGAAAAAATCGTCAAAAAATCAATACCTCTAATAAAGTTATGCAAATAGACATTTCTTATGTAATTTTTCATTAGAAAACGATTGACATAAATTTTAGAACGCTAATATGGACCGTTCTCGAGATATTGCACATTTTTCAAAAAAATTATCAAAAAGTCATATAAAATAAAAAAAAAGTATTTCTTATTGAGAAACATGTACACTTTTCATATGTAATACCATGCGATAAATTTGGTGACATCATTCTCGTGGAACTAGCTCGTTCCATTCATGAAAAAAGATACTTTGAGAACACTTTTACACTTTTGTATATGAACGCCAATAGTCATTTATCTGCTGTAAGAATAACTTACCGTCCTTAACGCCTTCTCCGTCCATAACGCTTGGCGAGACTTTGGCGACGAATTTGGCGGAATGTCGCCAACTAGGCGACATTTTTAACTGTTGTCAAATTTAAAACAAAAATATCGCCAAATTGATAAAAATGACGCTAAATCAAGGAAAATAACGACTACTTGAAGAAAATTCAATATCTTGGAAAGAATATAAATATCTACTATAAGAATAACATTTTTTTAAATTGTAAAAGTACTAAATTCATTGCATTATATAAGGAAAGTCATGTGTTGCCCACATCAGATTTGTTTGTTTTAGACGACTAAACAAAAGACTATCAAAACTTTCCAAATTAAAATGAAAGATTGTACGTTTCTTTTATATATGGATGTAGCATTTTATATATCGCATCATGTTTGTATTGTAGTGAACTGTATTCAAACTCAAATGTTCATGTATTGAATATAAAAAGTGAACCCATGAATAAGGTAACGAAACCGAAAGCCACAATGATGAATCTCTTTTTATGGAGCTTTGTCAATCCCAATCATTTGCGAAAAATGATTTTTACCTGCTTCGTTTTGATAAACTTTTGAATGAATTATTTATACTTTATGTAAGTTTAAAAATATTAGGATAAATTACTCTTTGTTTTCATATTTTATTTTCTTATCATGTACACTTTCAAAATTTGCTTCAAACGTTAGATGAAAATATCTAGAAATGCTATGTATTCTACTGAAAAAAAGAATAACCCTTTAATAGAAGAATATGGCTGCTCGCAAATATTGTAGTGTCACTAAGAAGTTTAAGTGGTATTTTGGTTCCTTTACGTCCCGGCAGTCATGCCCCTTTCTGCTATTTTTGTTAATCGTGTGTTATTTTCTGTGTTTAACACATGCTGTACTTTAAATTCTGAATATTTTCAAACTCATTGAAAAGAAATTCCTTTTTACATCAAGAACCTTTATCAATAGAAAGTAAATGTATGTAGAGATAGTGCATCATATCTATTTATTTTTGATCGTGTTATTTTTGTCTCATTTAATATTGCATTGGACTTTAATTCATGTCTTATATCTTGTCGCTTCTCTTTTAACCGCAGCAATCAATCCTAAAATTAGACTCCACATCATTTCTAAAATTAAAGCTAAAAATTATGTTTAGGTTTTTCTTGTTTGAATAAAACTATTCCTAATTCATATTCAAAAGCGATTAAGATCATATGGTAATAATCTGCTCGATATACGCAAAATGGGCGTATGAAAACATCCCTGTAAAAAATGTCTCATAGCTTTCATTGAGCATTCAGTTTCGCTTTATGTAAGTTATAGTTTCGGAATAGATGAGTTACTAAACATTTTAAACTTTTAAATTCCGTATATTCTACAATTTTCTGTTGTCACTACCAATACAGAGTCAAAACTATTTTTCTAATTTAAAATTCAACAATAGTAAGTAAAAAACCTGGTTTACAAATATTTAATTTCAGTTAATATAATATTTCAGTTTTGGCTCCATGGTTCATGAAGTTTTTCAGAATTAGCATATTTTCGCCAAAGGGTCTTGCATTCTTCAAAGATGTGACGTTACAGATCATCGAGGAGCGAAAAAGAACTGGTCAGGTAACGCATTTTTGATCATTGATTTTTGTCCTGTCATCGGGCTGGACATAAATATAACCTTTTATTGAATACATTTCAGTCTAAACCTGTTTTAGTCTAACGTTAACGGGGAATTAATTTGTGATTCTCATTGGGGGGACGTACTTTTGTGACAGTAATATCAAATTCTGCAGAAATTAAACACATTTTTACTTTCCCTGCAATACATGGTCATGTATAGGGAAAGTATTAGAATCATGCCGAAAATCACAACTCGAGTTTTCGACGGATCTACACCTTTCGAGACCTCTAAAATACGAAAAAACCATTTTTAAAGTGACATCTGTGTGTGTGTGTCTGTCTGTGTGTCTGTCTGTGCAATGTATGTATCCACTCTAACTGAAAAACTAATGGACCGAATTTCATAAAATTTGGTAGATAAGTCACTTGGGTATGATCCTGGTGCTGATTAGTTTTGGGTACGATTCGTAAAAACAGAACCCGCTTTTTTTCTGCGAAATGGCCCGTTAAAATTCCATGTATCCACTCTAGCTAAAATACAAATTGACCAAATTTCACAAAATTTGGTAGATAAGTTACTTGTACGATACTCTGGTGCTGATTAGATTTTGGTATTAATTGGAAAAGAACAACCTGCCTTTTTTTACGAAATGGCCCGCAAAAATTATCGCAAAAGCTACGTATGTTCAAATATATCAATTAAATGTTTGTTTTATACGTAAATTTTGATGAGGAAAATAATAAGAGCAACTCTATTACTCTAGGACTAACCATTTTCGAGATATTTGAGATTTTTCGAATTTAGTTATGCCACTTTTAGAAAAATGTCTAATTACCAAATAAAAACAGAAATTGAATTAAAAATGCAAATTTAGTGTTATTTTGTGATATTAAACTCAATTTAATGAATTATTAAAGAAATAAAAAAATGAATTTGAGTTTGCAGGGAAAGTCATGTGCTGCCCACATCAGATTTTTATATCTGCTGTGTAAAAAATGCAAAAATAATTTTTCAAATAAATAACTTTTATTTTAACAAAAATAACTGTTCATTAAAATGCAATCAATCTAATTGCAATCAGTCTTCTGAAGGAAGAATATTAAATTAAAAAATCTGATGTGGGCAGCACATGACTTTCCCTGCAGACTTATATCCACGTTCTCTTTATTTCAATTAAATTTAATTCACTTTTAATTCAATTTTCGTTCTCATTTGATAACTGCACTTATTTTCAAAGGTGGCGTGGAGAAAATACGAAAAAAACTAATATATCTCGAGAACGGCTAAACCTAGTGTAATGGGGTTGGTCTTATTCTTTTCTTCGTTAAAAATTACGTATTAAACAATCATTTAATGGATTTATTTGAGCATACGTAGCTTTTTAGTTTAGATTTTGACAATTTTTGCGGGTCATTTTGCAAAAAAAAGCAGATTATTTTTTTCTGAATCGTACCAAAATCTAATCAGCACCAGAGTGACCTATACGTGACTTATCTACAGAATTTTTTGAAATTCGGTCCATTAGTTTTACAGCTAGAGTGAATATAAGCTTTAGCGGGCCATTTCGCAAAAAAAGGCGGGTTCTTTTATCCCGAATCGTACCCAAAACTAATCAGCACCAGACTCCCCACAAGTGACTTACCTACAAAATTTTGTGAAATTCGGTGTATTAGTTTTTTAGTTAGAGTGGATACAAAATCTGCACAGACAGACACACAGACGTCACGCTAAAAATGGTTTTTTCGTATTCTAGAAGTCTTGAAACGTGTAGATCCGTCGAAAGCTCGAGTTGCGATTTTCGACATGATTCCAATACTTTCCCTATACATTACCATGTATTGCAGGGAAAGTAAAAATAGCTCAAGATTAATTGATTAGCACGTGGTTTTTTTTTTTTTTTAATTTTAAATGTGTGTTTCCAATATGACACAAAATATTGAAAAGGTCATTCAAAAATCAATAAAGTAAGTACATTGGCCTTAATATTTATTTATCTGCGATGGGTCACTTATTATTCAACGTTTTTAGCTTATATTGTTTTCTAACAAAAATAATGCATCCTCATATTTATTAATTGCTGTTGTACATATTTATCTAACTTGTTTGTTTTCTATTATTCCCTTTTAAAAATGAACTTGTATTTATGTTTATGTAATTATAGTTATATATCGCCTAGCACTCTGAATATCCTAATACGGCCCTCCGCTCAATTAGTTTTGAAACTCCTGGGCATCTAAGAGTCATATTACTTTCCTTATATAAAGGAAAGTACTGTGACGGGGTCAAAAATTAGAATTCGAGTTTTAGACTGGAGAGCTTTTTTTCAAGCATTCCTGAACACGAAACAAAAGTTTTTGAGGTGATGTCTGCGTATGCGTGTCAGTGAGATTGTGGAAATGATATCTGACGAACAAATGGAGCGGTTCGAATCAAATTTGGTACACAAATTACAATCCGTGGATACTGGAAGCCTACTGTTTTTAAACACAATTGAATGTTCAGAACCCCCTAAATTTTCGAGTAAAATTTTGAAAAAATTATCAAAAATCAAAACCTTTAATAAAGTTACGCAAATAGATATTTCTTATGTAACTTTTCCTTAGAAAACGATTGACATAAACTTTAGAACGCTAGCATGAACGTTCCCGAGATATTGCACATTTTTCAAATAAATTTATCAAAAAAGCTTAGAAATTAAAAATAAATCTTAACTGTTGAGAAATACACTTTTCATATGTAATATCATGCGATAAATTGGGTAACATCATTCTCGTGTATCTAGCTCGTTCCATTCATGAGAAAAGATACTTAGTAATACTTTTGTATTTGAAAGCCAATAGTCATTTATCTGCTAAAAGAATAACTTATTTCTCCATCCATATCGCTTGGCGAGATTTTGGCGGAATGTCGCCAACTTGGCGACTTTAATAAATGTTGCCAAATTAACGACAATCTCGCCAAATGGATAAAAGAGACTCTAAATCAATGAAAATGACGACTAATTGACGAAAATTTAATATCTTGGAAAGAATATAAGTTCTACTATAAGAATAACATATTTTTTTTACTATAAAAGTAGTAAATTAATTGCATTATATAAGGAAAGTCATTTGATGCCAGATTTTTTAAACACTTGCAGACGAGAAATGATTTCTTGCAACTGCTAATGGATACTGCGAAGGAAGTGGCCGAAGAAGGTAAATTAGACCTGCAAGACAAAGAGAACGATATCACAGAAAACTATGGAAATGATGAGAACGATCAAGTATTTAAGAGCGTATATAGAAAAAGTAAGTGGAAAAAGTCATTTGTTGCTAACGTACAAAACCCCTTTATATTACCAGAGTGCCCCTGACTTTTCATTTCTTTCCATTTCATCTTCTAATCGTTCATTTTTTTAAAAACCCTCCTAACCGCTCATAAAACTCCACTGCATCATTTCTGACTGTTTATGTATTTATGAGAGAACCGAGTACCCTGGTCTACCCTTCGCAAATGTCAGTTCCGGGTTCATAATATAAAAGTACGGCATTTGTTCAGTAAATAAAATATAAATAAATTAATTTCTAAAAATATTATAAAAAAATCAAAACTTTTAATGTTTCGTAAATAACCATTTCCTATGTAATTTGTCATTAAAAATCTATTGGCATAAACTTTACAACTTTAGCATGAACCATTCTCGAGATATTGTCCATTTCCCAAATAAATTTATCAAAGAATCACACACAAAGAGTATTACCTATTGTGAAATATGTTCATTTTCTATATATAACATTACGCAATATATTTGTTAAACATCATTCTCGTGGATCTATCTCGTTCCATTGATTAACGAGAGAAGATATTTTGTGTATTAGTTTTATATTTGACCCAATTACTCATTTATCTACTATAAGAATAACCCATTTCTTCGCCCATAACTCTTGGCAAAATTTCGGCGATGAATTTATGGAAATATATCCACTTGGCGACTTTTTTTAAATGTTGCTAAATTGACGAATATGTAGCTAAATGAATGAAAATCAATGAAAATGGCGAATAATTGATGAAACTTTCGTATCGTGGAAGTAATATGAGAATCTACTGTAAGAATAACCAATTTTTCTTTCTGTAACGTTTTTCAAATGTTGCCCAATTAATGAAAATATCACCAAATTGGTAAAATTCGTCAAATTGATAAAATTGAAGCTAAATCAATGAAAATGACAGATAATTGATGAAAATTCAATATTTTGGAAAGCATATAAGAATCTCGTCCTTAAGATTTGGCGAAAAGTTTGACAACGAATTTGGCGGGATATTGCTGGCATGGAGATTTTCTGAGTGTTGCCAAATTGACGAAAATATCCCTAAATTGATGAAAATATCGCCAACTTGTTAAAAATGACGCTAAATGGGAGGTAATGTTTTGCAAATATTTAATTCCGTCATATGACGAGCATACAGTCCAGTATATAAAGGCTATTTTCTCCGTTTGTTTATAATAGTTGGAGATACATTTGGCAACTTAGTGAATAATCTAGCGAAATATCACCGACTGCGATATTTTGCCCCAGATTGATGACAGTATCATCAAAATTGCAGAAATGACGTCAAGTTAATGAAAATACGCTTAATTAATGAATTTATTCTTCAAGTATTTTAATATATTGACTATATTGCTTATTGAGGATGTTATCAATATTGATAATTACTTTCTTTATATACATAGTATAACGTATAAGGAAAGTATTGTGACGAGGTTGAAAATTCTAATTCGAGTTTCTAACGGTAGAGTACGTTTGGAGCATCCCTGATCACGAATCGCAAATTTTTGAGGTGATGTCTCTCTCTCTCTCTCTCTCTCTCTCTCTCTATGTGTGTGTGTGTATGTGTGTGTGTATGTGTGTGTGTGTGTGTGTGTGTGTGTGTATGTATGTGTGTGTGGAGACGATATATCACGAACGAAAGGAGCGATTTGCATGAAATTTGGTACAAAGTTTAAAATCCGTGAATACTGGATGTCTATTGTTTTTAAATACAATCGAATGTTCAGAACCCTCTAAATTTTCGAATGAAATTTTGAAAAAATCTTCAAAAAATCAAAATCTTTAATAATATTACGCAAATAACATTTCTTATGTAATTTTTCCTTAGAAAACGATTGACATAAACTTTAGAATGCTAGCATGAACCATTCTCGAGATATTGAATATTTTTTAAATAAATTTATTAAAAAATCCCATAAATTGAAAAAAATATTAACTGTTGAGAAATATGTTTACTTTTCATATGTAATATTATGCGATGAATTTGGTGACATAATACTCGTGGATCTAGCTCGTTCCATTCATAAGAAAATATACTTTGAGTAATACTTTTGTATATGAACTCCAATAGTCATTTATCTGCTATAAGAATAACTCATTTCTCCGTCCATAACGCTTGACGAAATTTTGGCGACGACTTTGGCGGAATGTCACCAACTTGGCGACTTTTTTAAATGTTGCGAAATTGATGAAAATCGCGCCAAATGGATGAAAATGAAGCTAAATCAATGAAAATGACGACTAATTGACGAAAATTCAATATCTTGGAAGGAATATAAGTATGTACTATATATTTTTACTATAAAAGTAGTAAAATCATTGCATTATATAAGGAAAGTCATGTGCTGCCCAAATCAGATTTTTTTTTAATTTGCTGCGTGAAATATAATTTAATTGGGTATGAAATTGTTTTACAAGTTGTCATCGGGAAAAGCGCCAAATGTAAAATTCAATTTTAAAATAACTGTACCATGGATCTTATACATCCTTTTTTCACGGTGAAACAAGTAAATTCATTGCATTATATAGGAAAGCCATATGTTGACCACATCAGATTTTATACAAATTATAATGTACAAGGGAAGTATTTTGACGGGGTCAAAAATTCGAATTCGAATTTTCGACGGGAAAGTACCTTTCAAGCATCTTTGAACACGAAAGCCATGTGCTGCCCATGTCAGATTTTTTTTGTAACATGCTAATGAATTTAATGAATTTCTAAAGTAAATCTATATATTTGCAGATACAACAAATGTATAAAAAATATTGATGTTTTAAATACAGTTCGCTTTTTAAAACTAAATATGCACTTTTTGAAACACACAAGAATATTTTCGATTTTAGAGAACAAAACATGTAAAATCAGATGTTTAATTTGAAACTTTACTGTGCAAATACAGAACATGTGATTATTTAATAATATTAATAATGCACCCATAGGGATAATGGACGTAAATGTCTGTAAAAGAAACTGCATCGTTACAAACTGCCAAAAAAAAATGTTGGAAATAATTCTCAGGTGCTTTTGAAGTTTAACATAAGCTTCTTGAAGCCATTTCAAATATGAATAGCGAAATCGGTTGTTCCTTATTTGGAATATATATGTATATATTTTGTTCATAATCAATTTAAGTAAAAATATTGATTTTCAACTATCAGTAAAATTATAACTACCACCAATTTTGCAGAAATTATTTAACAGCCACAAACAAGCTCAATCGATAAAATCTTCACAAATTAGATGTTATAAAACTAGAGAGCCATCACTGGCTATGAAACTACTGTAAAGAATATTGGTTGCAGCATTTGTTTGCATACATATTTCATGTTCTTTTCCAGACCTATCATTTAACGAGGTTGTGGCCCAGTGTGTAATATTTTTCCTAGCTGGTTACGACACGACTGCGTCCACTTTGTCCTTCGCTTCCTACCTGCTGGCTTTAAATCCAGATATCCAAGAGAAGCTTATAGAAGAGCTGGACAATACATTGAGAGAGAACAATGTAAGTGTTTGGAAACCAATTATTTAAATTACTACAGTTGCTTTAAATCTGTTATGAGAAGAGTAGTCCTCAATATAGTGTCAAACTGCAAGCATGGTGTCCATATTGAAAGACTTGCAAAATAGTCATTATGATTGCAGTTTGGTTCTTGTACATACAATTTCTAATAAAAGTTTTTGCAACATTTCATTAATTTTACTCTTTTCAATGTCAATAACATTTATGGTTGGGGCTTTCTCTGGCGAAAAAACGGAGCATTACTAAAAATGCAAACACTTGTACCTCCAAAAAGGTAAATAATTTTCCTTGTTTTGTTGGAAATAGGGTCTAGATTACGAATATATGAAAGTAATTTCAATATTTTAATATTCTGAATTTTTTTCAAAAAGTCTTAAGATGTATACCAGAAAATTTAATATAAAAATCGATATGTATTATTAAAAGAAGCTCTTACAGTTTTCAAGTAATCGGCTTGTCAAGTTGAAGAATATTAAAAATTTTCAGTTTTTCAAGTTTGTAATGTTCATATCTCAAAAACTATAAGAGCTTTGAACAATAAACAAAAATTTGTAGCTCTTTAAATGCCCTGCAAGTATATATAATTGGATTTTAGTTTGAGCTCTATTTATTTTGAAAATAAAAAACTTATAAAATATATTTGTCCGGACAAGTCTTTTTTTTTCATTTTTCATATTTTCAATCGAAGTATTTTCAAAACTATAGGAGATAGATATAAATATTAAGCCACGAAAATATGTGTAAGGGATTTAAAGTTCCTAAACCTATATTTATTTTTTTAAAAAGACGAACTCTCATACTTTTCGAGTAATCATTTTATCAAGTTGAAGAAACATAAAAATTTTAGGTTTTCAAGTTTGTAATGCTCATACCTTAAAAAATGAAATTCAGTTTTACTTTACAAAATCTTACTGACGCCCCATTTCGGTTCCATAGGACTGGAGCCACCGCCGATTTTTATTTGAGTATTTGAAGTCTTTGATACACTCCAGTGTTTAAGTCTTATGTTGAGTAAAAGTTACCTTCTTTGCAATTTTTTGTTACTTTTTTTGCATACTCAACCTTCTGCATTTCTTTTTATTTTGCTTATTCATAGGTACCTGTTTATTTTCTCATTTTTTTATTCAAAAATTGTTAAATAATTTAGCATTGCTTAATGAACTAAAAAAGTAGAACCTTTTATTTGTTCGAAGACCTTAAAAATTATTTTAAAATATAAAAACTGAATACAACGCATGTTTGGATTAAAACGCGAAAAGTTAAAATGTACAACATTTTATTTACATTATCGGTAGACTTTGAAGATATAGCTAAAATGCATTGGCATTTTTTGACGAATCGCGTCCATTATGAGAGAAATTGTACAATACTATTAGTTGAATGATAAACTGTGCATCTTAATATTCATTTCAGAAAAATTTGATAATTTATAACAGCTTACAAATTTCCAAATAAAAAATTGAGCATTTTGTTGAGACACAGAAATTTATGTTTTCTAAATGAAAGCAATAAAAATAAGCATATTGAAAAATGCAAAAAACTACATATATTTTAATACTTTGGATATGTAGATAGTGGAATGACCCTTATGGAGTGTAGTGATTAAATTAATTAAATTGAGGTTTTGGAAAGAATTGGTGTTACCAACGTTACCATTGTATTATCAGCGCGATATAAAAAATATTGACTCCAAAAGTAATCTGTTTTTTTTTTTTTTTTTTACAACTGTAAAACAAGAAGTGTGATACAACGAAACACAACTTATTTTATCTGATTGTATTTTGTTGAAAAGGGAAGTAACTGAAGAATGTACGGAATGAAAACCAAATTCGAGATGAAGATGAATTATAAAGGGCGTAAAATTTACATATTTTTAGAAAGAACTGACAGGATATTTCTTTTAACAAGGGCCAGGTACTTGAAACACCATCATTCACCTATACATCGGCCAGCATCGTGAACCATTTAGCCGTCACATGACATTGCAACGGCGCACCAGTGGGGGCGGCACACACTGCTCTGCATAACAAAACAACCATGCCCGCAGGTGGGACTCGAACAGTCACCTCCTAGAGCAGAGGCCGGAGCACTAACTTCTGACGTCTCGGCTTGTAGTACGTTTCGGCGACGCAGTACGTCTCGGTTGTAGTACGTCTCGGCTTGTAGTACGTCTCGGCGACGCAGTACGTCTCGGCGAGTAGGTCTTCTAGATCGCGAGCGGAGCTTCTGCTATTTGCTTCCCTTTCGTTTTTCTGTTCGATGTAAAGGAATAATAATCTATCTGTAAACCAATAATATTCATTAAATTTGGAAGTTTAAAATTTTCTACAAATCGTAGACCAAACAAAGTGAAACGTAAGGAAATGCTGTATTTATACTTGTTTATAAATAATTCGATAATTCACATTACAATGGATGATTTAAAAGATTAATATTGCTGTAAATTTCCTTAAAATAAAATATTTATAATGACCCAAATTCACTCTATGAGCAAAGATGAATGGATTCCATTTAGTTAGTCAGTGATGTTTTAACAAAAGTTTGAAAAAGATCCCGATGTATTTATTGCTTAATCAGGCATTTTATTTAAATAATATTTCAGTACATTCAACTAAAGTATGCGTACTTACAGCTAAAGTATGCTGAAACTAAAATGATTACTGAATATTACCTTTTTCTTTGAATATCATAAGATAATCATAAAAAATAAACTCCGAATTTAACTTTCAATATGCTTATTTGTTTATTTATTTTTATTTTATTTTATTTAATTTTTGTTGTTGTTGTAAATTGTAAAATGATTTAGAATTAAGATACAATACTAGTTGAATGTCATTCATTAACCTATGCATTATAATTTGTAGAAGTTCAGCTTTTCTAATATAGCATATCTTATATTCCTTTTTTTACTATCACACATTAACAAATTGTAAACAATTTTGTTTAATTATAGAGTTTGAAATACCTCAGGGGCTTTGTAAATTTAATAAAGCTGTATAATAGAATTTTTTGACATTAATATTTCGTTTCCAATTCCATTGAATTGAAAATGTAAGAAAGATTAAATTAGCTATGTATTATTAAAATAATATTAACCAATATAATGAAATATGCAATGGTAACTTGAAATTGTAAGTTGGTTAGTTTACCTTTTTTCAAGTAATTTTAACAATTTTCAGTAACATAATAACTCACTACATTAAAAAAAATGTGTACAACCTAAACACAAATGACTTCTTAACCCATTCTTTTAAAATTTCAGCATGCCATAACAAATAATAAAAAATATACATGCAATATATCAAGATACTATATCTTTTACATGCAATTACTTGTCAAATGGTTAAACATATGTTATTTGATGTATGAAATATTACATTTTACATTATTATTTTACTTTCATAACTTTAGTGTAGCACTTTTATTGCTACGATTTCTTACTATTGACAATATCTTAAAAAGCAAATGAATTTTTTTTATCTATATAAATGAAATTGAAAATACATCTACTGTCTGTGTGTTTATCAATCTCATCATCACGGTAGAACAGCTGCATCGAATTTCATGAAAATTTTGTGGGTAACCTTGAAATAGCCCCACTTAAAATTTAGTCCATGTTTCGAGTTTCTAGGACCAAGGATTGTCGAGTTATGAATAAAAATCGCACAATTAAATCTTTCTCTGAAATAGCATTATGCAGATGATATATTTTCTTCAAATCTATTAAAAAAATTATATTATGATGCTAAGCAACGCAATTAAATCAAATGTGCTTATTCGAATGACGATTATTATTAATTTTTTTACGATTTAAATAATAAAGAAATTGATATAAAAGAAAATTTTATAAATGATCGGAATGTCATCTTTAGCTAGATTACATCAATTACAGCTTACGGATTTAAATATTACGGGAATTTAATAACATTTCCAATTTAATACCTCATATGTTTTATTTTGGCAAAAATTCATGATGTGTTTAGTCAATTAATTCATATATTGTGTTTAGTTAATTAATTCATATATTGCGTTTAGTCAATTAACTCATATATTGTGCTTAGCCAGATGTTGAAATAGAATAAAAGTGATTATACCATTTCAGGGCTTTCATTTTAGTATATATTGATCCAGTTCTATATATCTCTTATAATTCATTTGCAAACGGGATCAGGATGTTTTATTCTTCAGATCTTCTTGTAAGGATAATTTTGTATTGAAAACACAGAAAGGAGAATTAAATTTTGAAGAATTAAGTGAAAGGAGAATTAAACGAAATATTTTAATAGAATTTTTTGAGTAACAATGTCAATTAGAATACTGCAGGAATTCGCACATATTTTAAATCATGAACAATGTCGGGTATATCTGCTTTTAGCAGTATACAAAAAATTGTAAGTTGTGCATCTACCTGTCTGTTTATTATCTCAGCACGGTAAAACTCACCTATTTTCTTTTCATTAGAATTATTATATAATTTCAAAAATAAAGTCTCCAAATATTAAAACTTCACTGCAAATACTAAATTTTTAGTTTCTTGTATTATATAATCAGTACGAAGAACGGGAATACTGCTAGTCTATTATAAAATATAACAAAACTAACAACATTATTAAAATAATTTTAAGATATTTGTAGGAAACTGAATAATTTATGACAACAAATTAAGTACACTAGGCAAATGCAATGGATTACCCAAGCTAACCTGATAAAATATACATTTTAAACCTTGACTTAACAATGAAGTTTAATTTTACAAGTACCTGGGCAGTTTTCCTAATTAATGTGACAGCAATAAAATTTTAAAATAAGCTAAGAAAACTCTAAAAGGTTTGTTGACGTTATAATTAGCAACAAAACAATTGAGAATCCAGTTAGCTTTAATTGAAAAGAAATTTTGACAAGAAGGAATAATATAATTTATATAATTTGAATGTCATATACTTAAAATAAGTAATTTTAAATGACAAGATAAGAAGCAAAAATGCTAAGCACTTATTTCTAAAGAGCATTTGCAATAGTGTATCTAATGTATTAATATATTATCCTTGTAGTAGTGGATCCAATGTATTAATGACTGTATCCAATGTAATAACGTATGTAATCAAAGGTATGCAGGTCAAAATCCTTATTAAATCATGGAAATAAGAAATTAGACACTCACAAAATTGTCTAGAAAAAGATCCGTTGGCTGTTAACGTTACATCCACGAGCCCACGTACTTCTTTGTGTGGGATGTTGGGGGAGAATTTTCAAGAAAAGGTCAGGCGAAATTCAAAGGCCAGATTTGGGCCTACAGATGACGACGCGGTCTATTTTCGGGGGGATTGTGCTTCGGTTTCTACTCTCGGAGGTGACGCTCGAACCCACAATCCGCCAGCGGAGCGAGCAGGAAGAAACGTTTGCCTTGACCGCTCTGCCACTGCTTCGGCGGAGATATTTTCTTGAAATCTTTATTTTCAAAGTGGAACTAATTTGACGGGTACGTTAAATCTATGGATCAGAAAGTCCTTCAGAGAGATTTGTGGGAAGGTACGATCCCTGTGGATATCAACCCCCACTGGGTTTCAGCCTAAATTAAGTGGCACTGCCTCGGTCGTCTAAACAGATACAGTACACCTTCAAGAAGACCGGACGGTCTGGTTGGAAAAAGATAATTGTTAATGCACCAGTCTTTTGAGCAGTAGCTTGCTGTGAGATAAAGCAGAAAAACACTGGAAATCAGTATCAATATATCCATAACTTAAAACAAAAATTTAAAAATTCACAAAACGTTTTTCAGAAAAATGCTGCCTTTTTCACTTGGACTTATGCAATCGGCATATATATACCTCGTGTTCAAAACGCTTTTTAACACTTTCCAACATAGTTGCAAAGTGATGACTTTGTTCATTCTGTCTATATATCTGTCTGTCTGTCCGTTCGCACAATAATTGCCATAAAATGACTTTATCAAAATGAAATCTTAGCATGTTGTTGAGACGGTCTGTGGGACATACTGGAATGTAAAAGAATAATATCACCCTATTAGTTTTGGATTTAAACCGGATTTGAAAAAAGAAAATACATTGAACCCTATGGGACATAATTTTTATAAACATTAAGCAGAGTTATAAATTCACAAATTGCTTAGAAAATTTTAGGAAGTATTCAAATTATCACATAAAATGTGTTAAAAAATATCATCAGTACCTGTGAAATAGTTTTTTAAATAAAAATTGAAATAATAATTACACCTATATTATATAGAGAGATCACTCAACTCACTGCAAAATAAAATATTGCATCCATTTTTTTTCGATTAGTGAATGTTGTGATTTTTAAAGAACGCTTATATTTATTTTTAGTATTACATCCGTTCTAAAACCGCTTTATTTTTGCATATTATCTGTGTATCTAAATTCTGTAAATACGCAATTACAGTTTTTTTATTTTAAATGATCATTAAAACTTTAATTATTTCTAAAACGAAGCCTAATTTTAACGTATGCAGAGTGTAATCAAATCAAACAATAGTAAGATGAGTTGTATAAGAATTCCTGAATTTCTGAAAGCAAAATTATTTAGCTCTGGAGTCTGGACTATAAGAGATATGAATGAAATATTTATTGATTTTACATAGAGAAGTAGACGATTTTATAGCATTGCCTTTTTTGACGAAATTTTAAGTTTCCAAGAAAAATAAATTATTGTATTAAGGTGATAATTTAAAAAATATCTTCACTGAATGTATCGCGTTTTAGAGATGTTTAAATAAAATTGCATTTCAGTTGAAAAGTTAATCTTTCTTGCTCTTAAAATAGTTCTTTCTTGTTCTTAATTTCAATTTGAGATAACCAGGTGAAGCGTTCAAATCCCTGCTTGGGTTAAAGAGGAGCATTTCTTATTCTCGCCGTTATTAGTGGCTGTGTGCCAAGTACTTTGTCGTTAAAGTTTGGAGAAGCTCGCTTCTCTTGCTTTATATCACGTACACTAATGGTTTTGAGAAGGCAATTTGGAGAATACTATATTTATAATTGCTTGTAAGCAATATTACAAAATTTTGTTTGCTTCTATAATAAATATGCAATTCAGTTAATAATTTGTATTGTTTCTTTTTATATAGGGAGAGCTGACATATGAAGCCATTCAAGGTATGAAATACCTCGACAACGTGATTTCAGAAACACTCAGGATGTACCCACCAGCCATCAGGTGAGATAAAAATATACACACAAAGTTTGACAAAGTAGACACAAAGTACACACAAAGTCCACTGAAACGAGTCTTTCTACACACAAAAATGAGTAAACACAGATATAAAACTAGGTTTACTGCCATGAGAATAAAATTTTTAAACAGATTTTCCAATTACTCTCTTCCACATCAATTATGCATAAATCATTGATTATGAAACACCATGCGACTGAAAACATCTCTAAAATGCGATACATTCAGCACTAGTATTTTTAAAATTATCACAGTATTACAATAATTTATTTTACTTGGAAACTTAAATCTTCGTGAAAAAAGGCAATGCTCTAAATCGTCTGCTTCTCTGTGAAAAAACATTCATATCACTTATATTCCAGTCTCTAGAGCTAAATAATTTTGCGTTAAAAATTAAGCAATTCTTATAAATAATATGCAAAAATAAAGCGGTTTTATGACGGATACAACACTAAATATAAATTTAAACGATTTTTAAATATCACGATTTTAACACGGGGAAAAAATGTATGCCATATTTTATTTTGAAATGAGTCACATGAGCTTTTCATACAATATGCGTGTAATCATAGTTTCAAGTTTTATTTAAAAAACTACCTAACATATTTTGATGAATGTTTTTTTACATATTTTACGTGATAATTTGAATATTTTCAAAAATTTTCGAAGCATTTTGCGAATTTTAACTCTGCCTAAAAAATGTTTGAAAAATTAGGTCCTATAGATTTCAATGTATTTCATTTTTTCATCCCGCGTTCATTCCAAAACTAGTTGGGTGATATTATTCACTTCCATTCCCATATGTCCCACAGACCGTCTCAACAATATGCTGAAATTGATACATTTGAACAACATACTAAAATTGATTGCATTTTGATAAAGTCATTTTTATGGCAGTTATCGTGCGAACGGGCAGACCGTCATAATGAACAAAGTCTTAAACCATTTCCATCTAAATATGTTATGTTAGTGTTAAAATGTAACTATGCCTATATATGAATGTATTGTTTTATTCTTTTATAAGAGAGTTACTCAGAAGAATGTGTGTATTTTATTTATAGCTTAAAAGATCGTTTTAAACAGGTTAAGAGGTAACTTGAGATATTCATTTTATGCACTGGGTTATCCACTACCCACTTATTTACTTGCTTCAAAGGACCATTTAGAAGGGGCCCATCTAGGCAGATAAATGAGTGCGTAAAATAAACATCTCATGTTACATTTTTACCTGTTGAAAATGGTTTTTGGTCTTATAATAAAAATATATAGTAAAATAAAATATTCCCATTATTCCGTACAAATCTCATATAAAAGAATAAAATAATACATTCATATAGATATAGTTTCCTTTTTAAGTATGTAACTGGAAATTTATCTGTTTAAAAGTGTCATTTTTTCAGTTTTTTTGTGTGTTTTTACACATACTTTTTTAGTGTTACGTTAAACGTTACTAACTTACGTTACGTTTTAGTGTTACGTTAAACATGTGGGTCCGTAAGTCCTTCCGAGAGGTTGGTGGTAGGGGAAGGAAGGTACGGTCCCTGTGGATGCCTCCCCCACTGGGTTCCGGTCCAAATTGAGTGGCACTTCCCGGCCGTCCAAACAGTTACCTTACACCTTTCTGGTAGGTCGGACGGTCTGGGTCTCAACAACAACAACAACATACTTTTTTAGTGTGTGCTATTGTAGATTGTTGTAATATTGAAGATTGCTTGTATTAATTGTTTTGTAATATTGTAGAAATGAAAAAGTGCTTTATTTCTCTTGTTCATATTAAAAAAAATATAACTAATTTTGAAATTGCTAATTTTTCAAAGAGAAACGTCTTGATTAGAATTCATGCTTCTAAAGACAGTCACAGTACAGAAATAATGCAGGTTCTACTTCTAGATTTCAGTGCATGAAACTGTTTCTCTTCTACTTAAAAATGAACAGCCTTATCAGCTAATATTCTGAAAATGGCGTTTTATAAAGTAATTTCAATCTATCAAAAGCTTAACTACATACTTTTATGTTTTCTCATTTTATTGTACAAAGTATTATTTTTCTGAAATTTTTCGAATTCGAAAATTTAACGCTGAAACAACATTAAGACTTGATCACATTTCTAACATGTATGGAAAGGAATTTATTCAAATCTTGACATTTTCAAAGTTCTTTGGATAAGAAATTATAACTATTCTACCAAATTATACTAAAGTAATAAATTAAAAACTGTATTTGCATTTTATAACCGTCTTTATTTAACATACAACTGAATATATAATATAATAACATACATTTAGAATATAATAAAACATGTAACTAGCGATTCGACTTAAGGGACTCAACATTTAGATTAAAAGTTGAGTGCTAAATTAACACTCATCGTTTCCAAAGAGTTTGGTGTTTTGCCACTCAAAACCCGCGTTATAGTAGGGCTTCACTGTATTGCAATGACAAGTCCCTTGCGATGATAAGTTATATGAAAAATTAGAACTAGACAGAATTTTTAGTAGTTAACACAATTAGAACTCGAATTTTGAGATTTTAAAACCATTATTTTCTTTGGATAAGGAAGTATAATTTCTGGAACAATAATGGTAGTATAGTACATAGTGTAAAACAATAGTATGAACTACGCCATGGATTTATTGTTATCGATATAGTAGTATATATTAAGACAAATCAGTCAAATGCATATAATTCAATAAGTTCAATAAGCTGTTGCCAACTTTAAATAAAAAACTTTTAAAATATTAAAAAAAATAATAATAATAACTTGTGAAAGGAAATTCATAAATATACATATATGTTTTTTTTTTCCATTCTGACACAAATTATCATACAGGCTGAACCACATAATATGTGTAATATGAATGTATAAGAAAATCGAACAAAACTTCATGCTTCAGATATTTCAAACATATTGTCATCTTTTTCAGGTTGGAGCGGGTTGCAGATGAAGATTACAAATTAGCTGACACTGGAATTGTTATTCGCAAAGGCATGATTGTCACCATTCCCAACTACGCTATGCACAGAGATCCCAAACACTTCCCAGACCCTGAGAAGTTCAACCCTGACAGGTCATAAAAATTTATTTTTTATTGTTTTATTTAGTTAATGTTTACATAATCCAGCTGCACAGCTAGACATTTTCAAGAATTTGTTTTCTTACTTATGCATAACAGCATAAAATTTGGCAAGACGAACAGCTATATGAGTACACATGAGGGTCATTTCAAGATAATGGGCCACTTCAGATTTTACCCATGAGCCTTTATATTTCAAGATGGAGACAAAATTTTAATTTTTTTCTAAATAATCCAGTTTGATTGTTTTTAAGTTTATGCATGAATTGCCAGGTGATGAATATAAATTCGCAGATAAAGTTAACATCTTGCAATCGTAAGCCACTTAAAAACAAAGATGGCGGACAAAATATCATATTTATTATTTATTGTCCACTTAAATTGATTTTCTGATTCGGCGCTACTCTCATTACTTGTAATGATAATTTTATTTTGTTTCAGATTTTTTTTAAGATTGTTTAAGATGTCACAATAGTAGTGTATGGGTATGACTCTGGGACAAAATGACTATGTCATTCTGCACCCAGAGTTATACCCATACATTACTCTTTCCCACTTTTTTTGAAAATCAGGACAACCTCTTAAGACTAAAAATGTATAAAATCATACAAAAATGTATAAAATCTTACAAATATGCGTATTTTTTAAAAAATCAAAAAATCAAGAGAATTTTAAGACTCTAAAATTTCATACATTTTAACTTAAAAATTGAGTTATATGAACATTATAGAGACCAAATCTATCAAAAATTGACACTTTCCTCCATTTTTTTAAAACCAGGACAACCTCTTAAGACTAAAAATGTATAAAATCATACAAAAATACGTATTTTTTAAAAAATCAAGATAAGACACATTTTAGCTTAAAAAATGACCAAATCTATCAAAAATTGGATATTTTTAAAGGGGCCTGACAACCTCTTAAGACTAAAAAATGCGTATTTAAAAAAAATCAAGATAAGACACATTTTAACTTAAAAAATGACCAAATCTATCAAAAATTGGATATTTTTTTCAAAATACCCTGTTTTTAAAGGGTGGGGTTGAGACCCCCCATTTATTTAATAGAAAATGTTTAACTAAATCTAAACATTTTTTATAAAATTAAAAAGATGACAAAAATGAGGACTTGAGCCTCTAATATATTAAATTTTATATATAATAATAAATTTTCAGGTAGGGAAATGTTTCCCCACCTGACAATTAAAGAAAGATCTTAAGAAAATCTTCATAATTTTAAAATTGATTAAGCTTCTCTAATTCATATTCGTATTTATCATCTGTCATACCCGAATACTTAAATATATATCTACCTTTATTGATTTTATATATTGATTCATCAGAAAGTTTTCCATGTTTATTCGCAAGGTAATACTCTTTTTCTTCAGCTTCCATATCTAACTTTACGATTTCTAAATCTTCATATTTAGTATTAATTTTTCTCAATGATATCAGATCATATTTCACAGTATTTAAATCATATAATTTAAACGTTTTGGGATAACCTCTCAGTCTATTGAACTCTTCCATTTATTAGTAAACATTTTTATAAATATAAATCCACCCTGCTAATTATAATAAAATAAGTTCTTTGAAATAACATATAAAACTCCTAATCCATTCAATTTAATATCTTCATTTTCTCCCTTTTCAATTAATACAGGCATCCTTTGAAAACTTACTGATAATAGTTTTTTAGCATGATCATATTTTATATACATATCATACAATTCTTTACAAAGATAAGTCAAATAGTAAATTTCTTCAGAATTTGTAAAATTTAAAGCTCGAATATCACCTAAACACTCATCCATTTATTAGTAAACATTTTTATAAATATAAATTGACCCATTCTTCATAATCTGTAAAACCCTTTCTTCCATCTCTTTTATGAGTTTTTCTCTGTATTCTTCATCAGACTTTGACTCTCTAAATATTTTTTCAGCTATAATATTTTTTTGTTCATTATCAGAAATAGTAATAGAAACATCAGGATCAAATCCATTTAGTACATTAATTATTCTAGTTACTTTCTCTACAAAACATTTATCATCACCCTCTTTTAGTTCATCTTTTAACACTTTTATTATTTCGTTTTTATTCTTATTTTTTAAAATTCTATTAAACACAATAACTAATATCTCTCTAAATTTAATATTATGGAATTCTACCTCTAGTTAGTGTCTTTTAATTTTTATGCCTAATACTTTAATGCATTCATCTAAATCATACGTAATTTCTGTATTTAATAATTTTTTGATTGTATCTCTCAAAGATTTTTGAATATATGTTTTATGCACACTTTGAGAGTCTTTATATACACTATTATAACGTCTTCTTAAAATCGGGGGTTAATTTATTTTATCTTCATCATACCATACTTCATTTATTCTAGGTAAAAATATGTAATTCTAGGTAAATTTATTCTAGGTAAAAATATGTAATATAATTTTCTCTACAATATAATACTTCTAAATTAGTTAAATTTTCTATTCCTTCAAGTGACGTTAATTTATTAACTCCACAATATAATTTTTCTAAATTAGTTAAATTTTCTATTCCTTCAAGTGACGTTAATTTATTTACACCACAATATAATACTTCTAAATTAGTTAAATTTTCTATTCCTTCAAGTGAAGTTAATTTATTTTCTCCACAATATAATACTTTTAAATTCGTTACATTTTTCATTCCTTCAAGTGACGTTAATTTATTTTTTCCACAATCTAATATTTCTAAATTTATTAAATTTTTTATTCCTGCAAGTGACGTTAATTTATTTCCTCCACAAAATAATTTTTCTAAATTTATTAAATTTTTTATACCTTCAAGTGGCGTTAATTTATTTCCTCCACAAGATAATATTTCTAAATTTATTAAATTTTCTATACCTTCAAGTGATGTTAATTTATTTCCCTCACAATATCATTCTTTTAAATTAGCTAAATTTTCTATACATTCAAGTGACATTAAATATTCTATACCATCAAGATAATTTAATAAAAAATAGATATCACTTCAGTAGGATTCTCTATATTTAAGAAAGATATAAATGTTTTATTTATACCATTATTATATATAACATTCATTTATTTAAAAACATATTTATAAAATATTTATTTTTCATCTTTGTTAGTTAATTGTCTCAAAAAATAAACACATTCTCTCAAGACTTTTTTAACTTCACAAATCTCTTCAATAATTTTCTCTCTGTAAGGTTCTATTTCATGATGACCAAACTTTTTATTTAATTCACTCTTCTGTATAGCTTGTATTTTTTTCCAATAAACATTAAAAAAATGATCAGGTAATAGATCAAATTTGTATTTAATCAAATAACAAAAATCTAATTTATGCATAAATTCTTCTATAAAATTTTCACTGAATGTTTGATATCTAGTTATATACAACCAATTTAAATCATCTTTTAATACTCTCATGGTATCTTCTGAAAGATTTTGAAACATTGATACTTTATATAAATCTAAATGATCAGAAAATTTTATGATAAATTCGTTACTTAAAGTTTGATAATGAGAAACGTTGTCCCAATCTACTTTATCTTTACATTTTTCTATAAAATCTTCTGATAATTTTTGATATCTAGAAATTTTAGGCCAATCATCAGGTTGAAAAAATTCTTCAATAAAAGAATCAGACAGTGATGAATATTGAAAAATTAAATCCAAATTTACATGATTTTTAAGATTTCTAATTACATCTTCAGATAAATTATTTCTGGAAAATGCATTCCAATCGATATCCATTTAATGGTGAACGTATTTTAGAAAGGGATTTTTTCAATATGCATATAAGGTTTTAAAGTGCTTGATTTACCATGGGTTTTTATCCATAATGTGATGATATCATCACGTTTTCCATAAGCAAAACAGGTTACTGTATCTGTATGAGCTTCTGAAATTTCCTTACCATTGATTTCTAGTGATATATGTAGATCATGACTTTTATCATATATATATTTACTTTCTGCATATATAACTAAATATATGGAAATTTTCATATACATTTCTGTAGTTAATCGCATCTCTTGATCCAGTAATTTAGAACTCATCATGTTAAAATTTACTTTTGTAAATTTTTCATCTGTAAAAATAAGAAAATCATTTTCTATGGTAACCCAGATATCTCTATTGTCTAAATATATTTTATTGACAGCATCTTTATCATTTTCAGGTTCTGAAACATTCGTAATTATTTTATTTTTTGCATCGAATTTATCATTCTCTAATATTAATGAATTTTTTTCTAAATATCTTTTATTCACAGCATTTTTAGGTTCTATAGGTTCTGCAACATTTCCTATTCTTTTTGCTTTTGCATCAAAAGCTTTTCCTTCTAAAGAATGTAAAGTTGTTGCATCTAATTCTTTTATTCTCTTACCTGTTTCTTCAGTAAAGGATAAAAAATCTTTATCATATTTAGTTTCTATAAGATCTCTCAATTCAAAATGACTATTCTCTATCTTATTCAAAACGAAACTTTTAGTGGTTAAATCTAAATCATCTATAGGATTTTCACAATTTTTTAAAATTCTGTTATCCATATCATAATTTCCATCATCCATTAATTTAAAACCTATACCAGGAGGTCCAATAGGCCCTTCTTTCATTTGATCATCATAAGGTGGACAATAATCACTCATTTATTATAACATTAATTTTATGATTTTAAGCTCTTAACCATTGTTATAGTTTTATTTTTTAAATTCATAAAACATATCTTTCTTTCTTTAAAAGTAAAATAAAACTTATATTCCTTTTAAGTATTCATTAATCTCTCCCAATTAAATTCAATATCTAAATTATTTAAATCGGTATAGTTTTCATGATTTGATAAGTCAAAATAAAAAATAGTATACATATCTCCAAAATTCTTCTTATTTATCAAACATCCTGTTTCTGTATTAATATCATTTAATCCTGCATGTAAAAGAGCTTCATATACTGTATTATAATCTTTATTGGTAAAATTCGTTTTGTAACGCATAAGAGGAATTTGTTTATTATTAATCATCAACCAGCATTCAGTCATATCTATATTATCAAATATCATACTATTTTTTTCATAATTACCATCTCTTTCAACGTACTGAGGAATAACATAGACACCTAAAACTTCATCGGAGGCTGTAGTTGCTGTGACATATCCACTATCGCTTTTATATGGACCTACCATCTTAAATCTATATCGATACCAATTTACCTCTATATCTTTATCAGATAAAAATGATTCCATAAACACACTTTCTGCAGAATTTTTAAATTCTATATAAGGTAAATGCAAGGTTAAACATTCAACTACTACCTTATAATTAACATTTCCTATATCAGTATATATCATATTCTTATTTTCATTTCTTTGAATATCTATTTTCACTTTCAAAACCAGAAATAACCTTTTCATATTCTCTAAAGAAATCGATTATATCTTTTAAAGGTTTCCATATTTTAATGACATTGCTATCTTTCGTTAGTTCCCATCTCTTAGTGAATCCTTCGTTATAATCTTTATACATTTTCAAATTATTAAAAAATTCAGTTATTTTAATAGTATCTTCTAAAGTACCATCATATTTTAACTCTTTTCGGTTAGTTGAATCAGATGTATCTAGATAAAAAAATTCATCTTGAGCTTGTGATGTTGTATAATCAGGAGTATAATGAGTTAATCTTAAAGCATGATTCATGATTGAAAAATTGGACTGTGTATTTGATTCAATTTCGGTATCTCCTATGTGTACTTTTAAAGTTTTGATAAAACCTCCACCATTTACCAGACTCACATTTTCGTTTCCAATGGATGATTTATCATTTTTTGTAATTTTTAATTTTTGTTCAAGTTATCCTCTAGAATATAAAATTTTTGCTTTAGTATCATTAATATGAAAAACATAGGTGACATTCTCATCTGAACTATGCTCTTTTGGGTGAATTTCTTTTAATTCATAACTTTTAATTTGATCATTATAATAATAATGAGTATCACTCAAATCACAAATCTTTTGCATTTATTTAGGAAGAATTTTTAAACCACCTCCTTTCTTTTTCATAGAAAATATTTCATTTAATTTATTCCGTGTTTGGTCTTCAATAATAGGTTCAGTTTTCACCTTTAAAAATCCTTGTATTTTTTTACTTTTTCTATATAATCTATGTTTATTCATTTATTTAAGAAGAAAAGTAGGTATAAAATTAAATTCTACAGCTCCTTTATTTAAATCAATTAATTCACCTTTTTGATTAGTAATCCTCATTTTTATTCTTTCAACGGGATCCGTTTTAACAGGAAAATATATCCAATTATTAAATTCTTTTGAAATTATACTACCTGGAGGATTTTTATTAGTGAAAGAATAAATGACTTCTGAATTATATTGATTTATTAAAGACCCCTTTACAACATCACAGTGAATATATATATTATCATTTCCATTGGATATATTAGTTATATGTTCACCTTCTACCTCTGTTTCTTCATCATGACTTCCATATGTCGGTTTTAAAAAGCCTATAATTTTATGAAAGTTACTTTTTGTAAAATCAATTACCCAATCTTTTTTCAGTTTAATAGATATTCTTTGTCTTGCTTCAATAATACCAAATTTCATAGGTGGATCCTTACCAAATATTTTCATCTTATACTCATTTAAACCTCTTATAGTATAATTACCATTTGAGATAGTAATTGTTCTATCTGTGCCTAATGTATATATCCTAAATATGTTATTTCCATAATTCTCACTTATATTAAACCATGAAACTTCCATTGAAAACGACTGTAAAGCTAATTTTTTTAATTTAAGAGGTGTAATAAAATTTACAGTAAATTCCTCTGATTTCTCATGACCTTCAGATTTTAATATTATCATTTATACAAAACAAAATTTTCATTATAGTCACTGGGTTTTTGTGTAGGAAATGATTTGAGGACATTTTTAGGTGATTTACCTCTATTCCTTTCTCTTTTATATTTCATACAAAATAAACCACATTTCACAGATGTAGGTTTCTGTAAAAAACTATCATTATGACCTATTTTTGGTTATTTATTAGATGTAACAAGAAATGATTTAATATTTTTAGGTGTATCGTTATATTCACCAAACGGATCGAAATATTCCACATATTTATATTTAGTGTCATTATAGTAACAAACCCAATGAGTTCCGGGACCTGTTGATACATCTAAATTAATGATTCCATTTTCAAATTTTCCTATTGTTTTAGGTAATAAATCAGAGGTAAATACACCTCTAAATCCTTTTTCATTTTTCATATTTTCTTCAATCATTTTGTTACTAATTCCCACTGTTGATATATTCCCTTTCCAAGTTTTTTCCCCCCAGATCCCTTTTTTTGTACAGCTGAACTAGCTAATCCAGATAAAACACCTGTTGCTAATGCTGGAACTGCTAATTTAGCAGCGGTTATGAAAGAGGGTATAAGTGCTGCTAGAAATGGTAAAAATCCTCCATTTTTATCTAATTGCGTTTTACTGATAGTAATTCTTTTTCCATCATTAATATGATTGATTTGAGTTTTAGTTAAATACATCTCATGATTAGGAGTTTTAGATTTATCTATTTGTAATGTCAGTTCTTCTTTATTTCTAAAAGCAGATTTAAGTTTATTTTTCTGACCTTCACTTAAATAAACTTTATTTTTTATCATTTATTATAGGAGAAATTGTTTATAATATCGTTGTACATCATTGTAAGTCATTTGTCCATTTTTAATAACATATCTAACAATAAAACTACTTGATTATACAATTTCTTTGATTTACTTCCATTACATATTTTTTCTGTTAAATTTGATAATACATCCTTTTTATCTATACCTTCACCAAACCAAGGTTTAGCCTCATTCATGGGATGTAAGACGTGGATATATTTTTCCATCATTTCCATTTTATAATGTGATTCCTTAATTTTTTCTAGATCACTTTCAGCTTTAGAATAGTTATAATTTTTAGTATTAGTTCCTTTCATTCTTTTATATGTATCTCGCTTTTCTTTAGCTATTGCTATTATTTCATCAAGATCTTTTTTAGATTTATTTATAAGATCAGAAGGTGATTCTAAATTTTCTGTTTTGATAAACGGTATATCCATAAATATATCACTGTAAAAAGTAATTTTTCCTTCTGCTCTATCCATCAATTGTTTAACATCTGATGTGTAATCAAGAGGTGGAAATGAAATATTTTCTACAGCATTTTGAATACTTTTTACAACCTCTTTATTTGATTTTTCATATTTTTCAATTTCTTGAGTGACTGGTTTATGAAATTCCTCTAAGGTTTTTTGAATACATAATTTTTCTTTTAGTTGATCTTCACTATTCTTTCTTATTTCTTTTTCTAATTTTACTAATTTAATTGAATCTTTTATTTGCTTTATAAACTTGTGTTTACGTTCTTTTTCTAATTTGTTCATTTATATAATATTAATTTTTACAGCGAGTAAATTATTTTAGACAGCGAGTAATTTTACTGTTATATAAATGATAAAAATTAAAGATTACACAGAAACAGACCTGATCCTAAACAACATCCTTTGTTACCTAAACATCCATTTGGATTGTTTATAACAGGTCCTTCAGGTTCAGGTAAAACAAATTTACTGTTAAATTTGATTTATGATTTTTTTATATTTTGATGCACTATATATATGTGCAAAAGATTTATACGAACCTAAATATTCTAAATTACAAGAAATATATACATTGTTTGAAGATATAGAAACAGAAGATATTTTGAAATGTAAGAAGAATAAGAAAACATTATTAGAATTATATGATAAATACAAAAAAGAAGTATTCTTTTCTTCAAATGGTTTTATTACTGTAGATGATTTAAATCCTTCATTAAAGAATTTAGTTATTTTCGATGATTGTGTGACTGAGAAAGATCAAAAACACATTCAGGAATTATTTATGAGAGGTAGAAAGAAAAACGCATCTATTATTTATTTATCACAGTAATATTATTCAACACCTATCAATATAAGAAAGAACTGTAATTACTTTATATTTTTCAATCTACAACCAAAAGAAATGCAACAGATTATAAGAGAGATAGATGGTAAATTAAGTACTGAAGAATTCAAACAAATATATAATAAAAGTGTTCAAAAACAATACCATTTTTTAATGTTAGATTTAGTGAATCCAAATATGAGATACAGAAAAAAATTTGATCCTATATAAATGAAATGGAAGAATATTTAGAAAAAAGATTGTATGTTTACAGAAAGAGTAGAAATTTGTATCAAAAGATAAGTATTTCATTATCAGTAAGGTTATTCTAAGTGGAACGAGTTTATCAGCAATAGCCTTTCTACCGCTTGCTTTTTTAAGTTTATCGGTTGGTATAGTAGAAGCTATTGATCTTGCATTAGAAATAGCAGAAAGGAAAGAAGAATATAGACATTGTTATAATTTTTATAAAGAACTAATTAATTCCTTTAAAGCTAAGGATATGACAGAAGAAGAAATTTATATGCGTGAAAAGGATTTCATAAAAAGTTAAAAATTTAATCCAGTTGAAAAATATGTAAAACAAATGCAATTGAATGTATAATTTTATTCATCCTAAATAAATGAAAGGTGGTGATATTGTTGGATGGTTACAAGATAAAATAAATCCTCCAGAAATGCATTTACCAGGATATCAATATTGTGGCCCATTTACAAAATTAGAAAAAAGATTAAAAAGAGGTGATCCTGGAATAAATAAAGTTGATAAAGCATGTAAAAAACATGATATTGAATATAATAAAACAAAAGATACAAAAAAGAGACATGTTGCTGATCAAGAATTAATAGATGATTTAAATGCAATACAAGATCCAATATTTCGAGAAAGATTAGATAGAGGAATTATTAAACCTATTATTAAAGCTAAAAAAACGTTTGGGTTAGGAATTTCTCCTTCTATATATTGTGTCAAGTGTAAAAAGAAAACTGAAACTAAAAATTATTATGAAACTAAGAATAATAAACCAGTTGGTAAAGGTATTTGTACAATTTGTGGAAGTAAAAAGAATACTTTTTTAGGAATTTAAAAGAGACATATTATAATCCAGAAACAGGTTATTGTGGTATTCAAGTATTGAAAAGAAAAACGGGGTTACCTAATGTTGAAGAATTTTTACATGAACAAGATGTATATACTAGATGTAAACCTGTCATTCGTAAATTTAAAAGGAGAGTTTATGTTCCAAATAGTAATAATCAATTTGACGCTGATTTGTTATTTATAAAAAATTATAGCAAATATAACGATGGAACTAATTATTTGTTGACAGTTATAGATGCTTTTAATAAATATGCTTGGGCTTTCCCTATAAAAAGAAAAACATCTGAAGAAGTCGTACAAGGCTTTAAACAAGTTTTTAAAGAAAGAAAGTCAAAATTCATTTCGACAGATGAAGGTACTGAATTTACAGGAAAAGTTACACAAAAATTATTCAAAGATAATAATATACATTGGTTTACGACTTATAATAAAGAAATAAAATCTGCAGTAGCTGAGAGATTTAATAGAAGTATAAGAGAAAAAATTATAAAATATATGCATGCTAACAATACTAAAAGATATATTGATGTATTACCCAAATTACTTAAAAATTATAACAATTCATATCATAGATCAATAAAAATGACACCCGTTGAGGCTAGTCGAGACGAAAATGAATCTCAAGTTTATAAAAATTTATATACGAAAAAGATCATAAAAAAACCAAAATTTAAAATAGGGGATAGTGTTAGAATATCAACAATTAAAAAAACGTTCAGGAAAGTAGATGATTCTACATTTACTGAAGAGATTTTTATAGTATCTGAAGTCTTAAAAACAGATCCTATTACTTATCGATTAAAAGATTTAAACAGTAAAGAAATTGAAGGAACTTTTTATGAAAATGAAATAGTAAAATGTAATAAAAATGATGATGTATATAAAATTGAAAAAAATCATAAAAAAGAAAGGGAATAAATATTTTGTAAAATGGTTAGGATATCCAGATGAATTTAATAGTTGGACATCTGAATTAGTTTAAATTTTTCAAAATCTTTAACTTTTAAATCAATTATGATGATTTTAACGGGGGGTGATGTATCACCCCCCGATATTTTCTTTAATTCTATTAAAAAGATTAATATTATTTCATGTGATATGGTTATAACTTTATCATAAAAATCCATAATGTTAAACTCTAAATGAGTTCTTTTCTTATCCTTATTTGTATATAAAATGAATGTTAACTTTTTCGATGGTGTTGAAATGGCTGAATCAATTGATATTTCAGATAATGAAGTTTCAGATAATGAAGTAGTGCAAAATTTAAAGATGAAATTAATGTATTCAGATGATGAATATTTTTATATTATAGATTATGAGAGTTTAAAACAAAGAAATAAAAGTAGAATTAATTATTTTAGTCGTATAAAAGGAGGTATACTATTACTCAAGAAGTTGAGGATATGTTTTTAAAATTTTTAGATTTTATGTATTATGAGAAATCAGTTAATTATTATTATTTTATGAAAAAGATTTGTGATATTTTTAAAATTGAAAATAATATAAAGGTTAAAAGACTTTGTTATAAAGTCAAAAAGAAATATGAAAAAATCTGGAATGAATTTCAAAAAAGCGTTTCCTAATAAATGGAGTTAACAAAAAAGTGTATACACTGTTTGACTATGAAATCAGTAAATGAGTTTTATATATATCATAGAAATGGAAAAATTTATTTTCAAAGTCATTGAAAATGTTGTGATTCCATAATCAAATATAAAAAATTAAATATCAATGTGGTATGCAATATACCTATACACACAAAAAGAGACATTTAAAAAGTATTTATCACAGTAAGCATCATCCAGGAAAAAGTATTGTAAAAAATGTTTCCTAGTAAATGGAGCTCACCTTAAAGTCAAAGACTATAGGTGAGCTTAGAAAAGTGGTAAAACAATTGAATATTAAACAATCTAAAGGCTGTAAGAAGGATGATTTAATTAGATTATTAATTAAATATATAAAAGAAACTGGACAATATAAATATGTTTTAGTAGATTTATTAAATTTAGATATATCAAAATACTTGGAAAAAAAGAAGAAAATATTTAATAGAAAACCTAAAAAACGTAATAAAACTAAAAAAAGTTTTTGATTCTTTTAATTTGAAATTTGATAATAAGGAATTTAAACCAAAAGAAGAAAAAAAGATTAAAACAGTAGTGAATCTTAAAAAATTATTTACAGTTATTAATGAGGATATATTTGGTTTGAAGTCAAAGACTATTGTTGAGCTTAGAAAAGTAGTAAAACAATTGAATATTAAACAATCTAAAGGCTGTAAGAAGGATGATATAATTAGATTATTAATTAAATATATAAAAGAAACTGGAGAATATAAATATGTTTTAGTAGATTTATTAAATTTAGATATATCAAAATACTTGGAAAAAAAGAAGACAATATTTATTAGAAAACCTAAAAAACATAATAAAATTAAAAAAATTTTGATTTTTTTAATTTGAAATTTGATAATAAGGAATTTAAACCAAAAGAAGAAAAAAAGATTAAAACAGTAGTGAATCTTAAAAAATTATTTACTCCTGATCTTACAGAACAATTGAAACAATTTATTAATAAACCTAAAAATAGGCGTAAACTTAAGAATATATTTGATTATTTTGATTTGAAATATAAAGATGGAGAATTGGTAAAAAAGAAAGAAAAGAAAGTAGATATAAAAGTTAATCTTGAAGATTTATTTAAACCTGATTATGAAATTGTTCAAATTAGTCAAAAATATATTAAAAAATATAACACATATAGGTATATTTATAAAATTGTGGAAATCAATAAACTTAGACCTGTACAATATCATAATATTTTAAAGGATTTATTTAGAAAAGCTATTGTTATAGTAGAAGGAAAAGTAGATATTATAGTACACAATCCTGCATTAAGTCAACCTTTTCATCCTAAAATGATGTCAACTAGAGATGCTTATGAAACCTATTTAGATGTTTTAACACATAAAATTGAATACAAAGAATTTGATATTAAAGAATGTACATCCGATTTTCATCTCATAGAATTACCACACGGAGGAAAACATCTAAAAATTCTCAAAGATGATGATATTGTAAGCAAAAAGAGTATTTGTCAAATTAAAAATAACGATAATATATGTTTATCTAGATCTATTGTAGTTGCTCTATCTATACAAAATCCTGAACTTTTTTGTAAAAAATTAAACTATAAAAAACTAACTAAAAATGACATTCTATATATTAAAAAGAGAAGGATATTACAAAAAACGTTAGCTGAAAAATTACATGAAATGTGTGAAATTCCTTTAGATATTTGTAATTTAGAGCATGTTAAAATATTTGAAGAATTCTTAAATATACAAATTACTATATTTTGTAGAGAAAATTTTAATGAAAGAATATACAGTGGTACTTATAAAACTACTTGTATTTACATTTTAAAAAATAGAAATCCTTTTGATACCATTATATGTGTTACAGGATTTTTAGGAAAAAACAATTATTGTGATTACTGTAAGGTGAGTTATAAAAGAAGCGATCAGCATAAATGTTTATTAAAATGTGACAGATGTTTTATAAAAGAAAATAATTGTGAAGGAGATGATATCCAGTGTAATGAATGTTTTCGAAGTTTTAAAGGCGAAAACTGTTTTGAAAATCATAAAAATAAATTAAATAAATTGTCTGTTTGTGAAAGACTATGGAAATGTTTAAAATGTAAGAGAAATATCAACAGAGATAAAAGAACACCTGAAGATCATAAATGTGGAGAGAAAGAATGTAAAAATTGTAGACAATGGGTCTCAAAAGATCATAGGTGTTATATGAAAACAAAAAAAGCTAAGGGTGGAACCTGTAAAAATATTTGTTCTACTCAAGAATGGTGTAATATATGTCAAAAACATAGATTTTCTGAAAATTATATGTATGGTAGTATGTGTGAAAACAGATGTAATTACAAAAGTAATGACAGATATAGTTGGTGTGATGCATGTAAATATTCAGGATTTACACAAAAATATATGTTTTTTGACGTTGAAACAAATCAAGAGACTGGAAATCATGAAGTCAATTTAATTATAAATCAAGAATTTTATGGAGAAGAAAACATATTTAAGAATGAAAACGACTATTGTATGTGGCTATTTGATAAGAAACATGCAGGTTATACCGTATTAGCTCATTTTGGGAAAGGTTTTGACTTTCAATTTATATCTAAATACTGTTTTAAAAATAAAATTAAAGTTTTTACAATCTATCAAGGAAATAAACTCATTTATATGAATGCAAACAAATATAATATAAGGTTTATAGATTCTATTAATTTTACATTGATTCCATTAAGAAAATTTCTTAAAACGTTTGGATTAACAGAATTAGCAAAAGGATATTTTCCTCATTTGTTTAACACTATTAAAAATCAAACTTATATAGGAAAATATCCTGAAAAATACTATTATGAATATGATACTATGACTTTAGAAGATAGAGAATTGTTTAATAAATGGTACAAATCTGTAAAAAATGAAATCTTTGATTTTCAAACAGAAATTATAAAATACTGTAGGTCTGATATAGATATTTTAAGAAAAGGATGTTTAGAATTGAGAAGATTATTTTTAGAAATGGCTAATATAGATCCTTTTAAATATATCACTTTAGCAGGTGTTTGTATGGCTATATATAGAGATAAATTCATACCTGAGGGTACAATAGCTATAGATGAAGAGATCATCAAACAAGACCAATACAGTAAAAAATTAATTGCTTGGCTAGATTATTTATCTCAAAAACATAAAATAAATATACAACATGCTATAAATGGAGGAGAGAAAAAAATAAAATTAGGCAGAAAACTTATAAAGTAGATGGTTTTTACAATATGACTGTATATCAATTTCAAGATTGTCATTGGCATGGCTGTAATTGTTGTTACAGAAAATCTATTTTAAATAAACAAAATCAAATATGTATGACAGATTTATATGAAAAAACAAAAAAGATAAATAATAAGATAAAAGATGCAGGATATGAGTTAATTGAGATATGGGAATGTGATTTTGATAATGATAAAGAAATTAAAAAATATATGAAAAAAGAATGGAAAAGAGATTTTATAGAACCTTTAAATTCTAGAGATGCCTTCTATGGGGGGCAGCTGTGAACCAACCAAATTAAAATATGAAATGAAAAATAAAGAGAAAGGTCGATATATTGATGTATGTTCACTCTATCCGACTGTAAATTATTTTGATTATTATCCAATTGGGCCTCCTAGAAAGATCTATAATCCTGAAAAATATGATGAGAATTGGTTTGGGATGATACAGTGTAAAGTACTTCCTCCTGAAAAATTATATCATCCTGTATTGCCTTATAAAGAAGAAAAATTGATATTTAGTTTGTGTAAATCATGTTCAAAAACATTTAAATGCTACCATTATAAAACAGATACTGAAAAGAAAAAATGTAAAAAGTGTTATGAAATAAGAAATAAATTATGTAATCATACAGATGATGAAAGAAGCTTTATAGGTACTTGGACTACGGATGAAGTCAATTTAGCTATAGAAAAATGATATAAAATTTTAAATATATATGAAGTTTGGCATTTTGAAAAGAAAACAGATAAACTATTCAAAGAGTATGTCAAAATGTTTTTAAAAATTAAATTAGAAACAGATGATAAACCAAAAGATTTTAAAAATAACCAAAAGATTAAACCAAAAGACCTCATTAATTTTTTACATTTGTAAATGCAGTCTTTCCTAAAAGCATTTACAAATGTAAAATCCTGCATTGTGTCCTGCATTTACAAATGTAAAAAAATTGCAGAGGAAGCTATAAAAAAAATTATCCAATCAATTTTATACAACATTATTACAATTCATTTTTTAAAGAAAAGTTGTAATCTAAATATTGATAATTGAGGTTTAATATTCATGACTGTGAAACTGTTATCCTGATATATCTCTGCGCATAAGCAACTTTACTCTTATAAGGAGATGTTCCATTGGGTTAGACTGACGGATGTTTCTCTTTCAAAATTCGTTTGTTTCTTCTTTGGTTCTGAGTCTGTTCTGGTGCTTTTGTTTTCGCACATTTGGGAGACTGACCATGGAATTATGTTGGTGCCGTGAGCGTTACCCGGGTTGTAAAAGCTACTTTAAACGGGAAAGGGGTGTCGCAATCCACCTCTGCCATTTTTATGTAATTCATATGGTCACTCCCGTCTTTATCTGCTTACATTCATGTAATCTACCAGGGAAATTGAGCAACATTTGCGCCTCCTCCTTTGTAGTGAATCGTTCTTTTAATTTCAGGCTTCTATAGGATATATCCTATTTTTGTTTCACTTTACTGTAATAGTATATATATATATATATATATATATATATATATGTATATATGGAAACGTAACTTTATATATATATATATATATATATATATATATATATATATATATATAACACTTCACTCAATATGTCTCCGGTTTGACAAATATATGGCAACACTGTTGACAGACCCATATGATTTCTGGATAATACCAACCTTCAAACGATACGTGTCAAAATTTCATGACATTCTGACAATTAGTTTACAGGTTACAGTGGTTTTAGTGACCCCAGTTTTGTAATTTTCAAAACAATGAATAAAAAATAATTTCGTGTGTTGATTAAACATTGTTGTTTGATGGGAGAAAGATACTTTTGAAGCCAAACAGTGGCTTGATAAGCGTTATGGAGACTCTGCACCAGGGAAATCAACTATTATTGACTGGTATGCTGAATTTAAATGCGGTCGTACAAACACCGATGATGCTGAACGCTCTGGTCGCCCAAAATCGGCAGTTGTTCCGGAAAACATAAAAAAAGTTCACAAAATAGTTTTGAAAGACCGTAAAGTGAAGTTGCGTGCAATAGCTGACACCTTAAAGATAGCAGAATGTAGTGTGTTTACAATTTTACACGAAAATTTGAGCATGCGTAAGTTGCTTTAGAAGTGGGTGCCGAGTTTGCTCACACCGGACCAAAAACAACAAGACAGGCCCCGTGTCACAAGTCTATGAAAACGATGGTTAAATTATATGAATTACGCTTCAAATTGCTTCCTCACCCACCGTACTATCCCGATCCTGGCCCCAGCGACTATTGGCTTTTTGCAGACATCAAAAAGATGCTCCAGGGAAAGAAATTTGGCTCAAATGAAGAAATGATTGCCGAAACTGAGGCCTATTTTGAGAGCAAAGACAAATCGTTCTACATAAAAGGCATCGAAACGTTAGAGGAGCGTTGGAATAAATGTATCACTCTTGAAGGAGAGTATGTTGATGAATAAAGCCGAATTTCTAAAAAAAATGTTTTTCTTAGTTAGACCGGAGACTTATTGAGTGATGTAGTATATATATATATATATATATATATATACCAAATCTTCACTCCACTTTTACGATTCATTTTTTTAATTATAAGGGTTCTTTCTGGTTTTTCATATTGATGACAAGAATTCCCTTGAGTCTTATCCGATAATAAATAGAATTATTTTGTTTGTTATGGATACTTTACTATAACTCTTCAAATTTTCGACTTTAATTCATATATATGTATATATATATATATATATATATATAACATACCACAAAGGAAGAGAATGGATATGGAAGCAATGCACCAAAAATTGACCGAGGGGTGTGACCCCCACTCCCCGGTTAAGCAAGCTTTATGTCGCGACAACACTCCCGGTAGCCGATACATTGCTATATAACAGAATACAAAAATATCAAAGGAACAAAGGGAAAAGAAGTTATATGAATATCCTTTATTAGGATAAATTTTACCGTAAAAAACTCTATATTTATTCAATTTAAATTAAAAACATCTAATAACTTTACGAGTCGTATATCTACCATATATCTGATATAAAGTGTTTAAAAGCATATCCAAAAATCATTGAAGCAGATACTATACATCAATATCAAATACTTCAAACAAGGGTATAAAGAGGATAAATTAAATATACATTATTTCACTTACACAATATATGTATATATATATATATATATATATATATATATATATATATATATATATATATATATATATATATTATAATAAATGTATAAATTATGAATATTCTATTGGGATCGAAAAACTGTGGAGGAGGATAGTTTATTTCATTTTTTATAAATTAAGGAATGGGGAAGCAACATTTTAAATTTATACTGAAACTGTCCCAGTTATTTTAAAGTAAAAAAAAAATTTAAGATTTCGTCTCATTTATGAAAATCGGAATTCTATCCTAATTTGTTAATGTTTTTGAAACAGGTTTACCCCTGAAGAGCGAGCTAAAAGGCATCAGTACGCGTACTTGCCGTTTGGTGCCGGACCCAGGAACTGCGTGGGAATGAGGTTTGCCTTGATGGAAGTTAAAGTGTGCTTGGCCTACGTGCTCAGCAATTTCAGGATCAAGACATGTTCAAAAACAAAGGTAATTATCAATTGTATCACATAATCATACTGTTGATACAAAAACAATATGTTGTTATATGAAAGGTTTAGGTTGTATTGGTACATATTTATCTTTTCTCTCTCTCTTTATATATTGACTAGTCGCAAGTCGTCACACGAAATTTAAAAAAAACAAGAAAGATCAATCATGCTTAAAGCATTGATTATGAAACACTTTCCAACTTCAATGCAATTTTATTTAAAACAGTCGAAAATGCAATACATTCCTCGGTAATATTTTAAAACTTATCATAATACTACATTAATTTATTATATTTGAAAAATTAAACCTTCATTGAAAAACATGAACTTCATTCAAATGACGGCATTGAAATAAAAATTGCCTGGTTTAAATATATCTGAAAAGCGATACATTCCACGGTAATATTTTTACAACTATCATAATACTACGATAATTTATTATATTTAAAAACTTCATCGAAAACAACTGAAATTAATTCAAATGACGTCATAGAAAAAATAAATAAAAAGAACGAATATGAGTCTGCAGGGAAAGACATGTGCTGTCCACATCAGAATTTTTAACAATATTACAATAATGATTTATAGTGAACGGGGATTATTTTCAGGCCATTTCGAAAAAAATGTAAGATCTATATTTAAAGATCCATCAAATTTTTGTCGAATAAAATGTTCAACAAATTTAAGCTGTGTACCAAATTTTAACTCTCTAGGACGTAGGAAAGTGCATTAAAAATGCCATCAAATAAATTTATTATGAAGAGTTATATAAAATTTAAAAAATGAAAAATTGTTATCTACCAAATTTATTTTAAAATGTGAAGCCACTCCCATATGCAAAACGTTTAAACAAATAGGGAGATATTTATTATATAATATATCTCTCTTTTCTTTCTGGAAGATATTCCAAAGTCAGAATTTAATTGAACTTGTTTTTTTCCCTATTTTAAATAATTTTTAATTAAAAAACTACTTAACATATTTTACTGAATTTTTTTTTATATATTCTATGGGATAATGTGAATATTTTCTAAAAATTTCGAAGCAATTCGTGAATTTTAAATTTACTTAAAAAATGTTTGAAAAATTAGGTCCCATAGGGTTCAATGTATTTCATTTTTTCAACCCGGGTTCAATAAAAAACTAATTGGGTGATATTATTTATTTATATTCCCATAGGTCCTGCAGACCGTCTGAACAACATACTAAAATTTCATTTTGATAAAGTCATTTTTACGGCAGTTATCGTGCTAACGGACAGACAGACAGACAGAATGAACAAAGTCATAAACACTTTTCAACTTTGTTGTAAAGTGTTAAAAATGACTAATTCTAAATTTATTTCCGGTGCTAAGATACACTAATTTTTCTTTTATTAAATTTCCAGAAATTATAAGTTTAGTTTCAAATTTCTGATTTTATAATAATTTCAACAATTCTAGAAATTTTCGCGTATGCGCATGTATAATATGAAATGTATGCACACGTATAATAATCATGCCAAATTAAAAAATAACAACCTGCTAATATTTATGGATTTATAGAGTGGTTGGGCTGATTTTCAATTATATCTTATTGTATATGTAATTCGGTAGGGTGCACAAAAGTTGTCTATCGATTTCCTAAGATCGAAGATTTCGCTATAAGATATTTCCGGTATAAGATCGGTATAAAATATTTCTTATAAGAGATATATATAAAATTTTCCAACTTTTACAATAATATTTTGATATCCCGCAAAGGGATTGACACATCATTAATATTGAACATTTTAAATGTTTTCGAAATGCGTGTATAAAAAATATTTTAATTAAACAATTTTTGCTGGGAAATCTAAATAAAGATTCTAGGGATATCTTCGTAAAATTTTGTGAAAATGCATTAATAATTTGATCGCAAGTAAGGAAATCGAAACTTTATAACTTCGTGTATGGAAAATTGCTTCAATTAAATACTAAGAAAAAATCTACCAAACTACCAAAATAATTGTTTCAATTATTTTGACCGAAGAATCTAAATAACAAAATGAAGATGCTTAGGATATCACTATAAAATTTTGTAAACACAAATTAATATTTTGCTCAGCAGTTGCGAAAATAAAAATATATTAATACCATTATTGTTATTACTTTCCTTATATACATAATGTATAAGGAAAGTATTATGACGGGGTCGGAAATTCGAATTCGAGTTTTCGACGGGAGAGCACGTTTCAAGCATCCCTGATCACGAATCAAACATTTTTGAAGTGATGTGTGTGTGTGTGAGTGTGTGTGTGTGTGTGTGAAAGTATGTGTGTGTGTGTGAAAGTATGTGTGTGTGTGTGAAAGTATGTGTGTGTGTGTCAGTGAGTCTATGGAGACGATAACTGAAGAACGAATGGACCGATTCGAACGAAATTTGGTACAAAAACCACAATCCATAAACGCTGGAAGTCTATTTTGTTTTTATATTCAATCGAATGTTCAGAACCCACCTAAATTTTCGAGTGAAATTTTGAAAAAATCGTCAAAAAATAGAAACCGCTAATAAAGTCACGCAAGTAGACATTTCTTATGTAATTTTTCATTAGAAAAAGATTGACATAAATTTTTGAACGCTAACATGAACCGTTCTCGAGATATTGCACATTTTTCAAAAAAATTATCAAAAAGTTATATGAAATGAAAAAAATATATTTCCTTATTGAGAAACATGTTCACTTTTCATATGTAATACCATGCGATAAATTGGGTGACATCATTCTCGTGGATCTAGCTCGTTCCATTCATGAAAAAATATACTTTAAGTAATACTTTTGTATTTGAACACCAATATTCATTTATCTGCTGTAAGAATAACTTATTTCTCCGTCCATAACGTTTGGCGAGATTTTGGCGACGAATTTGGCGGAATGTCGCCAACTTGGTGACTTTTTTAATTGTTGCTAAATTAACAAAAATCTCGCCAAATTGATAAAAATGACGCTAAATCAATGAAAATGACGACTAATTGAAGAAAATACAATATCTTGGAAAGAATATATGTATCTACTATAAGAATAACATTTTTTTATCTGTAAAAGTATTAAATTCATTGCATTATATAAGGAAATTCATGTGTTGCCCACATCAGATTTTTCTTGAGTCGAATCACTCTGTATTTTTCCATTTTGGTGCTTGTGAGCTTATTGACTCGTAACTCAAGTTGATTGTTATATGCTGGACGGCAGTGTTTTTCAGACTTTTTTGGTCGTGGAACGCTTTTGAAATTTAATTTGATGGCTGAACCCCAAAATGAGAAAAAGTTCATTGTTGACCAAAATATGCGTTCAAATTTTAAACGTTTTTGGTAATATTTAAGAAAATTTATACGAAGCTAACACGTCATAAAACCTCTGGAATACTATCATGGAACCCCAAGGGTTGAAAAACACTGTTGTACGGCATGAGTTGAAATGCGATTGAGTAACCAACTCGCACTCTGTGTCGTGTATATGACAGGAAAAATAAAACAATGGTTAGAATTTTAAAAGGTCAAGTGCCGAAGTCATATATCAGTCATACAATGGTTCCAGATGGAGATTCAAAAAGAAATCTGTAAATAATAGCTTTACCATTCCTAATCGAAAATATTTTATGACAGTAGAGCGATTTTGACAGTAGTGCAGTTGATGACAGTAGTGCAGTTGATGACAGTAGTGCAGTTGATGACAGTAGTGTAGTTGATGACAGATGAATGATTATAATTGATAAAATATTTTTTGAAGCAAAAATAATAGAAACTTTGACTTTAAGGTGGCAGGATGTTGTTGTTGAAACCCAGACCGTCCGACCTACCAGAAAGGTGTAAGGTAACTGTTTGGACGGCTGAGAAGTGTCACCCAATTTAGACCGGAACCCAGTGGGGGAGGCATCCACAGGGACCGTACCCTCCTTCCCCTACCACCAACCTCTCGGAAGGTGGCAGGATGTGACGTAACTAATGCTAATATCGGAGTAAATAGTGGCAACGTGTGGAAACTGTATATGGAGAATCTCTGAATTGTGCAGTCTCTTTGCTCCGTAATCTGCTACAGACAGGGGATAGTGTGACAAGCGGTCCGACAGCTTTTACTGTGCCAATTGGAATAGCAATAAAAACTTCTGAAGACTGGCAGTGAGAGCCCATTTGAAGCAATAAAAGACACTGCTTTATCTAAACTATGAAAATGTCCATTAAGGGGCCTCAGTGATGACTGAAGGTATATCAAAGAGATAGTTTATGATTTTTCCGACGAAAATCAACAAGGCCAAATGACCATGTAAACAGAAAGACAGGATTGCAGTCCATTCTTGCTGATAACGACTGTTAGCTGAATTATGAATTTATACGTATTCTCTCAATCTCTTTCAGATTGTCTCTCGTAATATTTGTCCCTTATATGCTGAAATTATATACGCTAGACTGGATAGATATGTATCAAGATGAAATCTTCGATAACTGAAACATTACACCATCTGTGAAAATTAGTGAACTAGTGCAGGCACATGTGGGTTATTTTAAAAGTGGTTGACGGCGTTCCCCAGAGATATAGATTCTATGAACATAATGACAATTTTATGTTATCAATGATAGTAGATAAAAGAAACCCATGAAAGTTAGCATACAGAAGAATCAGGCAAACTAATTTACTTTATTAAAAATCTATCTGTAATAATAAAGGAAGATGTTTGTTTATGTGTCTGTCTGTTTATGACGTCTGCAGAGAATGGAATTTGGTACAGGGGTACCTTGGCACTCGAGGGAAAACACTTTATCCAGATTTTTTAAATTCAAATTCAAACTAGTTTTATAGTTATTATTTAACAAGTTGAAACGCTATTTTGAGAGATTTTTTCACAAATCGGTTCTTTAGCCATCAACAGTATTATTGCAGAGTTTCCATCCTAACGCTATGGGAAAGATCAAAGAATTTTCTTTTAAACAGATTTTAAATGGAATTCATGCTGCAAATACACGAAATTTTGGGAATTTTTAAAATATATAAATTTGCGTGGTTTGAACATGTTCTTGATTTTATAATTGTGATATAAAAAATCTACTTACAATCCGATCTTTATAATTTAACAGCTGCTCTTTTGAATATTATACATTATTCAAAAACACATTTTTTCCTAAATCCCTCTGTACATTTATAGAGTATAAATGTATAGCTGATTTTTAACAAAATCTGGCATTCCGCAAAGGATTAATCTGAGAACCCTCTCCTTTGCGCAGGCGTATAAGAACCGATGGGTGGGTATTGCGATATAGCGACTCTCTTTCTTAGAATCCGAATGGAAATGTCAGATGACAGCAGGTGTTTGTTTGACAAGTGACGCCACTCACATTATCAGACACATCCCTAAAGAATTTCTTTATGGACTGTGTGCTCGAAATGCTGTAAGGAATCAACTGGATGATAAAAGACAAATATGATGTCTCAAGGGATTATTTTTATTGCAAGTATTTAAATTAATTTAAATTAATTTATGCATTTAAACGTACTGTAAATTTTGAAGAAGTTTAACAGCCTCCTATTTGAAGGCGTACCTTGAACTTACTTACAGCATACCTAGAAAGTTTATTTAGGACGTATCAAAGAACATTATTTCGGGCGTTTTGAAAGAGCTTATTTAGGGCTTATTAGGCTCATGCAGAGATCAAAAGGCATATTTAGGGCATATTTCGCTCGCGCAGAAGCCAAAGGCATATTTAGGGCATATTTCGCTCGCGCAGAAGCCAAAGACGTATTTAGGGCATAAGCAGTCGTATTATAGTATAGCGGCAATGTATTCATCGCCGGGTCCAAGACGTATTAAAAAAACTCTAAAATGTGTTTGAGTGCTTTGAAAGGGCATGTTACATCCGCTTAACAGGCGGGATGCAGTCACGCGTGTGCTCGCGCAGCGGGAGACTACGCCTTTTGAAAACTTGAATGAATGAATTCAATGATGCCCTGCTTTTTTAAATTCCGGAAAACGTAGAGAACATTTTCTCGCTTCTTCACCAAACACATTTGTGAAGCAGATATTAAGAACGCAATGACGGTAAAGCAGCAGATTCTGTCTTCTATTCAGCAGCTCAAATCACCTTTGCCAATCATATACAACAGAACTCTGCATTCGGCATGTTATAGAAGCGTCTTAAAAGGCTTTTATTTTTATTTTTATCGACTATGCCTTTCGGAAAATTGAATGAATGAATTAAATTAATTACTGATTCTTTAATTCCGGGAAACGCAGTGTACATTTTCTGGTTTCACCCCTGACCAAACACATTTCTGACGCAGATATTGAGATTACAAATGCTTGTCAATGACGGAGAAGCATTAAATTCTATCTTTACTCAAATCACCTTGCCACTTATATGCAATAGAACTTTGCATTCGATTTGTTACAGAAGCGTCTTAATTTTTAACACTTTACAACAAAGTTGAAAAGTGTTTATGACTTTGTTCATTCTGTCTGTCTGTCTGTCCGTTAGCACGATAACTGCCATAAAAATGACTTAATCAAAATGAAATTTTAGTATGTTGTTCAGACGGTCTGTAGGACCTATGGGAATATAAATGAATAGTATCACACAATTAGTTTTGGATTGAACCCGGGTTGAAAAAATTAAATACATTGAACCCTATGGAATCTAATTTTTCAAACATTTTTTATGCGGATTTAAAATTCACAAATTGCTTCGAAAATTTTAGGTAATATTCAAATTATTTCATAAAATATATAAAAAAATTTTCAGCAAAATATATTCAGTAGATTCTTAAATAAAAATTAAAATAATAAATACACCTCTTATATGAAGCGATCACGTGACCATGATATGAAAAGATCGCGTGACACACTTCAAAATGAAATATGGCATCCATCTTGTCTCAAAATCGTGATTTTAAGTCCTTTTTAATTCATATTGAGTGTTGTATCCGTCCTAAAACCGCTTTATTTTTACTTAAATTCTCTGCATCTACATACTGCAATAACGCAATTACAAAATATTTGAGTTTAAACGTTCATCCAAATTTGATTATTTCTACAACGAAGCCTATTTTTCACTTATGTAAAATGTAAACAGCAAAATATGTAGGATGCGTTGTATAAGAATTGCTGTATTTTTTAACGCAAAATTATTTAGCCCATGGAGTCTGCATAGTTGATAGGAATTAAATATTCATTGATTTTACAAAGAAAAGGACGATTTTTTTCGATGAAGTTTTAAGCATAGAGTTTAATTACTTGTAGCTCCATGATCTTAATTTTTTAAATAAAATAAATTATTTTAGTTCTGTGATGAATGAAATGAATGGGAAAATGTTATGAATGAAATGCTGCTTTTATAGAGAGAGCCAGGCGTGTTATTTTTCCTATGACGGCATTTGAATGAATGTCAGTTGTTTTCGATGAAGTTTTCAAATATAATAAATTATTGTAGTATTATGATAATTTTACAAATATTACCGAGGAATGTATCGCATTTTAGAGATGTTTAAACCAGGAAATTTATATTTCAATACCGTCATTTGCCGATGTGGTGGCCGAGCGGTCAAAGAGGCAGGCGTTTCCTCGTGATGGCTCGGCTGCCAGAATGCGGGTTCGAGTCCCGCCTGCGGGCATGTATGTTGTAATGTCTTATTTGGGGCAGAAGTCAGACTTCTACCTTCGTGTGCCCCGGGTCATTAGACTAAACAGAAGCAGTGCACTCATTCTTCCTTAATTGTAATGTTAGGGGCACGACAACAACAACAACAACAATACCGTCATTTTAATGAAATTCATTTTTTTCGATGAAGGTTTAAGTTTTCAAATATAATAAATTAATGTAGTATTGTGATAAGTTTTAAAATATTACCGAGGAATGTATTGCATTTTAGAGATGTTTAAATAACATTGCATTGAATTTGGAAAGTGTTTCATAATCAATGCTTTAAGCATGATTGATCTTTCTTGTTTTTTTATCTTTATCTACTACACCTTTTGAAAAATTGAATGAATGAATTCAATTAATCCTTGAATTTTTACTTTCCCAGCAATACATGGTAATATATAGGGAAAGTATTGGAATCATACCGAAAATCGCAACTCGAGTTTTCGACGTATCTACACGTTTCGAGACCTCTAGAATACGAAAAAAACCATTTTTAACGTGACGTCTGTGTGTGTGTCTGCCTGTGTGTCTGTCTGTGCAATGTATGTTTCCACTCTAACTCAAAAACTAATGGACCAAATTTCATAAAATTTGGTAGGTAAAACTCTTGGGCGTGACCCTGGTGCTGATTAGTTTTTGGTACAATTCGGAAAAAAAGAACCCGCCTTTTTTTGCGAAATGGCCCGCAAAAATCTGAAGTATCCACTTTAGCTGAAATACAAATTGACCAAATTTCACAAAATTTGGTAGACAAATCACTTGTGGGATACTTTGGTGCTGATTAGATTTGGGTACAATACGGAAAAGAACAACCTGACCTTTTTTACGAAATGGCCCACAAAAATCGTCAATATCTAAAAAAAAGACTACGTTTATTCAAATGTATCAATTAAATGCTTGTTTTATACGTAATTTTTGACGAGGAAAAGAATAAGAACAACTCTATTATTCTAGGACTAACTGTTCTCGAGATATTTGAGATTTTTTCCATTTTTATGTTATGCCGCCTTTGGAAAAATGTCCAATCACCAAATAAAAGCAGAAATTGAATAAAAAATGAAAATTTTGTGTTGTTTTGTACAATTAAACTCAATTTAATGAGTTCTTAAAGAAATATAGAAAGAATGAATTCGCGTCTGTAGCGAAAGTCATGTGCTGCCCACATCAGATTTTTATATTCCGGGAAACGCAGAGTATATTTTCTGGTTTCACTCCTCACCAAAAACATATCAGACGCAGATATTTAGAACTTCTCAATGACGGAGAAGCATTACATTATGTCTTTATTCAACAGATCAAACCACCTTACGACTCATATACAACAGACCTCTACATTCGGGTTGTTACAGAAGTGTCTTCAATAGTTGGATAAGAAGAAATACATTGATTTATCCTTACATGTATAAAACAGCGACAGTTCATGAAATTATTCAGTATTAAATCTCATTTTGAGATGTAAATCTTATCTTATTTCAAATGTTTTGAGTTGGGTTAAATTTTCTCGTATTTGTGATACCATTGTCAAAAAAATTTAAAATGTATGCAGTACGTAATTGTGTGTGCATATACCATATAGTATATGTGTCGTACATCCTGTAATTTGTTGAAAAATATATTAATCATGTCCATGCTCTAAAAATAAAATACCTAACATTCTCTTTCTCTTATGCTTTTTAAGTTATATAAATTATTTAAGTAAAATATATTTTTATACGCTCATTCTGAAGAAATCTATGATTTTAAATTTTTATGAAATTTCGATTCTCTTGTAATCAATCAAATTATCAATCTTTTTTACCAATTTTTACAAAAATACCCTTGACATTTTTATGAAGTTATATTATCGGCCACAATTATATAAATTTTTTTATGCGCAATCCGAAAACACCTTATTCTTATATATATATATATATATATATATATATATATATATATATATATATATATATATATATATATATGTCTGTGTGTGTGTGTGTGTGTGTGTGTCAAAAAATAATGCCGAAAGTTATATGGAGTAATAATTTAATATTTTGATTTCTACTTCAGGTACCATTAGATTTTTATACCGGTCAAGGCCTGCTGCAGCCCAAAGAAATTAATGTTCTATTCGAAATCAGGAAAGACACTGTGAAGGCGCTATAGAAGCAGTACTGCAACTTTACGATTTTCTAGATTTTATTTTCTGTAGAGAATTCATGCAAAGTAAATCTTCTCATATAGCCGTCATCTGGCATAAAGATCAATATTTGAGCATGGATATTTACAGCTGTTGTGATTCTTGTGAAATATATGATTTCTTGTTCGTCTATTTATCTGTATTTTATCCTCATACGACTGTATTACATATTTTTTAAATAAAATTTATAATTATTTTATTTTAGTTAGATCAAGTAATTTATGTTCAAGTGGATATACAGGTTTCAAAGGATCACTCTAATAACGTTAAAATGTTTATTAGTGTAGTTTTTAAGAATATCTACAGTAAAGTGACCATTCCAAATCGAATAAAAGTGGTTGTAAAGAATATGAAAAGAAGTAGTAGAGAATATGAAAAGTTAGGACGGAAAACTCAGCAACAAAGCGAGATGGGCGAAACAGTCAAAGGCAAAGTCAAAAAGTATTGGCCTGCAGGTACATTCGACAGCAGGTACTAACGAAAGGCTATAAATATTTGTTATGGAAAGCAATAAATATTTGTCAAAAAGTGTATCATCAGAACTTGTAAAATGATGACACCCGCAATGCTTATCAAAGTATGCGGTAATTATCTTTCTCGGATCCAAATCTAAATTTTAGCTGACGGAGGCAGTTTTAAACATATAAAAAAATTCCCAAGTATTTACTTTGGCATTTCGAAATATGACAGCATTTCGCCGATAATCCTATTGTTCTAAATAAATGTCTTCTATAATATCTTTAGCATCGATTTCTGCTCATTTTACAATACTATATCTCTGTAATTGACTTCTATGTCTATCTCGCTTTATTGCCGAGACCGCTATCTACTTTTTTAAACTCTCCTGTATGGGCATTGCAATTACTTTAATTTAAGTGTGTATGGTCGTTTTGCTACAGACACAACTAGTTGTACACTCATAGACCTTTTCTTACAAAGTTATTGCGATGTTTAAGAACATTCCTATGATCCGTGTATATACACGCATATAAAGTCCGCAAAGCCCTTACAAACGGGATGTTCATCGTACTTTCCATGCCTGGCCGTGCTAACATAGTCGAAATTTATTAAACATCCAGACTATTAGCTGTTTTAGATGACTTCAATGAAGATTTTCCAGTATCTAATAACTTCGAGTTCTATGTGTAAAGTTTCCGTTAAAAGGGTCGATTAGATACATACTGTACTTCGACAACGTTAACTTGACAGTACTCAGAACTGCCAATACCGATTGCTTGAGTATGAATTAACAGATTTATTTCTAAAGTAAATAGTTATGATTCTACTCATATTTTATCACATTTCAATAAAAGTATTCTTAATTGATACTCAAAAGATATTTCGTTATTATGGTAGCCTATTAGCCAATGTACTCATAATGGTCATATGAAAACTGAAGCAGGGAGTCAACAACACTATGTATGAAGTTAGTTTTGCCCGAAATATACTTTGAGCAAAGTTTGAGCACACTATAGATCAAGAGTAGATAGTACATTACGGGCCGGATCAATACATATATTTATTACATTTACTGCAACAAACTGATTATATCACAACATAGCGCACAGGGAATAGCTATTGTTTTTACATTCTAGAGCGAATTTTTACAGAAAGCTTATCAATTTATAACTATTCGCATTCGTGAATATGTTATAATATTTCTTATCCAACATTGGTTCTGGAACAGAACAGAACAAATAGTGTATTTCGAAAATCCCCGACCCAGTTTTTCTATTTTCATGCGTTAAGCAAGTTTCCTTTTTAATAGTTCTATTTTATTTAACATGTAAGCTGCAAATGAAATACAGAATCTCTAGACTCAAATTCTGTAACGGGATAATGCAGGTTAGTGGGTGCTTGGATTCTTTAGCTTGAGGTATATTGACAGCAATGGATATTACTTATGAAATTCCAAGTCACGTGATATGTATTCTCTTAATTTAAACTCGGATTGGCCAACGCTGTTTCATCTTAAGGTTCCTATACTCTCAGGCTGACGTATCGCGCCATTTTGGATCAACATCTGAGAGCCGAGCCAACTTGGCGAAAAAAGGGGATACTTTTTAAAAGAGGCGTTATCGCTAGTATGACGCTTTTATATTTACTCAAAATCCGCTAGGTCGTTTTAAAATTTTAATTTGCAGTATTCAGTAATCATTGTCACTGTTATTATAGTCCGTGAATTTTAGAGTATAAATTAAAATTTGTAATATCTACAAATGTTAGTTTTGCCCGAAGTATACTTTGAGCAAATTTCTATTTTGACATCAGGTCGAAAAAGAAAGAACGATCTGAAAACTTTATATGTAGATAAAATAATAATAGGGAAACAAGTTTTTCCTTCTTCTCTATAAAATTCTAAAGAGCAATTAATTTTTATTTACATAGAAATTTTTGCATGGCATACTTGTATACTTTTTTAACTATCATAAATCAGAATTAATTTTTCTTTTTGTGCTTTCTTGAACCTTTAGGTGGATAATCTATGTCATATCTTGGTTATTTTATCTAGAAAATTTGATTGCATTTGATTTACTTTCTTATGCGCTCTCATATTATGCACTTTTCATTCTATGAATGTTTTAAGCGACGCGACGCCTTGTCCGTCCAGGCATTTTATAAATGACACTTACATTATGCTAATATATTCTGTCGCAAGAAAAATATAAGCAAAAAAAGCAGTATTTACTGGTATATATATTACTTGGTATATTAAATATTTTATTGATTTAAAGTGGAAACGGATTTTTAAAAAATGGGTTATTATATACTGTGCATTTAGGGGATAGGGGTTTTCACCCCCCCGCTCCCACTCCATACACACAAACCTAAATATATCAGGCCAATATCCCCAAAAAGCATATACAGGTAAACATTTATTATTTGCCAATTTATAAGAGGAATGGAATTAAATTTGCAGGATTTTTAATACACGTGAGTGTATCGTTGGTCTATGATCACAATTATAGCACATTATACCCTTCACTTTAAAGAGCTTGAAAAATATATTTCGATTGATACGAAGATTGATACGGAGTTTGTCTAATGACGTCAGAAACATAATAATTGTATTTCACCTATTTTTAACTACAATGATGAAACGATTAAGCTTCGTGATCATTGAACCATAATAGCCATTTTTATGCATGATTGTAACAAATTTTGTCCTATGCTGCCATACTAAGTAAATATAAGATTTCGAAGTTTTCGTTCGAAATTCTATCTACGGCTATATTTTTCTTTAACAAAACTGAATATAAAGTCTTGAGAAAATCAATTAACATTTGTGATAACTGTTGTGTTCATTAGAAATCGACCACAGACGGACAGACTGACATCACGTGAAATTCGTCAAAATTTGTTCAGGAGGTCCTAAAACATATACTATCATCAATATCTCAAAATCGAAAAATTTCGGGAAAACAATACTTTCTCTATACTAAATTCTATAGTAATGAGAATGTAATAAACAAATAAATTACTCATAAAATAATAAAAACACAACTTATTAATAAATCTGATACGAACTGCAAAACCAAACAGGATTGAGAAATTCACAATTTTGGAAATTTAAAAACGAGATTTAATGAATAACACAGCAATGCATTTCACATCAGTTCCAATTTATTATAATAAAAAAAAATCAGATTTATAATCGGATAAAATGTACAAAGTTACTTAAAAATACTAATCAAAGCAAATACTGTATACATGAATCGAGAATAAGAGAAAAAGTATAATACAAACAAACCGAGAAATCAGCTACGGCGACGAATATCTGATTGACATTCGGTCTTCTAAAGCAACATACTAAATTGTAAACAATTTTAGGTGTATTATATTTACCATAAACTAAACTTTTGATGCAGAAGATATTTAGAATAACCTTCTTCCACATATTACTTTCCTTATATACATAATGTATAAGGAAAGTATTGTGACTGGGTCGAAAATTCGAATTCGAGTTTTCGAAGGGAGAGCACGTTTCAAGCATCCCTGATCACGAATCAAACATTTTTGAAGTAATGTCTCTCTGTGTGTGTGTGTGTGTGTGTGTGTGTGTGTGTCAGTGAGTCTGTGGAGACGATAACTGACGAACGAATGAACCGATTCGAACAGAATTTGGTACAAAAATCACAATCCGTAAACACTGGAAGCCTATTGTTTTTATACGCAATCGAATGTTCAGAACCCACCTAAATTTTCGAATGAAATTAGAAAAAATCGACAAAAAATCAAAACCGCTAATAAAGTTGCGCAAATAGACGTTTCTAAAGTAATTTTTCATTAGAAAACGATTGACATAAGTTTTAGAACGCTAACGTGAACCGTTCTCGAGATATTGTACATTTTTCAAAAAAAATATCAAAAAGTCATATAAAATAAAAAAAAATATTTCCTATTGAGAAACATGTTAATTTTCATATGTAATACCATGCGATAAATTGGGTGACATCATTCTCGTGGATCTAGCTCGCTCCATTCATGAAAAAAGATACTTTAAGTAATACTTTTGTATTTGAACGCCAATAGTCATTTATCTGCTGTAAGAATAACTTATTTCTTCGTCCATAACGCTTTGCGAGATTTTGGCGACGAATTTGGCGGAATGTCGCCAACTTGGCGACTTTTTTAAATGTTGCCAAATTAACGAAAATCTCGCCAAATGGATAAAAATGACGACTCATTGAAGAAACTTCAATATCTTGGAAGGAATATTAGTATCTACTATAAGAAAAACCTATTCTTTTTTACTCTGTAAAAGTAGTAAATTCATTACATTATATAAGGAAAGTCATGTGTTGCCCACATCAGATTTTTTTACAAATGAATCAACAAAAATCAAAAGGCAAACAACGAATATAATATGGCAAATATCACTTTAAAAAAGTTGATACTTGATATGTAAACACAATGGTGGATTGTGTTTACATATCAAGCTCAAGTGGTTTCTATGAGCCAAAATGCCTGACGAGCCAGCCTGATTATTTAGAAGCACTATTTCTCCTACATCATTACGCTCTTTAATACAGTGGTGTGACTCTAGTCATCCCCCCATCCCTTCTAATCTCTTACAGACGTGTTATAGGAAAATATTTATTTTGCTTTTACTTATGAACCACGAGGAAATTCCAGGAAAAAATTTAGATTACCGACTTGAGATGTTGGAGAGACGATCATGCCTTTTGCGAATTTCATCCCTAACTTTATCAGCCACGTAATATTACAGAAATATAATTTCCCCATGAGGAACACAGGGCTCTAAAGTAAAGGGCTCTAGTCTCCGTTAGAGCTCTATGAGGAAAGTCCCTAAAAAATCCCAAGGGTTTAGCTTAGGGAATAGCGAAAAGAAGATGATTATGTCCCTTGTTAATACCACCTCTTCTCAAGTGAGTTATCGGAATAGTCTCTTATAAGCGAGTTATCGGAATATCCTCTCTCAGTGTACACCTATGATCACGATCTGCTAAAATATAAGTTCCCAGATCATACATTTGGGGATTTCCGGTGATGAATTAATTAGTGAGATCTTTTCCCTTTTTTAAATGGTAAATATATTAGACAACTTATGATATAAATCCTATATATATATACAGTGTTTCTTTTAGGACTTTATGACCGGGGTGGGGCAAATGGAATTTAAGGGAGCGAGTTTTCTATTTGCCCTCTCTCTCTCTCTCTCTCTCTCTCTCTATATATATATATATATATATATATATATATATATATACAATTCTCAACTACTATATTTACTATAGTAATTATTATATATATCTGTGGCGGCTCGTGGCCAGGGGGCGCATGGCGCGCGACTTCTACATAAAATGTCCCTACATAATTATTTCTATTCATGTAAGTGTATTAAAAATATTTAAAAAAATTATGCATTTCAAACACGTCCTTCCATGAAACTGTAGTGCTGCTATCTTGTAACAGATCCAGAAAGTAAAAAAGTCAGTTCAGTTTTTTAACGCTGTACAAGATGGCAGCACTACAAGATTCATCTATACTTTGATTTCGGCGTAGGACCGCGAATTCAGAGTGCCACACAGTACAGATGGAACGAAGGTACATTAGTTTCGAATATATTGGGAGTGTGAATGAACATTCGATATTTTCAATGCATTGATTTCTACACTTCTTTTCGCATCGCATTGCAATATTCAACTGTCAAATAATAAAAATAACCATAAAATGTAACTATAAAACTGGGAAACAATAATGTCCTAAGACGTATAAAATATGCAGCAAAAAATGCTCTCACAGCAAAGTGTTTAAAACTTTTAAGAATTTTAAAACTTTAAATGTTTAAAAGTTTTAATAGAAATTCACGTTAGCAGCCCATTATCGTGAAACGCAAACACACATACAGACACACACACACACACACATATACAAACCAGATTTTAAATTTTAATTATACATATATATAAGGTAAGTGACCCAAATATGGGCACTACACCTAATATGGACACTGCTGTAAAAAATGTTTAGTTCAGTATTTTGAATATAGATGAAAGTATATACCCTTTAGATGACAGTATATACCCGTAAAGCAATGTTAATTAGATGGAGAGGTGCTAAAAGTCTTCCGTTTTTGCAGTTCAATACGACGTAGAAAAGCAACGAAGCGATATTGCACGTGGCAAAAATTGTTCTTATAAAGTTGATTAATAAGCGTGTCCTTTTTATGTGAAGATACCCTGCCTTGATAATTAATCTCTATTGAGAGAAATAAGGTGGGTTCTCTATCTTTCAAATAGCGTTGTCGTGAATTTCGAAATTTTATGCATGACCGTCTATTTTCCTGTAAGTGAAAATGGTCATCGGGCCTATTACGGACACTGTAAGGGATCCTAATATGGTCACTGCAAGAAATGTATTTCCCTTTGTAACCCCTGCCAACGTTGCATCTGAGTTTCATGCAACAGGTATTTTCCCTTTTGACTCCACAATAATTCCAGAAATTGCTTTTGCACCACCAACATTAACTCTGCAACAATTCCATGAAGAACGTGATTTGCCTCCTGATGATCCAGATTTGCTTTCTGATGACCCAGGTTTACCATCTGATGACCCTGATTTGCCTTCATCGCCAGATTTGTCTTCATCGCCTGACACGCTTTCATCAACCAAGCATGATTCTGAACATGTTGAAAATCTTCAGCCTCAACAATTATCCGCTGATAATTCTGATTCTGAAGACACAGATATTCATCAATTATCTATCTCCGATATTTTAAAAAGCCCAAAGATGAAGGGAAAAAAGACCAACAGAAAAATGGCTTTAAATTATCGAGCTGCAAGACTGGTGAAATCGCTTTTTCCAGAAAAAAAGGTACCCAATCATAAAGCAGCTGGCAAGTCCAAACGAGTATCTAAGCCGAAACCAGCACCTGAGCCTAAACCCAAGACAAATGTAATATCGACTGTTGCAGCTCAGTCGTCTTGCAGTGGTGTATCCAGCTCAAAAGAGTCCTCGTATTGCGTACTGTGTCGTCAAGAAAAACAATTAGACATGATACAGTGTAATACGTGCCGTGTTAGGGTATATGAAGAGTGTTGTGGCCTTACAAGTAAGGAAAAATGTTATATTGTATTTGTATGTCCATCGTATGCCGACACTGATTAAAGTTTTAAGTTGATTTAAGGTTTTTTAGCATAATTTTTAAGGGTGCTCCATATTAGGTTCAAAGGTTCCAAATATGGGCATAGGTTCCCAACATGAGCACTGTCCATTATTAGCACCTATCTGATGTTCTTTTCCCTGTTACCCCCTGCAAGGAGATACATCCACCAATTTTTAAATTTTTATCTGCTAAAACAAACATTATAATAATTAAAATGCTTAGGGGTGCCCATATTTGGGTCACTTACCTTATATAAAACATGTTTGAATCAGCTCCCCTATCTATGTATTAATCACGAGCCGCCACTGATGTATATATATATATATATATATATATATATACATTCTTTTACAAAGAAACGAAGCACCATGAAGAAATTGATTGTTTTTATTGAAAATAAATATGCTTACAGCTCATACACATGTAATGTAATGATTACAAAATCAAGGCTGCAGAACCCATCAATAGTTAGCAATTACGCATTGAATTTGCAAATCAGTAATTGGTGAAACCCCGCTTGGCGGCAATGCATGCTTGTATACGTCTAGATAAGGAGTGATAAAGTTTCCTAATGTCATCCTGCGATACATTCTGCCAGGCATTCCTCAATTGTTGCTCCATATCTGCTACATTTCGGTGTGTCCGAATCTGGCGGCCTAGCATGTCCCATACATGATTGGCGAAAGGTCTGGTGAGCTTGCAGGCCAAGGAACAATATCAACAGCATTGAGACAATCCACAGATAAGCGAGCCGTATGTGGCTTGGCATTAGCTTGTTGGAAAATGGCCCCACATTAACGTGCCATGAAGGGTAATAAAAACGGCCGCAGGATTTCATCAATATATCGTTGAGCTGTTAAAGTTGTACGCAGGATGACTAGGGGTGACCTGTTGTCGTAAGAGATAGCACCCGAACCAACATACCTAGGACTGTGTGCCTGTGTATACAAAGGCTGATTGGGACCGTTGGCCCTGGCGCCTCCACACACGTACCCGGTCGGTTACGACCGGGTCTGACTTTTCGATGACGGTCGGTTACGACACCACTCCAAACAACTGATAGGGAGAATTGATATGGTGGGGTTATGGGCAGACGCCTTAAAGGCCGCCTTGAGCGTACCCCATCTCAGACAAGCGCCGTGAGATGGTGGAAGGTACCACGGGTGGTATGGAAGAGGCTGTAGCACGTTGGATGGCGGACTATGATGCTGTTGAGCCAGGTAATTACTTCCAGGTAAGTAAGGACCAGGTAAGTAGCCAGGTAAGTAAGGACCTGTCGCACAATCATCCGATCTTGCCTCGCACTGGTGGACCTTGGCCTTCCAGAGCCTTCATTCCGCCGATGAGTTCCTTGCAGCAACCATTTCTGCCAACAGCTTTACACAGCAGTATCCGTTCGGTGCAGGAGGCAGCCTACTGATCGGCATGACAAGACAGCTTCACGCACACCGACTACAAGACCACGTTCGAACTTGTCTAATTGCCCATAAGGTGTTTGGCAAAGCAGTAACGACATTATTGATTGTGTCTCCACGGAACTGCAACGCCGATAACAAGCAAATATAAATTGTCCACATTTTAAACCTGATCGATAGGATGCTAGTTGCGCAGTAAAAACGCGTGCTATGACCGAAGTTAACAGTCATTGGCCTTACAAATTTAATCATTTGCATACTTAATATAAAGGAATTTTCATGCGAAATTTCGAGATGATTGGATTATTTTTTAGATGTGCTTCGTTTTTTGTTTGCAAGATAGTGTATATACAATTCTCAACTACAATAGTTACTATATAGAAGTAATTACTATATACATATGCATATAAATATTGCAATTTGGAGTACATATAGCCACCAAACTAAAACCCCATTCGCATGCCAATGGCAGCTTCTTTTGTTTGATTTGAAGCTGTTCTCTTCCAAATCTGTAGCATCAATAGAAGAAGTTTTTTCATTATAACCGAAATTTATTAACATTTAGATAGGTAATATAAAATGTCTCCGGAAGGGCAAAGTTGCAAGGATGCATGAATGAAAGAAACACTGTATACAAAAACAAAATACTTGGAATAATAATTAAACTTGAATTAAAACTGCTAGAGAGTATTATATAAGCAAAGATGAGAAAGCATAAATACAATAAATAGCTGCCTGGCAACTACGATTAACGACTAGCGATAAGAAAAATTCGCGAACGAGTAGTTTCCCCAACAAGAATCATCCCTCCCCACGTCCGAAACAAAAACATACGATAACTGTTATTATGTTACTGCATTATCGTTTATGAAAAAAAAAAAAAAAACTCGTCAATCAAATAAAGGAAACTAAAGTAAAACAGCTATTCTTCTTACTCGCATGTCAGCTGTCTAAAGTCCTGTTGTGATATTATTTTGCAGGTAATGGATGACCTTCAAATCCATTTCATTGATGTTTCCTCTCAGCAACCCGTGCATTGTGGCCAGGTGTAGGGACTTTTTTTCCCTACGGGTAGGTACTTAGATCTCATTTTATGTTGTAGAGACAGCGTTTTTCTACAATAATCTCTTAAACGTATGGACAATTTAATTTTTAAAGATTTATACAAGAAAATTTGAAAATGTTTACATACTGGGAGAGCTCCGCCCACCTCGCTACAGTCACCAACCCGTTGAAGACCCAAACCGTCCGACTCATCCGAAGACTTGAGCAACTATTCACCAACCCGTTGAGACCCAGACCGTCCGATCTACCAGAAAGATGTAAGGTAACCGTTTGGACGAGTCACCAATCCGTGTATTAACTAAGGCTTAAATATAAATTTTAAGCCGGTCTTGCACATCTACGCACGTTCGTATTAGTTTATATGAACAGTTTCAGAACTGTAAGTTTTGCCGTCTGTTCTGTTAGGATTTCTTTTCAATAAAAATATTATAAATTATTTTCTTTTCTTTTTTTTCAAATTTATTTTTACAAAAATTTTGTAGGATAAGTTATATAATTTGCATGAAAATATTAACATAAATCATTAAAAATGCATGGCATATACCAGTGATTCCTAAACTTTTTGTCAAACATTTTAATTAAATTATAAAAAAAATAATTAAATTAATTAAACATTTAAATTTAATTATTTCTTAATTTAACATAGGAGTTGGAAACGTAGCAGTTTTAAGCTTCGCGTGCTAAACAATTTTTAACTGCATACAGAATGATTTTGGAAACTAAAACATAATTCTGAATTAATAAAATTAAAATTTCCTTGCAATATGCGACAAAAGACATCTAAAACTAACGGAAAACCGCTTAACTTTATACAAATATCGAAGAATGAGATAGACATTCTCAATTTAGATGGGAACGGGCTGGTATGCAAAAAGGTCTGCTGTGTTATTTTAGCACAACACACATCAAAGTTTGCCAATTTCTGATTTCGAATATGTGTACCCATATTTATAATAGATTAAAGGCACCGATTCTTATCGATCGCCATAGAGACTGCGCGGGAGAACTACAGTTTTTAAATAAAATTTGTAAATAATTTTATTATCCGTATATGTATTAGTTATATAATTTTCTTTTCCATAATTTGTTTAACTTTCCCAAATTTAAGAAGGGTGGAACGCCTTCCATTGCCCCACTATCTCTAAGCCCATGATTATGACTTTAATAAATTAATAGCTTTCATTTGCCTTTGATAAAGATGCTCAAAGACTTTATTTTTGTATTATTCGATATTAATGTGATATTTTAATATTTCTAAAATGTGATAATATGATAGTATTGTGGTGAAGGTATGTGATTGCAAAGCTGAAAAACATCGAACAAACAGGCTTACGACCCTACGCTTCCATGTGTGTTATGGATTCTTAGAAAAGGGCTACCCGGTGTGTCTTATGGGACTTGTGAGTTTTGATACTAAAAACGCCAGCAGAAGGGCTTAACGCCATACAAAACAAGCAACATTGGAATTTCCCTAAATAGGCGGGTAAGACACAAAAAAGGACACGTGAATAATAAATAGAATTTCATACTTAATAAACTATGAAGTCGTGAAAAATGTTGTTCGAATCACCCAAAGTCTTTATTTGGATATCGTGTCCACTGACTCTTTCATGTATAAACGGTATTTATACATATAGTTCACGCAAAATTCGAGTTGATTTCAATGCTTAAATACGTCAAAAACACAAATTTAGACTTTCCCCGTCACACTTTCTCTTTATATACATAAATGCAGAAAATGTAACAAATTTCTAATTGGACTTATATAAGGACTTTTATTTAAAAAAAATACAAACTGTTAAAAAATTTAAAAGACGATTGTTTACAGAACTTAGAAAATTAATTTATTTATATTTGTAAAACCAGTAATTTTATTCAAGGATTCATTTAAAAAAACAAATCTATATTTGAAAACAACAAAAACCATACAATTATTCTTAAACGCTACAAAAACATACTACTATACTACCTTTATTTAAGTCAATCAAATTTTCTAGTCACTGATTTAAACTCACATTTCTGCCAACAACTCGGTACTGGTTAAAATTATTCATGTCTCGCTTCTACCAGACCTAGAAAAGGAGAGAAGAGGCACAAAAATACCAAACACTTCTTCATTGAAAATAATTTTCGAAATATTATTACCATTCCTTTTGTTTTCATGTTACAATTAGACAAATTTTATAAAACTGTCATCTTATTTTCAATGCTTTGCAGTGTCCTTTGCCAAGCTCTGCCGAGAACAATTTAGGAACCACTGGTATATGGTTTTCTCTAAACGGGATTTTTAATATTTCTTGTCATAATATATTTTTTTCTATTCTTCAACCTGTTTCCTGCATATATTATACAGATGTAAAAGCATTGTAATTGAAAACAGGTTGATATAACTTAAAAACCCCTAATGTAAACCAATTGATAAGAAGCAAACGTTTAAATAGTTAAATAGTAGAGAAACAGATAAAGTTAAAAGCGATAGGGATATTTTAAATGAGGCTACGAAACAGGGTTACCCCAAGGGTTTTTTGATCAAGATTATATCGAATTCAATGGTTTAACTGTAACTGCAAGTATAAGATATTTGAACGGTTGAAACATGGATATAAAGAATATGGGAAGTCAGAAGTGGTACATGGTTATGGAGAATTTGTTTAAGATAAATGTTAGAGACCAAGCCTTATATGGATTTTAAAAGTTCAAGACAAGGTAACACGTACTGGTGAGTAGGGTTTTATACTTTATGTATTCATGTGAGAAATGGTATTGATTACTAGGAAAAGAGAAGTAGAATACACATTGAAGTATGGTGTTTGGTTAATAGACAGTCTATTGAATGAAAAGTAATTAGGTTTTTTATGTGCATCTTTCAATGGGCTTTGTTGTTTTCAATTGGTGATTGTTGTTGGAGATACGGTCATCCATAGTAAAAGTATCGGCTTCCGGGAGTGTTGCCATGGCATAAAGCATGCTCAACCGGAGAGTGGAAGTCACATCTCCCCCCGGCCAATTGGTGGTACTTTCCATTTTCTGCATTCAATTTTTACTTTCATGTGTTTTACATTTTTTATTTATATATTATATACAAATATATATATATATATATATATATATATATATATATATATATATATATATATATATATATATATATATATATATATATATACATATATATGTATATATATATATATTTGTATATATATGTATATATATATATGTATATATATATTATATATATATTCAATCCAAAACATATTCCTTCAATAGATGCAACAATCTTAGGTGCAAAACTTGTCCTTTTGCTGACCCATTACAAATTAATAATAATTCCACTTCACAAAAATTCTGCAAAGTTTTTAATTGCATATACAAACTTAATTGTACTATTTGTAACTTATCTTATATTGGCCAAACCAGCAACCCTTTACATCTTAGAATGAATGTACACAGGGATCATATTAAAAAATTTGACCATAAAGTCTTTAATGATCTCCCTACTAAAAATCAATTTGAATATCAGCACTTTGCTACACACGGATTTAAAAATGTATCCCTTCATATTTTAGATATTAAAATTTCACTCACGGATAGATTAGTATTTGAAAATTATTACATTAAAAAATATAAAACTCTCTTCCCCTTTGGCTTAAATCAAATTTATAATAATAATAATGTTGTTAACAATAGTTTTGAATACAATTCTCATAAATCTTCAGTATATAAACATCTTTTTCATTATTCAAAGTCATCAACTCCTAGTAAAAAGCGATATAAGCGTGGCAAAGGAAAAAGTAACTTAAGTAAAACTATTGATTACAAAGCAGACATTTTGAAATTACAATATAATTATTCTCAAACTTTCAATTTTCTACCTGTTAGAACATGGTTATATAAAGTCAGAAAAAACAAATTAAGTATTGTTTATACTAATTTTTTAAAATTAAAATTAACTCATGAGCATTTTAAACATTTATTTTTTGATTTGCTTCTTTCTCGTACAAATTTCTTAAATTACCACCTACTCCATACACCAAATCCACATACTAAAATAGCTTATTGTGTTATTTCTTTTAAACACCCTATTCTTAATTCTCTTAACTTCAATAATTTATTTGCAAAACATCAGCACTTGTTACCAGTAAATGATATCAAAATACAAAAATCATTTAAATATAATTTACCAATTGGTAGAACTATTTATAATTACAATGAAGTTTCCAGGACATTAAACTCCGATGATCTTACATCATGTGTATGCAGCAATCAAAATCTTGCCCCTTTTGTCAACTCCACTCATGGTCACATTATTACTGGGGATCTCAGTATAGTTCAGGATGATATACTTAGGGATATTATGAATAAAGGGTCTAAATTTCGCATTCCATTCTGCCATCACCCTAAACAACTTCTTCAGTCTCTATCATTTGATTTTGATAAATTCATATATCAACTTGCTTGTTCACATTCTATTCCTATTGAAGCATTCAATCTATGGAAGTATACTACCTTATATCTACTTAAAAATTTTATTATAAACATTAAATTAACGAAGCCTAGGTATCATTATAAACAACTCCTTTCTGCTATCAAAGAACTACAACAACATTTTGTCATAACTTATGTAGATAAAGCTTCTAATAATTATGCCATCATTTGTAAAAAATATTATGTTTCTCTGTTACAGAATTACTTAAAATATAATCAAATTTTTAAACCCATTAATAATCAGTCTATCCAAATCAAAACTAAAATGCTAAAATTATATACACAATTAAATATTAATTGTAAGTATTTTAAATTTCCTTATGTTACTTTGGTTCCTAAATTCCACAAATCACCTCTCAGTTTTAGAACAGTCACTTGTGGACATAATACCTTTACCACTACAGCTAGTAAGTACTTGCTTAACTGTTTAAATCGAATTAATGAATCTCTTAAATTCAGGAATTCAGGATATTTCATTTTGAACAATAGTTTTGATTTAGTTAATCACCTTAGCAAGTTTCCACAAATTCTTGGTTTCCAAACCTTTGATTTTAAAGACCTATTTAATAATATTGTCATTAAAGATTTACATAAAGTCATTATCTCTCTTTATCATGACTATATATCATCCAATCATGTTGCTTTTAATGTCAAAAATTTTCCTATGCTCTTGCACTTTGTGTTATACAACAATTATATTATCCAAGGTAATAACATTTATTTACAAACATCTGGTGTACCACAAGGTGGCTGTAGTAGTAGTATACTCGCTAACTTATATCTTTATTATCATGAATGTCATTTTAACTCTAATTCATATATTATATATAGATATGTTGACGACTTAATTTGTACTATCATTGATAATTCCTATCCCATTAATATTGATTTTTACCCGTCTAACCTAGAATTAATTCCTAATGAGCCTTGCGTTAGTCAAACTGTTAATTTTTTAGACCTAAAATTAGATACCCTCAATAATCATGTTATCACCAATCTATATGATAAAAAAGATTCTTACAACTTCTCTATCATAAAGCTGCTATCATATCAATCTTGTAATTCTATTCAATTGTTTAGAAACATCATTTTAAACCAGCTATTTCGAATACATCGTCTTACTGATCCTCAGTTTCACTTTCTACACATCAATAAACTTAAACGCATTTGTCAAAATTACCAATATCCGGAAGTATTTGTAAATAATATTATTAATAATTTCAAATATACCACGTAATAATTTTACACATGCATTATTTATCTTTGATTGGTTAACTCTTTTTTGAAAATTCACCCTTTCTTATCACCTCACTTACCACTTGGCCTGAGTCTAATACTGTTTACTATTTTCGAATGACTATTTTCCTCTTGTCCTGAGTCCTATACTGATTACTATTTTTGAAAGTCTCCATACATATTATGAATCGTTCAATTGTATTCATTCCGGTGCCCACTCGCATTGACGAAGTGAGGTGAAATGCTCAGTCACTAGTTTATCTTACACGTGGTGGTGCTACGCTTGTTTTTTCCCATTTCTGTACAAGGAGGTATTGTTTTTCAGAATTGTATAATTCAATTGATTTATTTTCTCCTTCCACTAGCCAGTAGACAGTTCCAATGGTGTTTATAGTTAAATACTATCGCCATTGTCAGAAACTGGCTATTATATCGGTTTTAATTCGAATTGTATGGCTGTCCTGATGAGAATGCAATTTCGAACTAACCGCCATTTTTTGTGTAGTTTCAATTGCTTGTTCTCTATTCTTAATCTCTTATCCTGAGCTGTTTATTATTGCCTATTCTCATATTGCCGAGTTTTATTTTTATTTACTTTTATATACATTAATTGTGATTTTTGAATCCTAATATTCTTCTCATCCCCCTTTCCATTATAGTGATATGTTACCTTCTATCCTTATCCTTAGTCTTGGCCTATAGTTACTCATTTGTAACAGATATGCTAGAGATGGGTTTTTTTGTACATACAGTAGTTTATGCATAATTTTCGATTAAAATCCTTCAATTTTTATTATATATATATATATATATATATATATATATATATATATATATATATATATATATATATATATATATATATATACCGGGTGGTTAGAATTAATACATAGGCCGCCGTGTTCACGCGGAGTACGATCACGTTAAACATGTGGGTCCGTAAGTCCTTCCGAGAGGTTGGTGGTAGGGGAAGGAGGGTACGGTCCCTGAGGCAGCCTCCCCCACTGGGTTCCGATCTAAATTGGGTGGCCCTTCCCGGCCGTCCAATCTATTACCTGACACTTTTCTGGTAGGTCGGACGGTCTGGGTCTCAACAACAACAACCCCTACTCTGAGAGCTCTCTATAGATCGAACTACTCAGTGCAAAGGCTCCAAACTTGTTGAACCTACTATTCAAGACATGGGGAAAGGGATTACGAGAAAAAAAATTAGTTCCCGAAACACCGATAGGTGGCGCTGTATAACAGAAAATATGCTGAAAGACACAAAATACACATTTGTAACACATTTTATTCGAACCTACCAAACATTCATATCACAAGGACCTTATCGATGCAGGGAATGCTGCTCAATATGGTTCCCTTCTTCAAGATGTAAAATCTGCAGTCTGTGGACAGCTTGTTCAACTGCGAATCGTAATTGGTCGATTGAGATGCTTCTCACATGCAGAGTGATACTGTCTTTCAAATCTGCCAAGGTTACCAGACGTCCTCGATAAACAAGACTTTTTAAGTATCCCCACAGCCAAAAATCACAGGGGTTAAGATCTGGAAAACGAGATGGCCAGGTTGTCGGAAACGCAAGACTAATTACTCTATCATTAGTAAAATGTTGCCGAAGAAACTGCTGTATACAGAGCCCAATGTTTGGAGGCGCTTCATCTTGCATAAAGGTAATTGAATCAAGACATTGGTGCTGTTGCAGTTGGGGTACAACAAAATTATCGAGCATGTTTTTGCACCTCCTGGCCGTTACGGTGTATGTCACAGGGCCATTGGGAGTAGCCTCTTCGAAAAAGAAAGGTTCAAGAATGAATGTGGCTGTGAATCCACACCAGACTGTAACTTTCGGTGATTGAAGTGGAATCTATTGGTATGAGGGTTTTCCGTGTTCTAAATGTGACAGTTATGGGTGTTGACTGTTCCACTTAGATGGAAATGCGCTTCATTGCTCCATAGAATCTGCCATGGCCACGATGCCACTTCAACTCTAGCCAGAAATGCCAATACAAAGGTCAATCACTTCTCCCTGTCGATGGTCAGCAAGTGGTGATTGTGACTAATTTTGTACGGGGGAAAATGCACTATGTTTCTCAGTACGTTCCGCACTGTGCTGTAGGGAACACCCAAGTGTCGTGACACTCCACGTGCACTACTACAGCCTATAACGTTATCCATTGATTGTTCAACAATAGCGGTGGCAACATCGTCAACGACATCTGAACGAGTCGATTTGCGTCCTCGACCCGGCTGAACTCCATGATGTCCAGTTTTCTCGAATCGAGCGATCATTCTCCTGAGAGCTTGTGGAAGTAATGGTCCTTTGCGCAAATTCTTAAGTCGACGAAACTCTCGAAGTGCAGATGCAGCATGTCCTTTGTTTTCATAAAACAGCTTCACAAGCAAAGCGTGTTCAGGCAGTGTGACAGCCATCGCTGATAAGAATGAAAATATCCCAGTTTTCTCCCCTTTTATGCCCAGAACATAGTAGCTGCAAACCAAGGGTTTATGCAAATTTTTGTGCTTACAGTGCGAAATTGCAGTTACAATCACAGTTTAAGTTTCTTCACTTTTTTATCTTCATTTTTTTCATATCAGCAAAAGAAATTAAGAAGGAAAAATTTCATATCGCATGTGTTTGTTTTTTGTGATTATTTTGTGTCTTTTCAGCATATTTTCTGTTGTACAGCGCAACCTATCGGTGTTTCTGGATCTAATTTTTTCTTTCCCCATGTCTTGAATAGTAGGCTCAACAATTTTGGAGCCTTTACACTGAGTAGTTCGATGTATAGAGAGCTCAGAGTAGGGGTGTTTTAATTCTGGCCACCCGGTATATATATATATATATATATATATATATATATATATATATATATATATATATATATATATATATATATATATATATATATATATATATATATATAAATGTTTTGCTTTAATTACAATCTTATATTTAGAACTGACTTCTTATTTGTTATATCTTCTAAAAAGAAATTCTAGTTTAAATGTAATTCATCTGTTTTAATGTCCTTCCCTTGTCTACCAAGAAGACAGTTAAATGACGGCAGGGGAAAGATAAATCATGTGATTTTATTTTCTGAATATATGAGTTTTATTTGCATTTAAGCCTAATTTGATATTCAGTTTGCTACACTAACTAGGCATACATATATGTTAAAAAAAATATTTACTTTTTATTCTGAGAATATTTAAAGACAGGTGAATAACAAGGACTAAAAATACTTATCCAAAATTGCTCAGTTTTATGATATTTCCCTGCACAGAATGATAGCTGGAACATAGTCGAACTCTTGAAATGATGAATATGGACTTTAGTAAAAAAATGAATAATACTTTAATTATATTTTGCTGTCATCTATGTACAGAAAGAGGTTGTTAAACTTTAAAGACAGATGGATGACAAAAAAGCTAGGGGACAGTTGTGAAAAATTAATTTAAGATATTGCTCTAATGTATAGTGGATTTTTTATTACTGTTTGTAATTTAAATTTTCTAATTTAATATAAAACATCAAATTAAAAGAAAACAAGAAAATGAAGGCTTGTAAATGAAGTTGTGATTTTATTATTTCGCTGTTAGGACACACAGGGGAATGACATTTAATAAAAAAAATAAATTTTTAAATATTTAAAATATAAATCGTTTTTTAGATAATGGGTGACAAATATGAACTACAATATTGTAAAACTGACCAGTGTCCAAAATCAGCCCTAAGTCATGCAATCTGTTATTAAAAAACCTGGGACACCCGTTTACAGAAAATGACCCATATACATAGTATTACTGGAAATGTTATTATTATCTAATTTCAAATTTATATTCATAATATTTTATATAAAAAATATTTCCCAGTGATAACGTTGAACGCGCTAAAGTTTTTTTTCCCTAACATGCTTCTTTAATCTTTTTCAAATGTGGCTTATGTAACACATTAGATAATTTTTCTTTTGTTTATATTTCGAGAATACATTTGAAATATTTGACTTAAATTTGATTTCAAGGCACAAAATATTTTTCACTCTATGAATACTTTTTGACATTATTTAAATATTACATATTTTCCTGTTTATGATATGAACTTAATTCGTGAAGAAACTAGAAGACAAAATATACTTATAGACAGAGTATATATTATTTTGATTATATAATGTATTATGAAAAGAAATGCTCGTTAGCTTTGATTATATATATGCAATGAATGAATAGTATGTATATGGTCGATAATATATTAATACTATCATTTTTAAGTAATCCACATTCGACTACTCCAATTTTTGTCATAGTTATGACTAGTAACTATAAATCAAAATTAATGCAACATAAGGCATAGTTATGTTGCATTAATTTTGATTTATAGTTACTGTGATGACAAAAATGAGCATTTTGGATTTTGCGATATTATAGAACAATTATTTGGATATTATTTGGATTATTATTTGGATTATTGCGATATTATTTGGATTTTGCGATATAGTTACTGTCATAGTTATGACAGTAACTATAAATCAAAATTAAAGCAACATAAGGCATAGTTATGTTGCATTAATTTTGTTTTATAAATACTGTGATGACAAAAATGAGCATTTTGGATTTTGCGATATTATAGAACAGTCCTTAGAAAATAAAATGGCAGAAAGCCACAAAAGTATCAATAAATTCGAACAATGAGCTCTAGCAATAAATTTAAACAAGTGTTTTGATCAATGTACCTAGCCATCCAGACACATGGATTCTCCGAAAATTAAAAAAAAACAAGCAATAAAATTGTTTTTTTCTTTTTTTAATTGCATTGAATTTTAATTGCATCAAAATAAAAGCCGGTCTTCAGTATAGATATAAAGTTCGATTTCTCTTCTTTTTTAAGTGGTTTTCGGATATTAACCATGTGCAATAAACCTCAGGGAGATTTGCATTTTCAGAAAAAAAAATAATAATAAGCATTGTTATCATTTTAGCTTGCAAAATAAAAAGTAAATTTCAGCAAGGGAGAAGTGCGAATAATGCAGTTGCTACATCTAACAAAATAATATGCTTTCCAGGTATTAACCAAGCCTACAAAAATTTTTCAGGTATGATTTTCAGAACAAAATAACATATCGATTTCTCAAAAATGTGTCAGGAAAATGAAAATAAATTAATTTCACCAGGAGTGAAATTCGTTTTCCATTACCAACAAATAATAACAATAAATAAATAAATAAATGGTATTGTTACTTTCCTTACATATTTAATACGATAAGACATAGGAAATCGTATAAGGTATAGGAGTCGAATAAGATATAGGAATCGAATAAGGTTTATGAATCGAATAAGGTATAGGTATAGGAATCGAATAAGGTATAGGAATCGAATAAGGTATAGCATTCGAATAAGGTATAGGAATCGAATAAGATATAAGAATCGAATAAGGTACAGGAAAAGATCTGTAACTAATTCAAAAATTCGAAATCGTGTTTTTGGTGGAACAGTACATTGAAGCATCTCTGAACTCGAATCCTGCATTTTTGAGATGATGTCTATATGTGTATGTTAGTGAGTGTGTGTATGTATGTCAGTGTGTGTGTGTGTGTGTTTGTGTGTGTGTGTGTTTGTGTGTGTGTGCGTACGTTGTATGGACGCGATATCACAAGAACAAATGAAGCGTTTTCAAGATAAGTTGGAACGATTTTTCCAGGCGCGAATTACTGCTATAACTCTATTGGGCTATTTGGGGCCTGGTGCAAAGTAATTTTACTTCGCCTCTTTTCCTATATGCCGTATTGACGGCCTCCATATCGATACGGCGCTTAGTACATGTTCATTGCTCGCACTATCCTTGCTGCGCGTGCTGCAATCAATGAATACTGGAACGCTATTGATTTTAAACACGATGTTCAAATGTTAGGAAAATCCTCCAATTTTCAAATTAATTTTTGAAAAAAAATTATTAAAAATGAGGACTTCCAATACTAGAAAATAAATATTTATTTCATACGCAATCTCTCATTAGAAAATGAATAACACAAACTTCAGAACGCTAGCATGAAACATTCTCGAGATATTGCACATTCTTTCTTCGTCAAATAAATTTATAAAAAAAAATGAAATTGAAAAAGTTTTAAGAAACATAAAATAGGTTCACTTCCATATGCGAAAAATCATCATTCTCGGGGATCAAGTTCATTCTATTAACAGAAGATACTTTTTGTAAAAGTAGTGTATTTTGGCGCTCGAGAATTCGCACATAAGTCATTCATTTTACGGGATATTAATTAACTGCTAATTGCGTTTTGATAAGAAATTTGCATATGAGTCGCCCCAGTTTCAACTAATAAGTTGCCAAAAGCGCACGATTTCAATTTACGTGATGTTCATTCAATGGCAATAATATTTTTTTTTTCTAATGGCCAGGCATTTTGATATATCATCATTCGCCTAAACTCCGGCCAGAATCGTGAAAACCGTGAAAAGGGGCAACGTCACATGACGCTGCCCCGGAGCAGCAGTGGGGGTCGGAACACATTGCGTCCAACAACGCAACATCCATTCCTGAAGGTGGGACTCGAACCCACAACCCGGCAGCCGAACGATCGCTAGGAAAAGCTTGCCTTGACCGCTCAACCACCGCGTCGTCCTGGTAATAATATTGTACCGTGGATCTTGTGTACCGTTATTTTGCTGTAAAAGAAGCAAAGTCATTGCATTATGTAGTAATAGTCATGTGCTGCACCACATCATATATATTTTTAATAATTTGTATTGAAAATAAAAAGGGCTTTCAGTAGGCATTAGCACGCAATTCTCTGTAAATCCTTTCGTATAAATGACACACATTTTCAAGAATAGGGATTTTTGAAGGCACTTTTTAGTGTAGCGCAGGGATAAACAGGGATATTTGAGTTACACTTAAAGGACTTTGTTACTCCGCCATCTACCTACACTGCTTTGAGACCTTGGTGTAAGAGGGTACACAACATCACGTCAGATAAAAGTATTGATTGAATGCGCGTTTTTAAGCGCGATATTTTTAGTTTTCAACTCTTTATCTACAGCTGAGTGGCAGAGTTTCAAGCATGGATATACTTCAAGAAGAGAATGTGATAAGCCCTATGGGCCCCCTGTTCGCCACTTTCTTAATCGGATTGACGACCTTTGTATTGCTGTTTTGGTAAGATGTTTTGTGTTTTAGTATCATGGAGAGATATGAAAAGAGAAGTGAGTTTTCAGTATCTTGGAAAGATATGAAAGGAGAAGTAATTGTTTTATGTTTCGACGTATGCGATGTGAGAAGCGGAGCGGATTTACTTAAGGGGGAGTAAACGGTTGCTTAGGTCTCGAACTTCAGAGGAGGGGTGGGTCACCTGAGTTTCTAAATATTCATTCCATCTGATATTGTTACAAATTGTATTATTTTCTCATATGGAGTAGTGAGAAAGTATTATTTTCAAGAAAATTCTCTATTTCAAGTTTTTGAAGCCAATATATATTTTAACACCTGAACAGGTTTTCACTATTTTTAGAGAGATGTCCGTCTGTCTGTCTGTCTGACGTCTGTAGTCGATTTCTTGTGTACACTATAGCAGTTACAAATATTAATAGATTTTCACGAAACTTTATATCCGTTTTTGTTTTCAAAGAATCCAGAGCTGGATAGAATTGTTTTTAATTCGAGCTAAAATTTAGAAATTCTAACATTTTTACATTATTTTTTTTAACATGGCAGCATACGACAACATTTGATAGAATCATTCATAAAAGGATTTATTTATGGCTCAATAATCAAGAGACTTCATATTTTCAATCATTGTTGGGAAAGATAGTCGCGATACAATTTATTTTTGTTCGTGACGTCATTAACTCGTCATGGTGCTAATTACCCCACTGGGGAGGTGTACATTGTCAAGTACGGTATGAATCGAAAGATTTTTCAAGCCCTTTAAAGTGAAGGATAACTTATATTGTAGGTTATATTGTAGTGGACGGTAAGTTATATTGAAGAGCAACCTATAGTTGTAATAATTTGTACCCATAACACCCATTTTTTCTTGTAAAATTTAAAAACAAAAATATGAATTCCGGTAAGAGAAAGCTAATTACCACACTGGGGAGGCTGTTGTTGTTGAGACCCAGACCGTCCGACCTAACAGAAAGGTGTAAGGTAACTGTTTGGACGGCCGGGAAGTGCCACCCAATTTAGACCGGAACCCAGTGGGGGAGGCATCCACAGGGACCTACCCTCCTTCCCCTACCACCAACCTCTCGGAAGGACTTATGGACCCACATGTTTAACGTGATCATATTCCGCATGAACACGGCGGCAGTTGTGGCAGCGTGCATATCGAGCGCGCAAACCACCGGGCTACCGCGCCCGAAATGTGCCAACAGCACGCGGTGTTCCCAGGTGGTCACCCACCCAAGTACTAACCGCGCCCGATGCTGCCTGACTTCGGTGATCTAACGAGAACCGGTGTTTACAGCACGGTACGGCCGGTGCCTCCCCCACTGGGGAGGTGTACATTATCAAGTATGGTATGAATCGAAAGATTTTTTCAAACCCTTTAAAGTGAAGGATAACTTATATTGTAGGTTATATTGTAGTGGACGGTAAGTTATATTGAAGAGCAACCTATAGTTGTAATAATGTGTACCCATAACACCCATTTTTTCTTGTAAAATTTGAAAACAAAAATATGGATTTTCCGGTAAGAGAACGCTAATTACCCCACTGGGGAGGTGTACATTATCAAGTATGGTATGAATCGAAAGATTTTTTCAAGCCCTTTAAAGTGAAGGATAACTTATATTGTAGGTTATATTGTAGTGGACGGTAAGTTATATTGAAGAGCAACCTATAGTTGTAATAATGTGTACCCATAACACCCATTTTTTCTTGTAAAATTTGAAAACAAAAATATGGATTTTCCGGTAAGAGAACGCTAATTACCCCACTGGAGAGGTGTACATTATCAAGTATGGTATGAATCGAAAGATTTTTTCAAGCCCTTTAAAGTGAAGGATAACTTATATTGTAGGTTATATTGTAGTGGACGGTAAGTTATATTGAAGAGCAACCTATAGTTGTAATAATGTGTACCCATAACACCCATTTTTTCTTGTAAAATTTGAAAACAAAAATATGGATTCTCCGGTAAGAGAACGCTAATTACCCCACTGGGGAGGTGTACATTATCAAGTATGGTATGAATCGAAAGATTTTTTCAAGCCCTTTAAAGTGAAGGATAACTTATATTGTAGGTTATATTGTAGTGGACGGTAAGTTATATTGAAGAGCAACCTATAGTTGTAATAATGTGTACCCATAACACCCATTTTTTCTTGTAAAATTTGAAAACAAAAATATGGATTTTCCGGTAAGAGAACGCTAATTACCCCACTGGAGAGGTGTACATTATCAAGTATGGTATGAATCGAAAGATTTTTTCAAGCCCTTTAAAGTGAAGGATAACTTATATTGTAGGTTATATTGTAGTGGACGGTAAGTTATATTGAAGAGCAACCTATAGTTGTAATAATGTGTACCCATAACACCCATTTTTTCTTGTAAAATTTGAAAACAAAAATATGGATTCTCCGGTAAGAGAACGCTAATTACCCCACTGGGGAGGTGTACATTATCAAGTATGGTATGAATCGAAAGATTTTTTCAAGCCCTTTAAAGTGAAGGATAACTTATATTGTAGGTTATATTGTAGTGGACGGTAAGTTATATTGAAGAGCAACCTATAGTTGTAATAATGTGTACCCATAACACCCATTTTTTCTTGTAAAATTTGAAAACAAAAATATGAATTCTCCGGTAAGAGAACGCTAATTACCCCACTGGGGAGGTGTACATTATCAAGTATGGTATGAATCGAAAGATTTTTTCAAGCCCTTTAAAGTGAAGGATAACTTATATTGTAGGTTATATTGTAGTGGACGGTAAGTTATATTGAAGAGCAACCTATAGTTGTAATAATGTGTACCCATAACACCCATTTTTTCTTGTAAAATTTGAAAACAAAAATATGGATTCTCCGGTAAGAGAACGCTAATTACCCCACTGGGGAGGTGTACATTATCAAGTATGGTATGAATCGAAAGATTTTTTCAAGCCCTTTAAAGTGAAGGATAACTTATATTGTAGGTTATATTGTAGTGGACGGTAAGTTATATTGAAGAGCAACCTATAGTTGTAATAATGTGTACCCATAACACCCATTTTTTCTTGTAAAATTTGAAAACAAAAATATGGATTCTCCGGTAAGAGAACGCTAATTACCCCACTGGGGAGGTGTACATTATCAAGTATGGTATGAATCGAAAGATTTTTTCAAGCCCTTTAAAGTGAAGGATAACTTATATTGTAGGTTATATTGTAGTGGACGGTAAGTTATATTGAAGAGCAACCTATAGTTGTAATAATGTGTACCCATAACACCCATTTTTTCTTGTAAAATTTGAAAACAAAAATATGGATTCTCCGGTAAGAGAACGCTAATTACCCCACTGGGGAGGTGTACATTATCAAGTATGGTATGAATCGAAAGATTTTTTCAAGCCCTTTAAAGTGAAGGATAACTTATATTGTAGGTTATATTGTAGTGGACGGTAAGTTATATTGAAGAGCAACCTATAGTTGTAATAATGTGTACCCATAACACCCATTTTTTCTTGTAAAATTTGAAAACAAAAATATGGATTCTCCGGTAAGAGAACGCTAATTACCCCACTGGGGAGGTGTACATTATCAAGTATGGTATGAATCGAAAGATTTTTTCAAGCCCTTTAAAGTGAAGGATAACTTATATTGTAGGTTATATTGTAGTGGACGGTAAGTTATATTGAAGAGCAACCTATAGTTGTAATAATGTGTACCCATAACACCCATTTTTTCTTGTAAAATTTGAAAACAAAAATATGGATTCTCCGGTAAGAGAACGCTAATTACCCCACTGGGGAGGTGTACATTATCAAGTATGGTATGAATCGAAAGATTTTTTCAAGCCCTTTAAAGTGAAGGATAACTTATATTGTAGGTTATATTGTAGTGGACGGTAAGTTATATTGAAGAGCAACCTATAGTTGTAATAATGTGTACCCATAACACCCATTTTTTCTTGTAAAATTTGAAAACAAAAATATGGATTCTCCGGTAAGAGAACGCTAATTACCCCACTGGGGAGGTGTACATTATCAAGTATGGTATGAATCGAAAGATTTTTTCAAGCCCTTTAAAGTGAAGGATAACTTATATTGTAGGTTATATTGTAGTGGACGGTAAGTTATATTGAAGAGCAACCTATAGTTGTAATAATGTGTACCCATAACACCCATTTTTTCTTGTAAAATTTGAAAACAAAAATATGGATTCTCCGGTAAGAGAACGCTAATTACCCCACTGGGGAGGTGTACATTATCAAGTATGGTATGAATCGAAAGATTTTTTCAAGCCCTTTAAAGTGAAGGATAACTTATATTGTAGGTTATATTGTAGTGGACGGTAAGTTATATTGAAGAGCAACCTATAGTTGTAATAATGTGTACCCATAACACCCATTTTTTCTTGTAAAATTTGAAAACAAAAATATGGATTCTCCGGTAAGAGAACGCTAATTACCCCACTGGGGAGGTGTACATTATCAAGTATGGTATGAATCGAAAGATTTTTTCAAGCCCTTTAAAGTGAAGGATAACTTATATTGTAGGTTATATTGTAGTGGACGGTAAGTTATATTGAAGAGCAACCTATAGTTGTAATAATGTGTACCCATAACACCCATTTTTCTTGTAAAATTTGAAAACAAAAATATGAATTCCGGTAAGAGAAAGTCGAGTGAAGCCACACTGCAGTGAATCTCATTTATGAAAATCAGTGCTCTGTAAAACTACAGAAACAGTTAAAAAGCAGTTTCTATTTACTGGACCCTTTTGCATGGGGCAAAACATTAGATTTTATCCCGCCAGGTACGACAGTATCTGCGTACTAATACATCACAAGCCCAAATACATTTTTAAATCTGAAGCATGAGCCCATTTTAGGCACGAACTTAGATTTTAGATAAATCTAAAGTTATAAGTAACAGCCATATCTATGTGACTAGGAATATGAAGAAAGCTATTTTTTTTAAGATTACACGACAACATGTGAGATAAAAATACTGATTGGGTGTTGGTCTATTTAAATGCCAGTTTTCAGTTTTCTGCTCTTCCTCTTTCGGCTGAGTAAGAGATTACAAGTATGGATTTACTTCAAGGATCAAATGTGATAGGCCATGTAGGGCCCCTGCTCGCCACTTCATTAGTTGGATATACAACCCTTGTACTGCTTGCTCTTTCGGTAGAATGTTTTGTTTTCATCTTAAGAAAATTGAAAAGAGAAGTGATTATTTGCGTTCCTGCGTTGTGAGGGACATATTTACCGAAAAGAGGAGTAGGCAGTTGCTTAGGATCCAAACTTCAGGACAGGCCTGGAATTTTTATACATTTAATTAATTAGATTTTTTAATAATTTAGAAATCTTAGAAATATAATAACTAAATTTCAAATTGTATAAAAAATCGAAAATGCAATATCAATGCTAAATTTCAAAGTAAACAATACCTCTAGAATTTCGCATTTTCTTCACAAGTCACATAATTGCAGTTCAAAAGACATCCAATTTTTTAGCGAAATAATTAAAAATATAGCATTTAGTAGCTCTCACTTGATCAAAGATTAAAATGAAATGTTCATTTACTGAACAATTAAATTTGAAGTGTATTTCCTCTATTAAATTCACAGATCAAATGGTGTTACAGTTAATTGCGGTTGTTAATAACACGTCTGGTAGAAGAAAGCGTCATCGTACATTATGTTGTACATTATATTGTACATTATTTTGCGACATTTAAAAAAAAAACAGAACATATTTTTCTGTCATGTTGTTATTTAACAACTTGATTTTTTAACATCTTGATGTTTTCGGTATTAGTCCAGAAAGTAAGATGATTTAAATCAGAAGGTGAAAATTGCTAACAACTGTCTTTTAATCTGACTTCGGAATGGCTCAGAATTTGCCGGCTTAAGTCTTCAATTTTATTATCTGAAATAATTATTATCCTTCTGTAATCAGGTTGTTATTTACTCATTCGCGTTCACAGTACATAGCATAGTTTTATTACTTAATACGAAAGAGGGAGACTTTTATCTGCTTATGGAGAATTCTGTTTTATGAACCGATGTAAAAATATTTAAATTTTCGACCCAAATTTAATAAATAGTGGCCCAAACCCGGCCCATCAAACTATTTAGAGAAATATTAAAAAATGTAGCATACATCAACTCTCACTTGACCGAAGATTGAAATTGAATATCCAACCCATAAACTGAAAAAGTTAATTGAGTGTATTTCCTCTCTATTAAATTCGTAGATCACGGGATGGAACGGTTAATTACTGTTAATAACCCATTTGGTAGACGAAAGCGCCACCGTACACTATGTTGTACATTAATATACTATATTGTACATTAATTTGCTGTACCTTAAAAGTGCCAGAACATATTTTCCCTTCGTGTTGCTGTAGTTTTAAACAACTTGATTCTTTCGGTACTAGTACGGAAACTAAGATGATTCAAATCGAATGTGAAAATTGCGAACAACTGTGCTTTAATTTGACTTCGCAATGGCTTTGAATATGCCGAGCTAAAAATTCAATTTCATTATTTGAAATTCTTATTATCTTTCTGTGGCCAATTCTAATTTACCCATCGACATTTTCCTTATAGAGAATACTTTTATTACTTAATGTGAAAGAAGGGGACTTTCATCTACTTATTAAGAGTTTTGCTTTATGATCCCATGCAAAAATATCAGTTAAATTTCTATTTTAATTTTGATCTATTTTAAGCTTTTTATTTATTTTGATATGGCCCGACCCGAATTAAATAAAACGTAGCCAGAATTCGGTCCATCCCGAATTATTTTCTTTAACATTCAGAGCTAGTGAGCCGGGCCGGACAACCAAGACAGTGCTCGTAGAGAGTACTACCTCACACACACACATGAAGAGAGTGAGGGGGAGAGAGGAGACACAGATATCATTTTGAAGGACCGGACCGGGTTATCAACCGGAAGTAGAAATGCTTAGTAAACTTCTCCACCCCCTCCAGAATTTGATGCTAAATTCTGGACGGGGTGGAGAAGTTTACTAAGCTAGAAGAGTATAGGAGAGCATGGCTCAGCACTTCTTACACCGGGAGAAAATCTCCCGCCTAATCGGTTGTTGCTATCAGTAAAAAAAAAGTAACTTCTGCGCAACCAGGGAGGTTAAAATTGAGAGGCAGAAGAAACAAGTTTCCGTATCTCGCCTGAAACCGAATTTCGCCAATTGTGGAAAACGTGTGCTGCTATGGCGCAGTATATGAAGAGGGCGTACACCATACGAATAAAAATATGAATGGATAATTTAATTTAGCAATTTAGCACGCAAATTTAATTTAGCACGCTATAATTTAATTTAGCAAAAGAGACAATTGGCCTATTAATGAAAATATAAAATAAAAGCAATTTTGAATAAAATAATTTTGAATAATAAATTTAAAGTAAAATAAAATATTTAATGAATTATAAAAAAAAATTAATTTGGAATAGTAAAAATGAAAACGTGTTGTGACGAGTCACAACAGTTTCATTAATGATCTTGCAGATTGTTTTAAAAATTGCCAATTTTATGCTGATGATTTGAAAATTTTCTGTCCGGGTTTCGATGGTATCAATGTTCAGGCTGGGTTGCATGTCCTTTTTAATTGGTGTAGCAATAACTGTCTTCATCTCAATATTAGGAAATGTAGTGGTGTGTCTTTTACTCATAGAAAAGTGCCTATTACTTTCCTTATATACATAATGTATATGGAAAGTATTGTGACGGGGTAGAAAATTCGAATTCGAGTTTTCGACGGGAGAGCACGTTTCAAGCATCCCTGATCACGAATCAAACATTTTTGAAGCAATGTCAGTGTGTGTGTGTGTGAAAGAATGTGTGTGTGTGTGTATCAGTGAGACTGTAGAGACGATAACTAACGAACGAATGGGCCGATTCGAACAAAATTTGGTGCAAAAATCACAATCCGTAAACACTGGAAGCCTATTGTTTTTGTAGGCAATCGGATCTTCAGACCCCCTAAATTTTCGAATGAAATTTTGAAAAAATCGTCAAAATATCAAAACCACTAATAAAGTGACGCAAATAGACATTTCTTATGTAATTTTTCATTAGAAAAGGATTGGCATACATTTTAGAACGTTAACATGGACCGTTCTCGAGATATTGCACATTTTTCAAAAAAATTATTAAAAAGTCATAAAATAAAAAAAAAATTCCTACTGAGAAACATGTTCACTTTTCATATGTAATACCATACGATAAATTAGGTGACATCATTCTCGTGGATCTAGCTCGTTCCATTCATGAAAAAGATATTTTCAGAAATAGGTTTGTATTTGAACGCCAATAGTCATTTGTCTGCTGTAAGAATAACTTATTTCTTCGTCCATAACGTTTGACGAGATTTTGGTGACGAATCAGGCGGAATGTCGCCAACTTGGCGACTTTTTGAAATGTTGCCAAATTAACGAAAATCTCGCCAAATGGATAAAAATGACGCTAAATCAATGAAAATTACAACTAATTGTCGAAAGTTCAATATCTTGGAAAGAATATTAGTATCTACTATAAGAAAAACCTATTTTTTTACTGTAAAAGTAGCAAATTCATTACATTATATAAGGAAAGTCATGTGCTGCCCACATCAGATTTTTTTATTTTCTTATGGTATTGGCAGCTCTGTTTTGGTTGGTAAGTTCTCTGTTACTAATTTTCGTTATTTCTACGTCTGATTTCTCCTTTTATCCTCATATTTATGATATTTGTGTTAAATCCTATAGGGAACTCAGTTACATTAAGAGAATTACTCCGGATTTTACTAATGAATATACATACCATCATTGCTCTCTTTAATGTCTTGGTCAGATCTATGCATGAGTATGCTTCTGTGGTTTGGAAGCCTTTTAACGCTGTTCGTGAAAACAAGATGGAATTTATTCAAAATAAGTTGAGATGTCTTTATTATAAGAAAAATGGTACTTTTTGTTATACCTTATCTGCTACTTTTCCTCGTGATGTACGTTTAATGTTAAAAGCTTACACAAAAGAAGAGATTTCGCTTTGTGTGCATTCTTCAGGAATCTGTGCAATAAGAGAATTGATGGTTCCTCTGGTCTTGGGATAGGTTTTCCTATTCCCCGGTATTCTACTTAGAGGAGTTTATGTGCTGAAAGGAATTTTAAAACAATATTGGTTATTATTGTGCGATTAATAATTTCTGTAAACTTTACAATAGCTTCCCGATAGTCTTGATGTTTTCTATTCATAGGAAATTGTTTTTAAAAATCATGTATTGTAAATATTTTATAGTTTAATGTATTTGTTCATTTACATGTACTTTTAAAAATCATTTCTTGTCAAGAGTTTGCATTTTAATGCATTTTATTTTATTTTAATCTGTATATTTTGTTTTGTATTTTAACTTGCATTTTAGTTTGCGTTACTTTAAATAAATAAATAAATAAATAAAAGCATCAGATATCTGTATCCTAGCATTGGATTCGTTACAGCAAATTGCAACAATTCTCAAATTCAAGAAAAGAAGAAGGAAGGCAGAATTAAATGTAGAAGAATTCAAATCTTGTGAATTCTACAGTGGATCAGATCTTATGATTTCTATAATGAATCAAATCTTCTACGGTAAATATAATCTTGGGAATTCTACAGTGATTAAAATCTTATAAATTCTACAGAGAATCAGATGTTGTGATTTCTTCAGTGAATCAGATCTGGTGATTTGGTCTCTCAAATGAGTAAAACATTCATTTACCTGATTATAATAAGTGCAATCTCCGTAAGAGGAAAGCCATTTTACTTCCCTACAGTACAGGAGGTCAATGTATAATGAAATTAACTCGAATATGGCTCAACTCGACATTCTGATACATTAATCCATTTTGAAGTAGCTTGTGGGTCTTCCTTTTGTCAAACACCACAAGTTAAATCTTGAAAAATTGATACCGTTGATCCAAATGATTACAATTATAGCGGGGAATTATAGCAAATCATTACAATATATATTCCTTCACTCTAAAGGGATTGACAAAATCTTTAGATTAATTCCATACTTGATAACGTATCCCTGGGATTGTCACTTGTCCCCCACTGAGAGGGTAGAAATGACGTCACGGACACAAAAATTGTATAACGGATATTTTTAATAACAGTTAATAAATAACCCCCTTTATGCATGGTTATGTTAAATGTTGTTTTATGTTGATATGTTAAATAAATATAAAATTTTGAATAAATTTCATAGATTTCGCTCGAATTTAAAAACATTCTATATCGTTCTAGATTTTTCGATAACAAAACTGGATATAAAGTTTCGTGAAAATCTAATAATCTTAGTTCACAAGAAATCGATCACGGACATCAGTTGGACAAGCAGACGGACGGACTTTACTCCAAAAATAGTCAAAATGTGTTTAGGAGATCTTAAAACATATTTTTGGAACAAAATCTCAATCGAAAATTTTTGTGAAAACAATACTTTCTCAATCTACGTATGAGAAATTAAAAATTGAAAGAGGGGTAGAAATTTGAAATAAAGAAATTCAAAATTGAAAATTGAAATTTGAATGTACAAAAAAAGAAATGACTTAAAGGGTATATGAAATTGAACTGGATTTTACACTTACACGCGTTAAACGTCCTAGAATACGAAACATCTATTTTTAGCTATTTTAAGTTCGTGTCAACTCCTTGTGTGTTACCCTGGTGTTGATTAGGCTTAAGCTCGATTGAGAAAAATAGGACCGAATTCTTTGTTAGAAACGTGTAAAGTCTACTTTGACTATAAGAGCTTTCAATTTCGTCCCAGTAGCTCTACGATAGAGCTTTGGCTGGCCAGTTTGAAGATCCATGATTCGATTCTCGGTTGGGGCAGCAAAGTTCTTTATAAACGGCATGTAAAAAACAAAATCTAAAATGGTAAACTAAATGTGCTTGAATGCATTAAGTAAATGCCTGTTTTATACGAGATTTTGGATTACATGTTGAATAGGAACACTCTTAGTAGACCCTTTCATATACCCTTTAAGTCATTTTTTTTTGTACTTTCAAATTTCAATTTTCAATTTCGAATTTCTAGAATAAACACTTCTACAAATATTTCAGTTTTGGGATGTTTCGACTTGATGCCTTTGCATTAAGTTCTGGTCATCAAATGAAAAAAATAATTTATTTTTAATTTCAAATGTGATGAAATTTGATAGGAATATATATTTCATTTATTATTTTGTGCGATAAAATTCAAATCAATATATTATGTAAGATAAGTTTGAGTCCTCAGGGAATGTTACATGCTACCCCCCCCCCCCGCCATCACATTTTTTACCTTCCTAGTGAAGAATTCTACGTATTTCGCCATCGTGACCAGTAAATTATGATCTAAGATGAGAAAATAAAATCGAGGTTTAAAATTATTTATTTGTTTTATTTGTAGGTATTCCTCACGTAAGCAGCAGTACTGGAAGAAATTAGGAGTAACTTATGTACCACCCATTCCTTTCTTAGGATCGGTAATGGAGAGCTTTACGAAGGTGAGATGTTTTTTTCCTTTGAAATAAATTGTTCTCTTGCACTGAAGGCCACAGCAAATAATTTTTGTTGCCATGGGCGGATTTGAAGTTTTTCAAGCCCTACACTGAACCTAAATCGGCAGTTTCTATGATGTCATCGATTTATGTCAGAAATTGTATTCAGTACTAATGTTCTGTAGTGCAGTGACGTCAATAACATGTCATTAATTTATAGGTGAAGATGGTTTCAGCGTAAGGATTAATATATTTCTACTATGCTACTACTTTCTTTTACTCTTCATATAATCTTATCATGAGAAGACAGTAGAAGAATGGCATAGCATCCATAGAGACTAAAAAGCTGAGTCTCTCCTGTTTAAAATATGATGTAAAGAATTATTTAAGCATATTTTGATTTGTTATAATTTTTAAAATAACTTTACGAATGTATATTTATTTTGCAGTCAGTTGTTATACTTTATTATCTTAAACTGACACATTTTAAATTATTTTTTCCCATTAGAACGAGTATCTTAAGATTTTAGAGGTTAAAATCATCAAGCCTTCGTCGTGTATGGGAAGAAAAATAGTATTAAAACCTCCCAACGGTTAAACACCTCCCTCGCTGATGAAACTAGCAGAGGAGCTAGCGTGTCCCTAGGACAAAAACCGTATAAAAAGCAATCCCTGATGACATTTGCAAATATAATTTAATACCCATGCGAATATCCTCATTACCACCATATACAGGGTGAGTCGAAATTGTTTTTACGAAAGCAGAGGGGTGATTGTACCCCACCAGACGAGCAATAATTACCATGGAACATAGGGTCGCATTGCACTCTGAGAGGGAGAAAAGAGGCACGTCGAACCGCGTCGAGAATGACGCGCAATCAGTGTCTCGGACGTCATTGTGTACCTGCCTACGTAGTATCTCCTACGCCAGACACGAACGCAGTTACCGTATGCAAATGTCCAGCGAGCAGAATCAGCATAACTGGTTCCTAGTAGGTTCCGGCGGTAGACAATCAGAGCACACGTTGCTCTTTAAAAACCGGCACAACTTCAATGCTGCAAGTTATTCCCACTGGACTTTTTCTTCTGGGGCGACATGAAATCTTTAGTGTACGAGACGCCTGTGGACTCGGCGGAAAATCTCGTCGCGCGCATCGTTGTTGCCGCAGACCACATTAACACAACACACGGAATCTTCGAAAGGGTGCATCAGTCATTCCTTCCCCGGTGTGAACGATGCAACGAGACGTGTGGTCGCCACTTTGAGCACTTGCTGTGAGTTTGTCGCTGCACAATAAATCTGTTTGTGCAACGTTTAGTATCGTTCATCCGCTTTCCCAACACTGGTGTACGTGCAGGTTCGTATTCTAATTGTACTCTTTTCTGCCTCTCTGAGTGCAATGCGACCCTATGTTCCATGGTAATTATTGCTCGTCTGGTGGGGTACTATCACCCCTCTGATTTTGTAAAAACAATTCCGACCCACACTGTATATGTATACCATCAAACATCTGCTAGGCCAAAAACCGCTTCCATAGCAACACCGTAACATTTGCGCGCGCATATGGATGAAAAATCGAACTTCTTGAGCCGTTCAGTGCGTCTGCGCGGGCATGTGGGAGAAAAACTCCTTTAGCGCCGAGAAATTCAAATTCGGAATTTCTTAAAATTCGGATTCTGCAGCTACTTTTTTATTATTTCTTGATTAGATTGGCCTTGTAAGAAAGCCTGATGTTTGAGCTTTCTACAAATATAAATTATTAGTCGAAATTGTTGGAAATTTTCCCGATGCTAGGATTTGAAAACGAAAGTTCGTTTTTTTTAGACGAAAGTGACTTTTGTTTTAAAATCTTAAAAAAATATTAGAATTTGTCTCTGAGATTTGAAATTGATATATTTTTACTCGCAATTGTCTGCTCTTTCCGGTCGTGTGATTTTTTTTCCTACGACGTCTGGATGGTGGAGAAAAAGTGGAAAAACGGTCGGTATCGCATAAAACATTAAATAGCAACAAAAATAATTCAAATTTTAAAAATCGGTTTTCAAGTGTCACCTTCCCATCCCCTCCCCCTCCGGATTTCCGATTGTCAAATTTCGTAGCTCTGCGACGCGCGGTCGCTGAGCCTATAGTGTATAAGACACACAGATACACAGACAGATATTGCCTTTTATTATATTAGTAAAAATAAATATACTCTGTATAAGTACAAAATGACTTAAATTTCAATATTTTATCTTTAATAAAGAGAATAACATACTTCTTAAAAAGCTGACACAACGACTATTCAAATATTGTAGGTTCTTTTGCATGAATTTATTACAAAAGTGAAATAAATATAAAATATTATATAGCTTTCAATAAGTTATGTTTCATTTTCCATGTGAAACATTATACAGCAAATCACATACAATAATTTTCTTCTTAATAGTTAATCCTTTCAACCATTTTTAATGCTAATTAATGTGAATTATTGTTTAGCAACTGCTAGTACATATGAGCAGATTAAATAGCAGTATATGTAAATACTATTTTTGAAATCCCGTCGAAACGATATTGTGCCTTTCAGATTACAAATGATGAAAAAAATACAAAACCAGTATACTGGAAATAAACCTGTGGACAAACCTAAAACATAAATGTATCCTGTATGAGTTATACCGCACTAAGATACGTACCGGCTTTTATAGCTGCTGAACATTTGTAAAAAATAGGTATTTCATCACATTTCTGCATTCGCTTAGAGCGAGGAAGTTTTTTGGATCGGAGTCTACAGAAAAATAAGTTATTTTTTAACACTTTAAAATAGAAGGGTTTATGTCTTTGTTCATTCTGTCTGCCTATCTGTCCGTTCGCAGTTTAACTGCCATAAAATCGACTTTATCAAAATGAAATTTTTGTATGTTAGTGAGACGGTCTGCGGGACACATGGGAATGAAAATAAAAAATCTGATGTGGGCAGCACATGACTTTCCTTATATAATAAAATGAATTTACTACTTTTACAGTAAAAATAAATAGATTATCATTATAGTAGATATTTATATTCTTTCCAACATATTGAATTTTCGTCAATGAGTCGTTATTTTCATTGATTTAGCGTCATTTTTTATCCATTTGGCGAGTTTTTCGTTAATTTAGCAACATTTTAAAAAGTCGCCAAGTTGGCGACATTCCACCAAATTCGTCGCCAAAATCTCGCCAAGCGTTATGAACGGAGAAATAAGTTATTCTTACAGCAGATAAATGATTATTGGCTTTCAAATACAAAAGTATTACTCAAAGTATATTTTTCCATGAATGGATCGAGCTAGATCTACGAGAATGATATCACCCAATGTATCGCATGGTATTACATATGAAAAGTGAACATGTTTCTCAATAGGAAATATATTTTTTTATTTTATATGACTTTTTGATAAATTTTTTGAAAAATGTGCAATATCTCGAGAACGGTTCATGTTAGCGTTCAAAAATTTATGTCAATCGTTTTCTAATGAAAAATTACATAAGAAATGTCTTTTTGTGTTAACTTTATTGGAGATTTTGGTTTTTTGACGTTTTTTTCAAGATTTCACTCGAAAATTTAGGGCAGTTGTGAACATTTGATTGCGTATAAAAACAATAGACTTCCAGTACTCACGGATTGTAATTTTTGTACCAAATTTCTTTCGAATAGGTCCATTCGTTCGTCAGTTATCGTCTGCACAGACTCACTGACACACACACACAGACATCATTTCAAAATGTTCGATTCGTGATCAGGGATGCTTGAAACGTGCTCTCTCGTCGAAAACTCATTCGAATTTTCGATCCCGTCACAATACTTATACATTATTCCTTATACATTATACATTATTCCTTATACATTATTGCATATAAGGAAAGTAACAATATCATATCACCCAATTATCTTCGAATTTAGCCCATTTAACCCATTTAAGACATAATATTTCAAACATTTTTAAGCTGAGTTAAAATTCACAAATTACTTCTAAAATTTTAGAAAATATTCAAAATATCACTTAAAATGTGTAAAAGATTGTTCAGCAAAATATGTTAGGTAGTTTTTAAATAAAAATTGAAATAATAATTACAACCATATTATATAAAGAGATGACTTCAAAGTAAAATATGGCATCCTTTTTTCCTCTGTGTAAAGATCATCATGCCTAAAGATCGTATTTATTTTTAATGTTGCATCCGCAACAAAATCGCTTTATTTTTTCATATTATGTGTATATAATTCTGTGCCAATGCAATTACAATATTTTTTTTTATTTTAAATGATCACTAAACTTTGCTACTTCGTACAACGAATCCTAATTTCTATAGCATGAAGAATGTAAACAAATCAAGCGATTGTAAGATGAGTTGTATAAGAATATGCAAAATTATTTAGCTCAAGAGTCTGAAATATAAGTGATATGAATGAAATATTCATTGATTTTATATAGAGCAGCAAACGATTTATAGCATTGCCTTTTTTGATCAGGTTTTCAAGTTTAATAAATTATTGTATTACTGTGATAATTTAAAAAAATCAGTACTGAATGTATTGCATTTTAGAGCCGTTTAAAAATATTGCATTTTAGTTATACAGTGTTTCATAATCAATGCTTTACGCATGATAAATTATTTTTAACACTTTCCAAGATAGTTGAAAATTGTTTATGGCTTTGGTCAGGTCATCCTGTCTGTCTGTCCGCTTGCACGATAACTACCGTAAAAATGACTTTATCAAAATTAAATTTAGTTATGTTATTAAGACGATCTGTGGGACCTATGGGAATGTAAATGAATAAAATCACCCAATTACCTTCGGATTTAACCGGGTTGAATAAATGAAATACATTGAACCCTATGACCTAATTTTTCTAACATTTTTTAAGCCAAGTTAAAATTCACAAATTGCTTCGAACATTTTAGGAAATATTCAAATTATCCCATGGAATGTATAAAAAAAATTTCAGCAAAGATATTCGGTAGTTTTTTAAATATAAATTAAAATAATAATTACACCTATGATATATGAAGAAATCACGTGACTCGTTACAAAATAAAATATGGCATCCGTTTTGTGTCAAGACCATGATTTTTAAAGAAAGAAAAAAAAAACGTCCTAAAACCGCTTTATTTTTGCGTATTATCTATGTATCTAAATCTCGTGCTTACTCAATTACAATATTTTTATGTTTAAATGATCATCAAACTTTTATTATTTCGACAACGGAGCCTACTTTTAATGGATGCAAAATGTAGACAAATTAATTGTAAAATGAGTTGTATGAGAATTGCTGAATTTTTTTCACGTAATATTATTTAACTCTAAAGTCTGGAATATAAGTAATATGAATGAAATATTCATTGATTTTATTTAGAGAGCCAGCCGATTTATATTTCTATGACGTCATTTGAATAAAGTTCATTTTACATTTTGTTTTTTGACGAAGTTTAAAGTTTTGAAGTATAATAAATTATTGCAGTACTGTGTTAATTTAGAACATGTCAGCGCTGAACGCAATACGTTTCAGAGACGTTTAAATATGTTTTTAGTGAAGTAAAAATATTCGTTGAGTTTCATTAATATTCCGTTATAAACAAATACTGAGGATTTTAAAGTTGGGTGACTTTTAAAAGACTCGTATACGTTTTCCCTTTTTATGGTGCGTTCGAGTAAATTTGAATTTTAGTTGGAAAGTGTTTCATAATCATACATGAACGATCTTTCTTGTTCGTTTTCTCCCGTGTTTTTAAAATGGGTCTTTTAACACTAACTACTCTTTTCGCTTCACCAATTTCACTTCTACCGCGTGATTCTCATTATATATATTGTTTTTTCACAAAGATTTATTTTATTTAACAATGTATGCTTCTTAGTGACGAAACTAATCGTCTTCATTAAAATTGGCTCAGTTGGATTCTGCCCCGTGGCCAATACTATAGGTCGAAAACCCAGGCCGTCCTACTCGTCCGGAGATATAGAGCAGCAAAAATGGGCGGCCGGAAATAATACTATAGGTCTGTAAAGTTTCAATAATCAAGGTCACCGGGTGAATTTCTGGGGGTTTGAAAACATTTTTCGACCCCTTTTGTCTGCCCCCAGGGGGGATCAGAAATCTAGCCCTGATAGATTCTGTTTTTTGATAAATACTATGTGGGTAAATATTCAGTCGTCTAAGTTGCCGTAAGGTTTCTAGGGGATCTGAAAAGATCTAAAAATTCCAATTTACTATGCCCTCTTAGTCTAGGATAAAAAAATCTTGCTCTGTCAGGTTCTGTCCTGTGATAATATATTATAAATGTGCACAAATAATATTATATGTCATGTCTATTCTATAAATGTTTAAAGATTCAGTCTTCTAGATCACAGAAGTAGGGGAGGGGGATCTTCTGCACAATCTGAAAAGGCACAAACACCTTAACTGATTTTTGTATAGATATTGCATATGTAGAAACATAGATAAAAATATTTGAACCTGTAACTTATATGTTTTTTATTTTAGCCTATGCATGACGTAGAATTGGATCGCTACAAGAAATATGGCCGAATCTATGGGTGAGATATATTTATTTTTCTAATTTAAACACATAGAGTATGTCTACGCTGAACTTTCTCATATATAATTAATGGCTGGAAATAAATATATCTTTAACCAAGCGTTTTCGCAAGTTCTTTTTAAAAACGTCCTTATTCTCTTATTCTTCAAAAGAACATTCGACGTGTTCAACATACGACGTTATCTTACCCATAATTAAATAATCCCATAATCTTACAAATTTCAAAACTAGAGCTTTCTTTTGTCTGGATTTCTCTCAAAAATCATTGTAGTTACTAATTAAATGATAGTTACTAATCCTATTGTAGTTACTAATTAAAATAAGAATTCAAAACTTCATAGAAATCGCTTATTTTTCGGTTAACTCGCACTTGATATAAATAAAATTGGATTTCCAATCAATCGAGAGCATCTCATGCAGCTCTTAAAAAGAGCTAATTTCCAACTGTAATAGTAGGTAAAGTATCCACTCATTTGATAATAATGCACATAAACCTAAAATAATTCTGTTAAATGCAGCCTGCAGTTGGAACAAGAATTGGCTTTCAAGTTTGCCGATTATTTCTCATTCAGAATTCCTTGTTAATGATAATTGCCCTTTTTTCTCTTTTGCATGGAAATCTTTGATTTAATTTTTTGATTCCGTTGTTTTCATTTTATTTCGGTAATTTTTATCCTTTCTTGATTTCTCGCGAAGCGAGTTACGGTGGTTGGCGAGCGTAAGCGAGCAGAGGGCGAAGCCCGCTTGCTAATAAAACAAAAACTGGTGGGATTTTCAAATCTTCTGTGTCGGGAGGGGAATTCCCAGCAAAATATCCAACTGAAATTGAAATTCGGAATAATCACATAATATTTCGTTGTAAATATGGACAAAATCAATCCACTAATAAATAAAACGGTCGATTTGTCGCCCCGTTATTCTTTTTATACCATGGTTACTTCTACTTTTGGCAATTGAAGGTCAAAAACTAGTTTTTGACGTAACAATTGTTTAGATATGGTTTTAACCGTTGATGTGTTTATTTACTTCTTGATGAAGTACGGGTGTATACTCGTACTTGTGCACAAGGATGAAATATATATTGTTTTGTTTTTAAAGAAATTAGGAGGTTAGATGAGTTTGGGAATTCTAAGGATGTTTAATGATTGATGAGATTTGAAGAGAATACATATTCATGTGTCTCCAGGCAAATTTATAGATTGACTTGAATCTAAAATCTTCTCAGATGTGTTGTATAAGTTTAATTTATATACCGCCAAACAAGTTAATAAAATAATTAAATATTTCGGCGTGAAGCCTATGATTGGAGTATCTACATGAAATCGGGGCGAAAACTGAAAGTGTTAGTTAGCTATAAACAGTCGAATAATTTGTAGCGCTTTAAAAGCCTATTAACGTAATAAATGTGTCTGAAAACATCGAACACTTTTTTTTTTAATTTATTCAAGGAAAACCATTTCGGCTCCCTCGAACTGGAGCCACCGCTGATTTTTCGATTTTGTGGGTGACGAACATTCTCAACAAACTAACCATGCTTTCTGAAAAGCGATTTACATCTGTAATGTTAGTTTCGTTAATTAAAGCTAAAACACTGATGCTCCCACAATAAAAGTAGTCTAAGCTCATTAAGGAATGTTATGTATTGTCATATTTTTTTAATCACTGGTGTTTTATTTTCAGGTATTATAAGGGCAACCGACCAGTTCTGTCCGTTCCAGAACCTGATATCCTCTGTGATATTATGGTTAAAGATTTTCTGTCCTTCTCGGGAAGGAGGGTACGTTTAATATCAGCTTAGTTCTATACCCCTGAAACAGAGAAATTAGCCTAGCATATTTATATGTTGAATTTATTCTATTTCAGAAAATTGCAAATTTAGTCTAATTATTTTTTTCGGCCTGTTTTAAATTTTAAGGTAAAGTTTAAAGACTGAAAACTTGTGTACTGAACGGTTCGCCTTACCAGTCTTTATAAATTCAACAATTTCTCAAAAATCTGCTTTAACATATCTTTTTCTATATTATTTATTGTATATTTCTTCATTTTCTATTTTTTCTATTTTTTCTATTTCATCTTCATTATCTAATTTTATTCCAGCAAAATCATTTCGGCTCTCTTGGAGTGGAGCCACCGCTGATTTTTCGATTCTGTGGGTAACGCGCATTCTCAATGAAGTGACAATGCTTCCTGAAAAACGATTTATATTTGTAATGCTAGTTTCAGCAACTAAAACTAAAACACAGATGCTCGCACAATAAAAGTAGTTTAAGCTAATGAAATAATCTTATATATTGTCATATTTATTTAATCACTGTTTTTATTTTTTATTTTAAGGCATTACGAGGCTAACCGACCACTTCTGTCCGTTGCAGAACCTGACATCCTCCGTGATATTATGGTTAAAGATTTTCTGTCCTTCACGGGAAGAAGGGTACGTATAAAATCAGCTCAGTTTTTGACTCCTGAAAAAGAAAAATTAGCCTAGCATATTTAAATGTTGAATCTTTTCTATTTCAGAAACTTTCAATATCAGTCTAATTCATTTTTTTCGGCAACTTTTAAATTTTAAGGTAGAGATGAAAGACTTTAAACGTGTGTAAAGAACATCGTGCCTACCAGTCCTTAGAAACTTCACAATTTCTCAAAAGTTGCTTTATCTATTTTAAATTTAACCCAAACGTATTAATAAGGGAGATAATGGAAATAAAACTATATTGCTATATAAAAAAAAATCTGATGTGGGCAGCACATGACTTCCGTTATATAATGCAATGAATTTACTATTTTACAGTAAAAAAAAATATATTATTTTTATAGAAGTTATTTTTATTCTTTCCAAGATATAAATTTCGTCAATAATAATATTCGTCAAAGAGTCGTCATTTTCCATGTCGTCATCATCAGTGAGTCGTCATTGATATAGCGCCATTTTTGTCAATTTGGCGAGTTTTCGTTAACTTAGCAACATTTAAAAAATTTGCCAAGTTGGCGACATTCCACCAACTTCGTCGCCAAAATCTCGCCAAGCGTTAAGGCCAAAGAAAGAAGTTATTCTTGCAGCAGATAAATGACTATTGGCGTTCAAATACAAAAGTATTATTCAAAGTCTTTTTTTTCGTGAATGGAACGAGCTAGATCCATGAGAATGATGTCACCAAATTTATCGCATGGTATTACATATGAAATGTGAACATATTTCTCAATAGGAAATATTTTTTTTTATTTTATATGACTTTTTGATAATTTTTTTGAAAAATGTGCAATATCTCAAGAACGGTTCATGTTAGTGTTCTAAAATTATGTCAATCGTTTTCTAATGAAAAATTACATAAGAAATATATATTTGCGTTACTTTATTAGAGGTTTTGATTTTTTGACGATTTGTTCAAAATTTCATTCGAAAATTTGGGGGGTTCTGAACATTCGATTGCGTATAAAAAGAATAGGCTTCCAGTGTTTATGGATTGTGATTTTTGTACAAATTTCGTTCGAATCGGTCCATTTGTTCGTCAGTTATCGTCTCCACAGACTCACTGACACACACACACACACACACACACACACACACACACACACATACTTTCACACACACTTACACAGACATTACATCAAAAATGTTCGATTTGTGATCAGGGATGCTTGAAGCGTGCTCTGCCGTCGAAAACTCGAATTCGAATGTTCGACCCCATCACAGTACTTTCCTTACACATTATGCATATAAGGAAAGTAATACTCATGTAGAAAATGTTAATAATCTTATTTGAGATAGTTCTTACACTGCTGAAATCTGATCCTACACAAACATATCTCACTAGTATAGAAGAGTGTAGAGAATTTTGCGAATTTTAGCGAAAACAAACGTTCTCTAATCTACTTTGCTACTAAATGCGTTCGAATTTAAGCCTCGCTAAAAATGCAAAAACCTCATATGCCATTTTGTTCTAACGCATATAATATTAATCGAAAGTTCTTTATTTTTATTACTTTCCTTATATACATAATGTATAAGTATTGTGAAAGTATTGTGATGGGGTCGAAAATTCGAATTCGTGTTTTCGACGGGAGAGCACGTTTCAAGCATCCCTGATCATGAGTCAAATATTTTTGAAGTGATGTCTGTGTGTGTGTGAAAGTATGTGTGTGTATGTGTGTGTGTGTGTGTGTGTGTGTCAGTGAGCCTGTGGAGACGATAACTGACGAACGAATGGACCGATTCGAACCAAATTTGGAACAAAAATCACAATCCGTAAACACTGGAAGCTTATTGTTTTTATACGCAATCGAATGTTTAGAACCCCCTAAATTTTCGAGTGAAATTTTGAAATAATCGTCAAAAAATCAAAACCGCTAATAAAGTTACGCAAATAGGCATTTTGTATGTAATTTTTCATTAGAAAACGATTGACGTAAATTTTAGAACGCTAACATGAACCGTTCTCGACATATTGCACATATTTCAAAAAAATTATCAAAAAGTTATATAAAATAAAAAAAAATATTTCCTATTGAGAAACATTTTCACTTTTCATATGTAATAAATACCATGCGATAAATTTGGTGACATCATTCTCGTGGATCTAGCTCGTTCCATTCATGAAAAAAGTGAGTAATACTTTTGTATTTGAACGCCAATGGTCATTTATCTGCTATCAGAATAACTTATTTCTCTGTCCATAACGCTTGGCAAGAGTTTTGGCGATGAATTTGGCGGAATGTCGTCAACTTGGCGACATTTTTTATTGTTGCCAAATTAACAAAAATTTCGCCAAATTGATAAAAATGACGCTAAATCAATGAAAATGACGACTAATTGAAGAAAATTCAATATCTTGGAAAGAATATAAATATTTACTATAAGAATAACATTTTTTTTAACTGTAAAAGTTGTAAATTCGTTGCATTATATAAGGAAAGTCATGTGTTGCCCACATCAGATTTTCTATTGGTTGACCTTGTATTGCTTTCATTCACCTTTGCACACGAGAAATACAGATAGAAAATCGCTAGCTCATATAGCTGTTCTTTTTGTTACAAAGAGGAAAGAAGCTCGTTTTGCTTCCAAAAATATTTGATAATTTTAATTCATGCAACTTTATGAATAAAGACATTTTTCATAGTTAAACTTTAAAAAAAAAAAAACCTAAGCGAATATTTTGTTAGAAATGTTGCTACAATGCGAATATTTTGTCTCAAGCAAACCGTTCAGAACCAAAATTGCTGGTTTCGAGATCATCTTAAAATTATTCAGTATGTCACGTAGAAAAATATCAATATAACATATTACAGATACTCATAAGAATGCAATGAATATATAGACAAGATAAAAGCTAATTTTTTTCTAAGGCTATTTTTTGCTTTAACATTGTTCACTAATCAGAATTCCTCATAAATGTTTTAAATTTATAGGAAATTTTCCTTAAAATATAGTTAAATTGTTTCATGCTAATAGTGTTAGCTGTGGTCTACCATTTGGTGTTTATATTTGATGTTTATATTCTATTTTAAATAAAATATGTTCTACAGTGTTGTACAGTTTGTAAATTTTGAGATATACAAAAAAGTCCTGAAATATTAATTGCAGACATCCATGTGAAATTAGAAATATGTGTAATTCAATAATATATTGCACCTTTTTGGAAATTTTCTTCCGAAAACTCTCATGTTCCGTTTACTAATTTCTTTTCTGTATTTCAGATATTCGATACGGGCGATGATATAATAGCGAATATGCTTTCCGTCTTGCAAGGGGAAGACTGGAAGAGAGTTCGAACCATAGTGACTCCCACTTTCACAACTGGAAAAATAAAAAGGGTAAGTCAATTTTCAATTATTTAAGAGGTACTATTTCCCTATATTTTCGTGTTTCAGTTTTCCTATGCTAAACTATAGAAAAATTGTAAAGGCCATTTTACGTGAGGCAAGAAATTAACAGTTCAAATTGAATTAAATTGTTCCATGAACGCGAATCTCCAGATGGGACCAACGTCACTGGGGTAGACGCGGCGTTAGAAGCGAAATAAATATGTCAAAAGCCTGGTAATGAAAACTAAAAGTTATAAATGCTCGTTGTGTCCCCCCACCCCCCATTTAGGGATTGTTATATTACGACCAAGAAAGGAAGTGATCTTTGCATATACAAAAGTGCATTCAAGAAGATGAACACACGTTATTGAAAGCGAAGTTCTTATTTTACACAATGTAAATTTGCAATGTAAATTTATTTTACACAATGTAAATTTTTTAATAATTAAATTTCTCGTATTGCGTGAAAGGTTATGTTACAATCCAGCTAGCTTACTTTCCGATATTTTCCACTGCTGCACAACAGGATGAATTGGAATCTAGGTAGTAAAAAGTAGAAAAATTGAATGCTACAGATTTCAACTTGTTTTACGCATGATAAAGAAAAGGTGGTCTTTGGCATGTAACATCCTTCAGCATGCGCTCAGCTGCAGAAAAATAAGGGAATATGGTGCTGTTGTGCAATTCCTGTTATATGTATATAAAAGGCAGTACCTCACGAGTTGTTGGGCGTTCCAAATCAGTAGATGAGAAGTTTTCAAGGAAAAAGCGTGTTGTACGTTTTGTAAGAATGTGTTGTAAATTTTCTCTTGATTTTGTGGTTCACATCAATATTTGTTGCAGAATGTCTCTAGGATACCATTTGAGTGCATATAATCATGGGAGAACGGTTGAAGGCCCCAAGACAGGAACAGTGTAACTGAAGTTGGGTGTAGCAATAGGCCTGTGCAAAAGTGTCATTTCTTCATTAAAATAACTGCTGAATCGAGAGAAACAGCTCTGGGAAGGCATGGTGATGGTTGTAAAAGGAGCATAACAGAGTGAGAGAACTATATCTCTTTTGGCGAAACGGAGCAAAAACCTTACCCCAGCACAGTTAGCCGCAGACTTTGCACTGCTAAAGGCACTCGTGTATCTGCTAGAACCGTTTAAGGTCGACGCAATCATGTTTTAATGTGTGCATGTAAGCCTGTATAATGTATTCCGTTACCATCCCATCATCGTAGGGAAAAATTAAGGTGGTCTAAGGAGCATCGTCATTGGGGTTATCACGCGTGGTCATAGGTGAAGTTTTTAGACGCATATTGGTTCTTCATCAAGAGTGATACTGGACATCAGCTAGTGTGTAGAGAACGGGAAACCCGTTACCATTAGTAGAACGTCGATAAATTTGATTGTTATGACTGAGGAGTGGCCATTGTGGACAATGCCAGAACATCTTATCACATCTTTGACAACACTGTTTCCGTTACGGCAGAACTGTACTGTACTGAGATTTTTATTGCCCACGTTTGCCTTTTCAGTGCAGCAATGGATCCAGATTTTGTGTTCAAGATCGACAGTGCTCATCCAAATAGGACGGCTACTGTATCTGAGATACTGAAAAGTGAAAATATTGAGTGCATGTCTTGGTCTGCTTATTCCCCTACTTGAATCTCATAGAGCATGCTAGGGACTCTTTCGGTAGGTATATGGCGCAAAGAAATACCCTCCCCGAACCTTATAGGACTTGAAACTATCATTGTGGGAGGAATGGAATAATATCCCAACAGCTCTCCTCAACAGTTTAGTGGAAAGCACGCAAAACAGATGCAGAACGCACTTTCGTGTCCGATGAGATCATACTCCCTACTGAGGTACCTCGATCTGTCGTCATTCACGTGGGAGGCAGCATTTTTCGTGACTGTTCGATGATGCTCTACGGAACGTCTTTTGGTTTTGTTATCATATTTTTCCCAGGTACAAAATTTGTACTATTTTGCGTCATAAAGATATCACAGTGCATTTACTACATATTTGCTTAGTTTCATTTCTTAGAACCATGTTCATCATTAGTTATAACGAAAATTTTCTCTATTCCTTAACAATTGTAAAGCAGTGTAATTATCTAAGAGATAATAGACTTGTGACGCATGAGATCGGCTGGTTTTGTTTAATTCCGAAAATTAAACACAATTACGACGCGTTAAAACGCGTTGTTAATATGCAGAGTGTTTCAAAAAGATTCCACTACTAAATATCTCTTGAAAGATTGTTCGCAAAACCATGGTTCCATTTGACCCCTGGTCAAGATAGACTTTCAGACCATGTTACTAAAAAACATGAAATTTAACTTTTTAAATCTACCCTCTACAAAAGAATTTCTGATTAGCAAATTGTACCTTATTCAATTACAAATCTTTTGAAAAAAACCTGGTTCTCTAATATGCACATTTATTCGTTAAACAGTTGTCAAATTTTCAGGAATAGATTTTAGGGATCGCAGAAAAATTTAATTTCGTTAGATGAAATTTCCATTCGAAAACTTATGCAAGTGCCTGTCTTTAACAAAAGTTTTATACATTTCTCAATTTTGTCCTCATTTTAATTAATGATATTCAGGTAGTTTTGATCGTGTGACAATGTAACTATTCTGTTTGATTAAGTAGGCTATGGAAAATATTTTTTAATTTGAATTATTTTCTAACGAGCACGTATAAAAATTTACATTATGAACTTGTTTACTAAAGGGCGTCACATGATACATATTTGCATACTATAATAGGTTGCTTTAATTAAAGCATTTCCTTCAGATATATTATATCGTGCAATCTTTCTAAAACACCCATATCCGTTGATTTTACTAAACATTTTTCTGCATGAAGTTAAATATGGTTTTTAGAGCTATGATATGGGTGATTCCAATTTACTACATGGGTATTACAAAAAATCTGATGTGGGCAACACATAACTTTCCTTATATAATGCAATAAATGTAGTACGTTTACAGTTTAAAAAAATGTTATTCTTATAGTAGATACTTATATTCTTTCCAAGATATCGAATGTTCGTCAATTAGTCGTCATTTTCATTGATTTAGCGTCATTTTTATCAGTTTGGCGAGATTTTTGTTAATTTGGCAAAAACTAAAAATATCGCCAAGTTGGCGGCATTCCGCCAAATTCGTCGCCAAAATCTCGCCAAGCGTTATGGACGGAGAAATAAGTTATTGTTACAGCAGATAAATGACTAATGGCGTTCAAATACAAAAGTATTACTCAAAGTATCTTTTCTTATGAATGGAATGAGCTAGATCTACGTCTAATGATGTCATCCAATTTATTGCATGGTATTACATATGAAAAGTAAACATGTTTCTCAATGGGAAATATTTTTTTTTATTTAATATAACTTTTTGATAATTTTTGGGAAAATGTGCAATTTCTCGAGAACGGTTTATGTTAGCGTTCTAAAATTTATGTCAATCGTTTTCTAATGAAAAATTACATAATAAATGTCTATTTGCGTAACTTTATTAGCGGTTTTGATTTTTTGACGACTTTTTCAAAATTTCACTCATAAATTTAGGGGGGTTCTGAACATTCGATTGCGCATAAAAACAATTGGCTTTCAGTGTTTACGGATTGTGATTTTTGTACCGAATTTCATTCGAATCGGTCAATTCGTTCGTCAGGTATAGTCTCCAAAGACTCACTGACACACACACATACTTTCACACACACACACAGACATCACTTCAAAAATGTTTGATTCGTGATCAGAGATGCTTGAAAGGTGTTCTCCCATCGAAAACTCGAATTAGAATTTTCGACCCCGTCGCAATACTTTCCTTATACATTATGTATAAAAGGAAAGTAAAAAGGTACATAGTTTAATATTTACATTTTGTTAATTAAAATTTTACATTTTTGTTTAAATAATACTTCTTAAAACACGAGATTTTAGTGAAGAATTTAAGAGTTTTATTATCCGTGGTTTTTTTATTCACAGCATATTGGTGGAACGTAACACATCGCGAATAACGAGGGATTACCACTAACAATTTTGTGAGTAAAATGTAACAATATCATTTAATGATCAGTTTTGATATTCAGATGTTTTGTGAAAAGTCTCATAATATAACTAGACTGGATGGTTTCACCTTTAATCGGATTACATTTATACTTTCCTCAACTAAGGGTGATAGAGCGTCAATATGTAAACCTTTTAACTAATACAGAAACACACTGCTCATACACTGTAAAACATTTGAAGCATGTTACTGAAAGTTTCAGGGTAATCAGCTATCCACAATGGTGAGTAAGTTTCCTAATATTTATGATAATATATATATATATATATATATATATATATATATATATATATATATATATATATTAAAAATTACGCTTTGGCAGACGATAATTAGCTGTGGCATTTTAGATATGAAGCTGGAATTTTCATGAACGCGTGTAGTTGCGGCTTTTCTGATTGTTTGCCAAAATTATCATCAAAGTAGCTGAGAAAAATGAGTAAAGTTTTCAGAATGTTTTGCAAAGAATGTTAAGCAAAGCTTGCAGAAGAGTATCGGTTTCTAAAAATATCTTACTTGAAAATGCTGATTTCCAATCATTTTGCAGATGCTCAGTATTTTCAAAGATTGCTCCAGGACTCTTGTGAAGAATTTCAAAGACGCAGCCGAGAAAAGGGAACCCATTGAGGCAAAAGTGTAAGTATTTTAGTACTTCAAATATTGAATTTGAAAGCAACTCTTTATTACCTACTATATTATTAAATTAATGTATGGATAATAGTTTTTAACTTCTAGTTTGTTCAAATTCGAGATTTTTTTCAAGTTTATTTTTGCCGAGCAGAGATGCTGAAAATAGGAATGCCAGCGCTATTTTAATAAAATCAATAAAATAATTAAAAATATTTCTAATACTTTTGTAAAATACATACATTAATTTACGATATATATTAAAATAGTTATAATTATTTTACCGATAGAAAAGATACGTTATACCCTTTCTAGATACATTACCCTTCCTCTCAGGCTTATATGTTTGATCCCCGCTTTCCTATAAAAAAAATTGGAAAAAATTCGTAAATTCGGTTAGAGGTCTGTAGGTTAACATGGAAAAACATGTTCATGAAGCAAAGCAAACTAAAATAACATTCTGTATATAATTGCGTTCAAAATAACATTGTGTATATAATTCGTTCTCGCAAATATGTCTGTATACGTAAAAATTAGACTTCGTTGTAGACATAATTAAAGTTTAGTGATCGTTTAAAAAAATGTTGTAATGGCGTTGGCAACTCATTTAGAGACACCGATAATACGCAAAAATAACACGGTTTTAGGACGGCTGCGACACTAAATATCAATTTAAAAGATCCGATCACGATCTTTACACACGGCAAAAAATGGATGCCATATTTTATTTTGCAATGAGTAAATTGATCTCTTCATATATCATGAGTGTAATTATTATTTTAATTTTTATTCAAAATCTACCTAATGTATTATGCTGAATTTTTTTTCATAATTTTATGTAATAATTTGAATATTTTCTAAAATTTTCAAAACAATTTGTTAATTTTAACATTACTTGAAAGTGTTTGAAAAATTATGCCCCATGGGATTCAATTTATTTCATTTTTTCAACCCGGGTTTTAAATCCAAAACGAATTAGGTAATATTATTCAGTTTCATTCCCTTATGTCCCACAGACTGTCTCAACAACATACTAAAATTTTATTTTGATAATGTCATTTTTACGGCAGTTATCGTGCGAACGGACAGACAGACAGACAGACAAAATGAACAAAATCATAAACACTTTTCATCTATGTTGGAAAGTGTTAAAAGTTAACTTATAACAGATTTCTAACCAAACTCTGCCTTGGAACCTAGGTGAAAAAGAATAATAGCTCCGCCACTGAGAAGTGAATAATTAAATTACCTAAAGTTTAATGTTGCATAGCATAGAGCACTTAAAGAGTAAATATTTACGTTTTTATGCCAAGCATCTTGCTATTTTCCTTTCCTTACAAGAGTCTCTCTGCTTTCCCTTTTTCTAATGTGTTTTTTTTATCATTATTTTAGAGATTGTACAATCCTTCTTAATATTTTTCTTTCAATTTTACTCTAATGGATTAACATTCGGTTTTGTTTTCCATCGCCGAGATGGTTGGTCTTCGAATAGAAGAGTCTTTGGAAAGACCGTAGCTTTATGTTCCTTGCTTGCGATTTCTATGAATGAAGCGCGTTTTTGCTATTTCCACACTCATCATTTGTTCCTTGCCTTTTACCACCGTAGGTGCGTTGAATTTTTTTGGTTAGTGTAAGAAGTACCGTATTCCTCGAGCTTATTTTTTCGAACCATTGCCTAACGTCTTCGGAGGTCATGCACCTTGGGACCACATGTGCTGCAGTTTTGGGAAACAGATCGATAAAACTTTGTCATAAGAGGCTGATTTCCATGAAATGCATCCTTTCCAGCCGTCACCAATGCGGGGAAGGGATAATCCCGGATGGGGAGTCCAGGGTGGTTGGTCTCTGACATCCAGGGCATGAGAAAGATTCCACAAAGGGGCTTGGTACCGGGTGGTCCGGTGATAGTGTCAAAAGATATACAGGGTGAGTCGCAATTGTTTTTACAAAATCAGAGGGGTGATAGTACCCCACCAGACGAGCAATAATTACCATGGAACATAGGGTCGCATTGCACTCAGAGAGGCAGAAAAGAGTACAATTAGAATACGAACCTGCACGTACACCAGTGTTTCGAAAGCGAATGAACGATACCAAACGTTACACAAACAGATTTATTGTGCAGAGACAAACTCACAGCAAGTGCTCAAAGTGGTGACCACACGTGTCGTTGCATCGTTCACACCGACGAAGGAATGACTGACGCACTCTCTCGAAGATTCCTGGTATTGTGTTAATGTGGTCTGCGGCAGCAACGATGCGCGCGACGAGATCTTCCGCCGAGTCTACAGGCGTCTCGTACACTAAAGATTTCATGTGGCTCCAGAAGAAAAAGTTCAGTGGGAATAACTTCAAAGGCTCAAAGGAACCACAGTTATTGGAGTGACCAGCAATGCCACAAGGGGCTTGCTTTAATCTCCGGTCATAAAAGAAGGTTGGTAAATCATAGAAAAAAAGACTTTTGATGTGCTAGAGATCCCGAAGGAACATGGCTGTGCACGTAGGACCGAATTGGGAAAACCCAACTGGGTGCTCGTGACGCAGGAATTTAGAAGATGGAGCATAGTCTCCGAGAAGGTAAAGGAAAAAATTGGAAAACGGACGAGTTCAGAGAACTCATGCTTGGGAATAACTTGCAGCGTTGAAGTTGTGCCGGTTTTTAAAGGGCAACGTGTGCTCTGATTGGCTATCGCCGGAACATACTAGAAGTCAATTATGCTGATTCTGCTCTCTGGACATTTGCATACGGTAACTGCGTTCGTGTCTGACGTAGGAGATACTACGTAGGCAGGTACACAATGACGTCCGAGGCGCTGACTGCGTCATTCTCGACGCGGTTCAACGTGCCTCATTTCTGCCTCTCAGAGTGCAATGCGACCCTATGTTCCATGGTAATTATTGCTCTCCTGGTGGAGTACTATCACCCCTCTGCTTTTGCAAAAACAATTTCGACTCACCCTGTATATATGAAGGTGACGCGTTTTTTGGGGGAGAGGCGAGACAATTTTCGTAGAGACAGGTCGCACTTTTTTCCATCTCACATGCTCCATTTCACATGCCTTGCCCTCACCAGAATGTTATTCTGTAACCTTTGATATTCCTCGTCATGCTATAATAAAAGCTTATTTTTCTATATCAACGATGCCTGTTTTATCCAGATTTGGAGAAATTCATTATTATCATCGTCTTGTCACTGATTCGAACTCACGAATTTGGAAGGGAACGGCTATTTGCATTTAGGTCAGCACATTTTACTTTATGTGCGCTGACCAGACTAACGCTACTGAATCAACAATCATGCAGAGGTCTGAAAGAGAGCCGGAACGGAAAAACGAATTTATCACAGTTAGTAAACACAGCTTTTTGGATCTGAAATTACGTGGGGAGGGGGGAATATTATAATGTCCTGAGATAAGTATTGTCGCTCACCATATCCTCTTATATATTTGGGTTTTTTTCCTTTCGAGGAATTAAGATTGTATTTGTATTGAACTTAAAAATAGGTTTTAAACTGCCATTTTCCTCACAGGTTTTATGGCGCTTTCACAATGGACATCATTGCAAGTTCTGCCTTTTCTACTAAAATAGACTCTCACAACGATCCGAACAATGCGTTCGTGCAAACAGCGAGATCTGTTTTCTCACGAGATGTCAACTGGAGATTCATTGGTTTAAGTAAGTACATTGGCGACAATTCAGTAAATAGTTTCGCGTTTAATGAAATGTCAAATTTCTTTTATCAGCAGTATCATACCTAGGATCATTAAATTTATTATCTGTAATTTTGTCATTTTTCTTCAAATTAAACATTAAAAAATTATGAAAATTTAAAAAAACATTAAATTGTTTTTCAAAAATGATTTAGGTTCTAAAATTTGTTAAAATGCATTTTACATTTAAAAAGTTTTTGAATTATTTTTTAAATTTTGTTAAAGTTAATTGAAATTTCAAATTTTGTTAAGATATTTAGAAAAATTATATTGTTTATTTTTAGATCAAATATTTTAAATTAAATTTTTAATTTTAATTGCCAAATTTACATTTTTAGTGCTCAATTTATATTTAATCTTAAATTTACAAATTTTAATTGGTAAATTTATTGTTTAAATTTTAATTTAAAATATATGTTATCTGATAAACTTTGTAGTACATTCAATTCTAGCTATTATTTTAATAAGGCATTTATGCAAACAGAAAGCTTCTCACGAAATCTCAACAGATAATTTTTTTGTTTTCAGTTTTAAGTAAATTAACTGTAAAATTTTAATGCCACGTTTCTCAAAGTGCAATTTAATATCGGTGAATTTATATCGAGCGAAGGAGAGAAGTTAGTTTTCGCTCTTGAGTTGAACTTGATTTGCTTTTACATACCTATCATGCCCTACAATAGCTCCTCCGAAAATTAACCGTTTTTCTTTTCATCGGGAGGGTGCGATATGTGGTATAGATCAATAATTCTCAACCTTTTTCCATCGCAGTCCACTGTGATAGAGCATATAAGTGTCTGCGCCCCACCTTTATGAAACGTAATTTTTTAATATAAATATATCAATAGTGTATTATTTGAAATTATATAAATACATATATGATTTACAGAAACAACGAGACAATTTTGTTTTTGTTTTAAGTAGGTTATTTTTACGACTAAACAAAAGAATATTAAAACTTTTCAAATTAATATGAAAGACTGAACTTTTTTTTATATAAGAATGTATATAAATACAAAGCATAACTTTGTGCACAAACAATAAACAATTAGATCACAATGTAAAATGTTGCGCAAATAATGAGTAGTAAGCAGACTATTGTTTCAGACCAACTTGGAATCCCTTCTTCAGTGCGAATAAATCTAGAACTGAACACCAAATGTGAGCATGACAGTGCTGCTCAAGTAAAATGACAGAACCATTTATAATAGATTAATGGTCTAGCCATTTTGTTCGCTGTGTGGTTGCACTGTCATTACACTGGCTTTCACAGATGCAGGATGTGGCGATTGGGCGTCGCCGGGCCCCGAACCAGGGACCCTTTACTTACAAGACCGACATTGTAATCCCTGAGCAAAAGCTAGCTCCTCCTCTGTTCTTATAATTCGGGTACAAGCTCCAAGCATCTTTGATCAGATGTCTTTGCTGCCGCACACTTCCGCCGCTGATGATGAAGGCCGGGATGCGTGTCGCCTCGGCGTGACGGTCAGTCGTGGTCAACCAGGAAGGGAGTGTCAAGGCTTCTGACTCCGTGTGGTGCTGCCATCTCGTGTTGAGAGGTGAAATCGTTGGAGAGGAAGGTTGCGTGTTTCGTATGTCCATGGTAACCACTGGGGCGATTGAGCATCGCCGAGCCCCGAACCAGGGACCGTTAGATTACAAGACTGACATTGAAATCACTGAGCAAAAGCTAGCTCCTCCTCTGTTCTTATAATTCGGGTACAGGCTCCAAGCATCTTTGATCAGATGTCTTTGCTGCCGCAGGGGTTTAAATCTTGGGTGGTGTATGTGTGTGAGGGGGGGAGGAGGGCTTGAGTATACATTCATATTCGTAGTATTTCGGAATACATTTTAAACTGTTGTGAAATGTAAAGTGAGTCGCCTCATCGAGGCAGCGACTTTAAAGGCAAAATGTTAGGCACTTCTCCGCATCGTGTCCAAATGACAAGAGTTCAATTACCCGAACATAGAAAATGGGAAAAATTAACCCTGCACATAGTGTCCATACAAGCTGATTATTTTTCATATGGTTTTAGAATAATAATATAAAACCGAGTGGGTAAATTCCAAGCTTGTATTAATGAAAAGGAGAGTTCGAAACAGATTAAGAAAATAAATATAGCTTGATTTTGTGGGTAAAAGCTCTTATTCATAACTCACCATGAGCTTCATAGTGAGTTAAGAAGCTCTGGTCTGAAGACCAGAGCTTGGTCTGTCTGAAAAACTGCCCACGAGAGCTAAACGCTAAACTCAAATGTAAGAATATATATATATATATAGTTTTTGAAATGTAATAATAAGAATTATGTAAAAATAAAAAAAAATAAAAATACAATTCAAGTAATATTAACATCACCATAGAAGCAAATTCACGGCCATAATGCCGATAAGAGAAAAGAACAGAACCTTCCCAAATTCGATGATTAATCAGAATTAAATTCCTCTTCAGGTCTGAGTATTTAATTCTAATTAACCCAGACAAAAGCCTGTTTCAGATTAAGCAATAGTACATTACTATAAATGCTTAAACTCAGACTACAGGCATCACAAAATGAAAAAATGAAAAAGGATACATTAAGAAAGTTGTATTACCATGCGGCATGAATCATTCCTCTTCTACCACGTGTATACACGATCAACCTCAACAACTTAATCTAGAAGCACCGGAATGAACAAGTCAAAATTCTACCAGGGAGGCAGTACGAACGTTCACGGAAATAATCCCAAACCCGTCCAGTGAGTCTAAGCTGAAGACTGGACAAGCAATTCAGAATACAACTTACCAAACATGCAGAACAGAATATGAATATGAATCATAGATGAAAATTCCTACTAAACAAGAATTCATAGGAAAACTGGATAATCGAGAATGCCACTATACACCATTATAAGGGCGCACAAAACGTAGTTTCAATACTGACAAAAGTTACATTTTTTTGCGAAAATAAAATTTAAAACATTAATGTTAATGCATCTTATTTTCCGATTTTTTGATTTTTCTAATGTTTTTGACTATATATATATAGTAAATATAAAATTTCAAGCGTAAATGTTCAAAATTAATAAATTCTAAGTTTAAAGATAAGAGTGTATGTGTTCAAAAAATAAAGTCATAAAGATTATTAAAAATTTAAAATGCAAATCAAATTCGCTGGCAAAACTTAATCTACTATGGAAAAATTATCATTTGGACTGCGATGTTTTTCGTGTCTGCATATACATTCTTTTGCAAAAAAAAAAAAAAAATGAAGCACCACGAAGAAAGTGACTGTATTTATTGGAATTAAATATATGTATAGTTCATACACAGGTAATAAAATGATTATAAAATCAAGATCTCAAAACCCATCAATGGTTAACAATTGCTTATTGATAATTAACCAATTGCAATTGCATAATTGGTTAAACCTCCCCTTGGCGGCAATGCATGCTGCTTGTATACGTCTAGATAGGGAGTGATAAAGCTTCCTAATGTCATCCTGCGATACATTCTGCCAGGCATTCCTCAATTGTTGCTCCAGGTCTGCTACATTTCGGGTTCCACGAATCAATCTGCCTAGCATGCCCTATACATGCTCGATTGGAGAAAATTCTGGTGATCTTGCTGGCTAAGGCACAGTATCAACAGTACGGAGACAGTCCACAGACATGTGAGCCGTATGTGACGAGGCATTATCTTATTGAAAAATGGCTCCAGAACGACACGCCATGAAGGGTAATGCAAACGGCCGTAGGATTTCATCAACATATCGTTGAGCAGTTCAAGTTGTACGCAGGATGACTAAGGATGACCTGCTGTCGTAAGAGATAGCATCCCACATCATCACACAAGGGGTAATGGCTGTGCGCCTGTTGTTGTTGTTGAGACCCAGACTGTCCGACCTACCAGAAAGGTGTAAGGTAACCGTTTGGACAGCCGGGAAGTGCCATCCAATTTAGACCGGAACCCAGGGGGGAGGCATCTACAGGGACCGTACCCTCCTTCCCCTACCACCAACCTCTCGGAAGGACTTACGGACCCACATGTTTAACGTACTCCGCATGAACACGGCAGCAGTTGCGGCAGCGTGCAAATGGCTGTGTGCCTGTGTAAAACAAAAACCGATTGCGACCGCTGGCCTGGCGCCTCCACACACGTACCCGATGGTCATCTGCTGAAAGACTGAGCGTGATTCATCGCTGAATACTATGCGATGTCAGTCTGCTGGGAGCCATGATGCTCGGCTACGACACCACTCCAAAAGACTGTGTTGATTTTGTGGGGTTATGGGCAGACATCTTAACGGCCGCCGTGGGCGTAACCCCACCTCAGTCAAGCGCCGTGAGATGATGAAAGATACCACGGGTGCTATGGAAGAAGCTGTAGCACGTTGGATGTCGGACAATGATGCCGTTGGTTCAGTTCGGGCCTGTTGCACAATCAGCCGATCTTGCCTCGCATTCGTGCACCTTGACCTTCCAGAGCCTTCTTTCCGCCGATGGGTTCCTTTCAGCAACTATTGCTGCTAGCACCTTTTCACAGCAGTGTCCGTTCTGTACAGGTGGCAGCCTATTGCTCGGTATGACCAGCCAGCTTTACGCATTCCGACTATACGACCACGTTTGAACTCGTCTAATTGCTTATAATGGCTTCGACCGTATCGTAACGGCATAATTGGTTGTGTCTCCACGGAACTGCAACACCGATAACAAGACAAGATAAACCGTCCACATTTGTAACCTGTTTTAAGGAATGCTAGTTACCCAGTAGATACGCGCGCTATGACCGAAGTTAACACTCATTGGCCTTGCAAATTTAATTTGCGTATTTGGTATAAAGGAATTTGCATGCGAAATTTAAAGATGATCGGATTATTTTTTATGGTTGCTTCGTTTTTTTTTCAAAAGAGTGTTGAGAGATGGCAGAACCGCACATTAAGTGTAAGTTACACAAGAACTGGGAAAACTGTAGATGTGTGGGCTGATGGAAAAATATAATGTTATGTGAAACACATGTGATTCAAAATTTGAAGAGATCACTACAGGAGCACAACTTAAACACTTGTAGTCAGGTATAAAATTAACAATGGACGACGTCCTGCCGTTATTACTTAACGTCAACCCCGGAACAAAATAAACTACTTGAAAACAGCAAATTTCTTAAAGGATGGCAGCATCACTCTTTCTGATGAACACTTTAAACCAATTAATGGTGGCTGCACAATTTCTTGTAGTGTGTGACCAAGAGGCTCCGGAAATTTACCTTTGAATAGGTCTAGTCTTGTTAGCGGACCCTTTAGTTGCATAGCATTATGAAGCTTATGAAGAAGCACACTTTGAGTGTGGCCCATTATCACCACTTTCAACTGAAGAAACAGAACAGGTACTTGATTTGTAGATACATCCAGATTGATTATAGGTACATGCGTTCACTGACACAGATGGTTCAATAACTTAAAGAGCCTCAGTATTGTAAACAACAAATAAAAAAAAATTTCCATTGACCGCGGGTCACAGGTGTCCTAGCGAGCGCCCCACCCAGTGGCAATCCAAAATCTTGTGTCCACCTCAAGTTGGGGCTCAGAATCGAATGCCCCGTCAACAAGATTTTCGTTTCCCAAGAGCCGTAATAAATTTCATTGCCTTTTCATTTTTGACTGGATAATATCAATTACGGTCTTCAGGTTTAAACATTCTTATTATTGATATTTTGCGGGATTATTGATTCAGAGATTATCGATATATTTAAGTTATTACGCCATTGTTTTATTGCGGCAAAAATTGCTGACACTCACATATTGTACCATGTACGAGTAATCTTCTAGGAATTCACTGGTATATCTTCTAACCTACTAGAATATAAGTAGTACAGGTATATTGGCATATATTTTGACATATATTGGCATAAATATTGGAATCAAGTACGGCCTTCTGGTATGAAGATTAAGGGGATTATTAATATTTACAATTTATTACGTCTTCTGTTGTATTTAAGGAAAGATACTTGAGACTCATATTGTAATACGGGTAATCATCTACTAATAATCGGACATATCTTCTAATCTACGACATTATAAGAAGTACGGGTATACCTTACCATATAATTTTAGCACTTTCATTTTGACATATATTGGAATAAATGACTGCCTTCAGATTTAAAGATTACGGGTTTATTGATATTTTCAATTTATACACGTAATCTACTAAAACAAGTTATATCTTCTAATATTCGCGTATATTATGAGTACGGGTCCCATACAATTTTAACTCTTTTATGTTGCATATATTGATTCAATTTCATATTTTTTTTGTAAGTTTGCTTATATAAGGGATCCAGTATGTTTTGTTCTTCAGAACTGCCCGTGAAGATAATTTTGTATAGTGAGAACAGATATTCTTAAACTTTTTTTAGGAGCATTATATTAAATATTTTAACAGAATATTTTGATTAAAAATGTCATTTAGTATACTATAGGAATTTGCACATGATTGTGAATTTTAAGTTTCTTTATATTATATACTCCGTACGAAGAACGGGTATGCTGCTAGTCTTCTTATAAGGCCGAGTTAAACGAATCAGTAGAAAAAGTCCAGAAGGCTAAATAAACGAAAGAAAGCAGAACTAGAAAAAATATGTTGGATAAAAAAAGTAGAAGAAATCTACAGAAAAATAACTTAAACTAAAGAGGCAAAGGAAAAAGTAGAGAGAGAGGATGAACTTGAGGAAAATGAAGACGCAGCATGTTTGTATTGTAGTGAACTCTATTCAACTTCAAATGTTCATGTATTGAATATATAAAGTGAACCCATGAATCAGGTACCGAAACCGAAACCACGATGATGAATCTGTTTTTATTCTTGAGCTTCGTCAATCCCAATCACTTGCGAAAAATGATTTTTACCTGCTTCGTTTTGATAAGCTTTTGAATGAATTTTTTTATACTTTATGTAAGTTTAAAACTATTTGAATAAATTACTCTTTGTTTTCATATTTTATTTTGTTATCATTTACACTTTCAAAATTTGCTTCAAACTTTAGATGAAAATATCTTGAAATGCTACATATTCTAATGAAAAAATAAACAACCCTTCAGTAGAAGAATATTGCAAATATTGCAGTGTCACCATCAGTTTAAGTGGTATTTTCGTTCCTTTACGTCCTGGCAGTCATGACCCTTTCTGCTGTTTTTATGAATTGTATGTTATTTTCTGATTTTAAGAGGTGCTGTATTTTAAATTTTGATTATTTTCAAACTTATAGAAGTGCAATTCCTTTTTACCACAAGAACCTTTATCACTAGAAAGTAAAAGTATGTAGAAATAGTGCACCATACTTAATTATCTCTGATCGTGTTATTTATTCTCATTTAATGTTGATGACGTGTGTGTTTCATATGATTCTTCTAAAAACATTCTGTGTTCCTAATTTCAGCTCTTTTAACTTTTATTTCATTAGACACTAATTCATGTCTTACACCTTGCGACATTTCTTTTAACCGCAACGATCAATACTGGAATTATTACTCCATATCATTTCTAAAATTAAAACTAAAAATTATATTTAGGTTTTTCTTATTTGAATAAAAAATATTCTTAAATCTTATTCAAAAGGATTATGTTGATAACAATCCTATGGTAACAAACTAATCAATGTACGCATAATGGACGTATGGAGACAACCCGGTAGAAAATAGCCTGCATTGTGCAATCAGTATTGTTCTATAAAAGTTATAGTTTCTGAATCCATTAGTTATTAAACATTTTACATTTTTAAATTCCGAACATTCTACAATTATCTGTTGTCACTACCAATACAGAGTCAAAACTATTTTTCTATTTTGAAGATCAACAATAGTAAGTAAAACTAGATAGATCAATCTTGCATAAAGCATTGATTATAAAACACACTCCAATTGCAATGCAAATTTATTTAAATATCCCTAAAATGCGATACATTCAGCGGTAATATTTTTAAAATTATCACAATAATGCAATGATTTATTATACTTGAAAATTTAAAACTATATCGAAAGAAAATGAACTTTATTTAAATGACGTCATCGAAATATAAATCACCTGGCACTCTATGTAAAAGATGTAAATATTGCATTTATACACTTTTATTCCATTCCTTTCATTCATCACAATTCTACAATAATTTATATTACTTAAAAACTTACAAACATAGACGTAAAAATAACTATGTTTAAAATTTCATCGAAAAAGACATTGATATAAAATGGTCTGCTTTCCTATGTAAAATCAATGAATATTTCATTCATATCATCTTTATTCCAGATTCCAGAGCTAAATAATGTTGAGTTAAAAAAATTCAGCAATTCTTATACAACTCATCTTACAGCTTGATGTGTTTACATTCTGCATACGTTAAAATTAGGCTTCTATGTAGAAATAATCAAAGTTTGCTGATCATTTAAAATCAAATATATTGTAATTGCGTTGTTTCAGAATATAGATGCGCAGAAAGTAAACAAAAATAAAGCGGTTTTAGGACGGATACAACACTAAATATAAATTAAAAACAACTTTAAAAATCATGATTTGGACACAAGATGGATGCCCCGGCCATCCTTTCTGTTACTCTATGTCCTCGGATGAGTCGGGTGGCCTGGGCTTTCGACAAGATGAATGCCACTGCTGATTTAAACTCAAATATATTGTAATTGCATTGTTTTAGAATTGCGTTGTTTCAGTATGTAGATGCACAGAAATTAAGCAAAAATAAAGCGGTTTTAGGACGGATACAACACTAAATATAAATTAAAAAGAACTTTAAAAAGCACGATTTTGACACAAGATGGATACCATATTTTATTTTGAAGTGGGTCACGTGATCTCTTCATATCACATGGGTGTAATTATTATTTTAATTTTTATTTAAAAAACTACCGACTACATTTTGCTGAAATTTTTTATATATATTTTAAGGGATAATTTAAATATTTTCTGAAACTTTCGAAGAAATTTGTGAATTTTAAATTCGTTTAAAAAATGTTTGAAAAATTAGGTCCCATAGGGTTCAATGCATTTCATTTTTTCAACCTGAGTTCAATCCAGAACGAACTGGGTGATATTATTCATTTACATTCCCATATATCCCACAGAAAGTCTGAACAACATATTAAGATTTCATTTTGATAAAGTCATTTTTAAGGCAGTTATCGTGGGAACGGAAGGACAGACAGACATCCAGAATGAACAAATTCATAAACACTTTTAAACTATGTTGTTAAGTGTTAAAAAACCTGGTTTGCCAATGTTTAATTTTAATATATTTCAGTTTTAGCTCCATGGTTCATGAAGTTTTTCAAAATTAGCGTATTTTCACCAAAAGCTCTTGCATTCTTCAAAGATGTGACGTTACAGATCATCGAGGAGCGAAAAAGAACTGGTCAGGTGACGCAATCTTGTTCATTGATTTTTGTCTTGTCATTGGGCTGGAGATAAGTATAGCCTTCTTTTGAATACATTGCAGTCTAAACCTGTTTTAGTCTAACGCTGTCGGGGATGTAATTTGTGATTCTGAATGAAGGGACGTACTTTTGTGACAGTAATATCAAATTCTACAGAAATTAAACACCTTTTTACTTTCCCTGCAAAACATGCTAATGTATAGGGAAAGTATCGGAATCATGGCGAAAATCACAACTCGAGTTTTCGACGGATCTACACATTTCGAGACCTCTAGAATACGAAAAAACCAACGTCTGGTGTGTGTCTGTGTGTCTGTCTGTCCAGATATTGTATCCAATCTAACTAAAAAACTAATGGACCGAATTTCACAAAATTTGGTAGGTGAGTCCCTTGTGAGCAAGTCTGGTGCTGATTAGTTTTGGTTACAATTAGGAATAACAGAACCTGCCTTTTTTTTGCGAAATGGCCCGCAAAAGCTTGTATCCACTGTAACTAAAAAACTAAGAGACCGAATTTCACAAAATTCGGTAGATGAGTCACTTGTGAGTCACTCTGGTGTTGATTAGATTTTGGTACGATTCGGAAAAAAAATAACCTGCCTTTTTTGCAAACTGGCCCGCAAAAATCGTCAAAATCTAAACTAAAGAACTAGGTATACTCAAATATATACATTAAATGCTCGTTTAATACGTAATTTTTGACGATGAAAAGAATAAGACCAACCCCATTACACTAGGGCTAGCCGTTCTCGAGATATTTTAGTTTTTCGTATTTTCTCTACGCCACCTTTAAAAATAAGTCCGGTTACCGAATGAGAACGAAAATTGAATTAAAAGTTAAATAAATTTAATTAAAATTAAGAGAACGTTAATTTAAGTCTGCAGAGAAAGTCATGTGCTGCTCACATCAGATTTTTACTTTCCCTGCATTACATGGTAATGTATAGGAAAGTATTGGAATCATGCCGAAAATCGCAACTTGAGTTTTTGACGGATCTACACGTTTCGAGACCTCTAGAATACGAAAAAACTATTTTTAGAGTGACGTCTGTGTGTGTGTCTGTGTGTCTGTCTGTATGTCTGTGTGTCTGTGTGTCTGTCTGTGCAGATTTTGTATCCACTCTCACTAAAAATCTAATGGACTGAATTTCATAAAATTTGGTAGGTAGGTCACTTGTAGGCGAGTCTGGTGCTGAATTATTTTGGGTACGATTCGGGATAAAAGAACCCGCCTGTTTTTGCGAAATGGCCCGCAAAAGCTTGTATCCACTCTAGCGGAAAAACTAATGGACCGAATTTCAGAGAAGAATTAGATTTTGGTATGATTCGGGAAAACATAACCTGCCTTTTTTTTAAAAAATGGCCCGCAAAAATCTCCAAAATCTAAAATAAAACACTACGTATTCTCAAATATATCCATTAAATACTTGTTTAATACGTAATTTTTGACGAAAAAAGAATAAGACCAACCCCATTACACTAGGACTAACCGTTCTCGAGATATTTGAAATATTTTAGTTTTTCGTATTTTCCCTACGCCACCTTTGAAAACAAGCCAGTTATCAAATGAGAACGAAAATTGAATTAAAAGTGAATTAAATGTAATTAAAATAAAGAGAACGTGAATATAAGTCTGCAGGGAAAGTCATGTGCTGTCGACATCAGATTTTTACTTTCCCTGCAATACATGGTAATGTATAAGGAAAGTATTGGAATCATGCCGAAAATCGCAACTCGAGTTTTCAACGGATCTACACATTTCGAGACCTCTAGAATACGAAAAAACTATTTTTAGCGTGACGTCTGTGTGTGTGCCTATGTGTCTGTCTGTGTGTCTGTCTGTCTGTCTGTCTGTTCAGATTTTGTATCCACTCTAACTAAAAAGCTAATGGACCGAATTTCGTAAAATTTGGTAAGTAAGTCACTTGTGGCGAATCTGGTGCTGATTAGTTTTGGGTACGATTCGGGATAAAAGAACCCGCCTTTTTTTTGCGAAATGGCCGGCAAAATCTTGTATCCACTCTAGCTGAAAAACTAATGGACCGAATTTCACAAAATTCGTTAAATGTGTCACTGGTGGGACACCCTTGTGCTGATTAGATTTTGGTGCGATTCCGAAAAAAATAACTTTTGTTTTTTGCAAAATGGCCCGCAAAAATTCCCAATATCTAAAATAAAAAAAGTACGTTTGCTCAAATATATGCATTAAATGCTTGTTTTAATACGTAATTTGTAACGAAGAAAAGAATAAGACCAACCCCATTATACTAGGACTAGTTTTTCTCGAGATATTTTAGTTTTTTCGTATTTTCTCTACGCCACCTTTGAAAATAAGTCCAGTTATCAAATGAGAACGAAAATTGAATTAAAAGTAAATTAGATTTAATTAAAATAAAGAGAACGTGAATATAAGTCTGCAGGGAAAGTCATGGGCTGCTCACATCAGATTTTTAAATGTGTGTTTCAAATATGACACCAAATATTGAAAATGGCATTCCAAAATCAACAAAGTAGGCACATAGCCCTCACTATATATTTATCAGTCATTGCTCAGTTGTTATTCAAGTTTATATTGTTTTCAAACAAAAGTAATACATGGTTCTTACATTTAATAATTACTGTTGAGCATATTTATGTAACATGTTTGTTTCCTATTATTCCCTTTAAAAAATGAACTTATATTTATTTATACTTAATTATGGTTATAAATCGCCTATAACTCTTAATATCCTATTACGTCCCCTCCCCCTCCGCTCAATTAGTTTTGGAACTCCTGATCATCTAAGAGTCATATTTTAAACACTTGCAGACGAGAAACGATTTCCTGCAACTGCTAATGGATACTGCGAAGGAAATGGCTGAAGAAGGTAAATTAGACCTGCAAGACGAAGAGAACGATATCACAGAAAACTATGGAAATGATGAGAATGATCAAGTATTTAAGAACGTATATAGAAAAAGTAAGTAGTATAAGTTATTTGTTGGTGAGGTTCAAAACCCCTTTTTACTTTCCCTGCAATGGATGGTAATGTATAGGGAGAGTTTTGGAATCATGCCGAAAATCGCAACTCGAGTTTTCGACGGATCTACACGTTCCGAGACCTCTAAAATACGAAAAAACTTTTTTTAGCGTGACGTTTATGTGTGTGTCTGCGTGTCTGTCTGTGTGTGCAGATTTTGTATCCACTCTAACTAAAAAACTAATAGACCGAATTTCATAACATTTGGTAGGTAAGTCACTTGTGGGCGAATCTGGTGCTTATTAGTTTTCTGTACGATTTGGGATTAAAGAACCCGCCTTATTTTGCGAAATGGCCCGCAATAGATTGTACCCACTCTAGCTAAAAAACTAATGGACCGAATTTCACAAAATTTGGTAGATAAGTCACTTGTAGGACTCCTTGATGCTGATTAGATTTTGTTACGACAAAATGGCCATCAAAATTCGCCAAAATCTAAAATTGAAAACTACGTATGCTCAAATATATCCATTAAATGCTTGTTTAATACGTAATTTTTAACGAAGAAAAGAATAAGAATAACCGCATTACACTAGGACTAGCCGTTCTCGAGATATTTTAGTTTTTTTGCACTTTCCCTGCGCCACCTTTGAAAATAAAGTTCAGTTACCAAATGAGAACGAAAATTGAATTAAAAGTGAATTAAATTTAATTAAAATAATGATAACGTAAATATAAGTTTGCAGGGAAAGTCATGTTCTGCCCACATCAGATTTTTATTACTAGAGAAACCCTGACTTTACACTTTAGCTTCTGATCGTGCATTTTTTAAAGCACCTCCTAACCGCCCATAGAATTCCTCTGCATCCTCTCTGACTGTTCATGTATTTATGAGAGAACCGAGAACTCTGGTTTAGCTGTCGCAGATGTCAGTTTCATGTTCATTATATAAAACGTACGGCATTTGCTCAGTAAATAAAATATAAATAAATTAATTTCTAAAATAAAAAGGACTCAAACTCATGAGAAAGACATTTCTTATTTACTGAAATCTCGTCCTTTTAAGCATGCTTAATACAGAGACATTTTAGGTTTAATATAAAAATAGAAACATCGTTCATGATACTTTCCTAATAATCAACTTCCACGATAATCTTGATGTCTTTTATTCATCAGAAAAATCATCATCTTTTCATTTTTCTTTTAAAAATCATTTGTTGTAAATATTTTAGATTTTAATGTATTTTATTCTACTTTATTCTGTATATATTGTATTGTATTTTATCCCTGTACGCTGATACACGGACTTTGTTTTGTAGCTTGCATAAAAAAAAAAAATAAAAATCAGCAGCAATCTTGCAGCAAAATAAATAAAAATCTATATAACTAAAATTGAAAATCTGTCTGTCTGTCTTTGTCTCATTCGAAACACTGTTTCACCTTCTTGAACTATCCCTGTTATTACTTTCCTGCAATACATGGTAATGTATAGGGAAAGTATTGGAATCATGTCGAAAATCGCAACTCGAGTTTTCGACGGATCTACACGTTTCCAGACCTCTAGAATACGAAAAAACCATTTTTGGCGTGATGTCTGTGTGTGTTTCTGTGTGTCTGTGTGTGTTTCTGTGTGTGTGTGTCTGTATGTGTGTCTGTCCGTCTGTGCAGATTTTGTATCCACTTTAACTAAAAAACTAATGCACCGAATTTCATAAAATTTTGCAGGTAAGTCACTTGTGGGCGAGTCTGGTTCTGATTAGTCTTGGGTACGATTAGGGATAAAAGAACCCGCCTTTTTGGCGAAAAGATCCGCAAAAGTTTGTATCCACTCTAGCTGGAAAACTAATCTACCGAATTTCACGAAATTTGGTAGATGAGTCACGTATAGGTCATCCTGGTGCTGAGTAGATTTTGGTATGATTCAGAAAAAAATAACCTGCCTTTTTTTGCAGAATGGCCCGCAAAAGTTGTCAAAATCTAAACTAAAAAACTACGTATGCTCAAATATATCCATTAAATGCTTGTTTAATACTTACTTTTTAACGAAGAAAAGAATAAGACCAACCCCATTACACTAGGGCTAGCCGTTCTCGAGATATATTAGTTTTTTTCGTATTTTCTCCACGCCACCTTTGAAAATAAGTCCAGTTATCAAATGAGAAAGAAATTGGAATTAAAAGTGAATTAAATGTAATTAAAATAAAGAGAACGTGAATATAAGTCTGCAGGGAAAGTCATGTGCTGCCCACATCAGATTTTTTTAAATTCGAAAACGTCAAGAAGGTGAAATGGTGTGTCGAATTTATAATAAAAGGGATAGTTTGGGATTTAAGATCGAGAGTGTATTGCCATGGAGTACAAATTTACATAAAAATGTTTTTCGAAATATAGTCGTAAATCATCTTACGAGAAGTAAAATTTTGAATAGCAGAGTTGAAGATCAGGATACATGCTTAGTGTTTTTCATGAATGTTGCAATTCTACAAGGTTATCCAAGAAATATTTTAAGTGATATTATTACTGGATTTTACAATATAATTGTAACTGAATGCTATGAAAAATTTTTGTCTGGTACTTGGTAGAGGGAATGTGTGGAAGTTTAGTTATTGGCAGAGTGTTATGTGTCACTGCGGTATGGTATGGTGTATTGTGCGTTGTTAGGGGATGAGTGAGCTTGGATGTATTGATGTAGGCTTTCGTGTAGGTTGGATTGGTGAGAAAGTATGGTGATGTATGAACAGGTAATGATTTTCGAACTGTATAGCAAAAAAATGTCTGTATTAGTATTGTGTATAATTACTTGGTGACTTGAGTATAGTCTACTAATTCCGTCCATACATAGTTTATTTTTCGTTTGTTAGTATAATGATTGTATATTCCTGTCTTGCTTGTATTTGTGATGTTTAATTTTATTGGTTATTGGACCTTCACAAATTAGTACCGGACACCGGGAGTGTTACGGCGGCTCTAAGCATGTTTTAACCGAGGAGTGGTGGTCGCAACCCGCCCCAGTAAATTTGTGGTACTTTTTTTACCGTTCGTTTTCTCTTTTTTACATATTCCATTTTTAGATTTATATATTCATATTCCAAGGTCTAATTTTCAATTATCAAAATTAAAATAAACAATTACACATATACAACAATTCTCAGTTTTTACGTATGTTGACAAAGCTGCATCTAACTGTGCAATTTTCTGCAAATTTCTACATTAAAACATTACTAAACAATTTAAATCAAATGAATACTTTGAAATTGCAAAAAACCACCATACACGATTTAAAACGAAAACTTATTTCAACGCACAAACAATTTTTGAAACTCATCAAAATTTAAACATTCCATGTTTAGTAATCATACCCAAATTTTACAAGGACCCTGTAAAATTTAGAACAGTTACCAGTGGACATAATTCTTTCGCAACAAAAGCTAACAAAAAACTTCTAAAAGTCTTAAACAGTCTATTTCGTGAAATTTCCAAAGAAACACATTGCATCATCAGAAACAGCTATGAACTTATTCAAAAACTGAAATCCTTTACTACCATTGACTCATTCCAAACTTTAGATTTTAAGGATCTTTTTAACAACATCATCATCAAAGATTTATTTTCAGTCATTAAACAACTCTTCGATCTATTCAAATTAAATTCTCTTACTAAATATGACTCGTCTACTTTTAATAATTTATTACGTTTTGTTCTTTATCACAAATATCTTGTAAATGGTAATGCTGTATACCTCCAAACGATTGGAGTACCACAAGGATCCACTAGTAGCTCTATGCTCGCCAATATTTATCTTTACTTTTACGAAAAACAATCCACTCTGATTATACATAACATTTTTATTTTTCGCTACATTGATGATGTTTTTCTTTATTTTCATACTCCACATGATTCTTTACCCACACTTAATATTTATCCATGCAATCTTGAGTTAATACCTAATGAAACCTACCCTTCCAAATTTGTAAATTATCTTGATATCACTATTTATATACAAAATAACTCATTCAATTCTACTATTTATGATAAGAGACATCAATTCAAATTTAATGTAAAATTATTCCCTCATTATTTTTCTTGCCTTAATAACCCAGTTTTTGAAAATCTAATAATTAGCTATTTGCTCAGAATCAAACGCCTGGATAGTAATAAGTGTACACTGTCACGTATTAACATACATACATACATATATATACATATATATTGCTCGACACTTTATATTTGAATTGATGAATGATCTGTCATTCGGGTTAACTTCTTATTTCAACCTGTCTCAATCCAAAATATTTTTCTCCACTCAGTCCATGCATTCACTTCTGGCATACGTCTTTTGCTTTGACGTTCCAAGGAAATATGGCCACAGGCACGTAACGGTTCCGTGAGAGTTTCCTCAGGAGTAATAGCTGGCTATAAATGGGAACAAGGGGTCACAATCCCCCTTGGCCATTTGTTATTTCCCTGTTGGCACTTATATCACCTCTCGATCATTTTTGATTTTCTTATATATATATATATATATATATATATATATATATATATATATATATATATATATATATATATATATATATATATATATATATATATATAAACATATAATAGTTTGGAATTCCAATGATAGAATAGTAGAATAGAGAGAAGTTGCAACTCAAAAACCCTAACTTTGAATAAAATCTGCATAAAGGAAGTTTTAAATATATAGATTCAATTATCAATCTTCAATTATCAATAAAATTATAAATCTACCACAAATTTACAAAATGTAATTGGCTTCCACAAACAAGATCAATCGTTAAAATCTTCACAAATTATTCTTTATAAATCTAGAAAGCCAATCACTAGCTATGAAACTACTGTAAAGAATCTGGGGTGCAGCATTTGTTTGCATACATATCTCATGTTCTTTTCCAGACCTCTCACTCAACGAGGTTGTGGCCCAGTGTGTAATATTTTTCCTAGCTGGTTACGACACGACTGCGTCCACTTTGTCCTTTGCAACCTACCTGTTGGCTCTGAATCCAGATATCCAAGAGAAGCTTATAGAAGAGCTGGACGATGCATTGAGAGAGAACAATGTAAGTGTCTGGAAACCAAATCTTTAAATTATTATAGTGGCTTTAAATCAGTCATGAAAAGAGTAGTCCTCAATAGCGTTAAACTGCAATCATGGTGTCCAAATCGAAAAACTTGAAAAATGGTCATTATGCTTGCAATTTCTTTCTTGCACAAACAACTTCCAATTAACGTCTTTGCAACGTTTCATTCCTTTTACACGTAGTAATGTCAATAACATCTATGGTTGGGGATTTTCTTACTGAAAAACGGAATGTTACGATAAATGTAAACACTTGTACCCACGAACCTAATAAATAGAAATAATTTATAATAAATAATTTTCCTTCTTTTATCGGAAATAGAGTCCAGTATATAATTATATATAAATAATTTCAATATTTTAATAATTTGAACTTTTTATCAAAAATGCTTAAAATGTATACTAGAAAATTAAATATAAATATCTATATTTATTATTAAAAAAAGCTCTTATAGTTTTCGAATAATCATCTTGTCAAGCTGAAGAAGGTTGGAAATTTTCATGTTTATAATGCTTATATCTCAAAAACTAAAAGAGCTTTGAACAATAAACAAAAAAATTTATAGCTCTTTAAAAGCCCTACAAGTACATTTAATTGGATTTTAAATTGAGCTCTATTTGTTTTGAAAGAAAACTTAAAAAATATATTTGTCCGAACAAGTATTTTTTTCATTTTTCATACTCTCATTCGAAGTATTTTCAAAACTGTAAAAGATATGTATAAAGAATAAGTCACAGAAATATGTATAAGAAATTTAAATTTCCTAAATCTATATTTAATTTAAAAAAAAAGAACTGTCATATTTTTCTAGTAATCGATTTGTTAAGCTGAAGAAGCATAAAAATTTTAGGTTTTTCAAATTTCTAATGCTTATATCTTAAAAAAAATGAAAGTGATAGCTATAGACAATAGACAATAATCTGTAGCATTTTAAAATCCCTTTTATTATATATAATCAGGTTTGTGATCGAGTTTCTTTTTTTTTGTCAATGCTACAAAAATTCAATTTTATTTTATAAAATATTATTCACTGTCCACTTCGGCGGCAACGGGGTGGAGCTACCGCCGATTTTTATTTGAATATTTGACGTCTTTGATTACACTCCAGTGTTTACGTCTTATGTTGACTAAAAGTTACCTTCTTTGCAATTTGTTACTTTCTTTGCATAATTTATCTCCTGCTTTTGTGTTTTGTTTCTTCGAAGGTACTTTTTTTGTTTACTCACGTCTGTTTTTATTCAAAATTGCTAAATAATTTAAAATTGCTTAACAATGAACTAAAATGTAGAACATTTTATTCATTCGATGAATTAAAAAATAATATTTTAAAATATAAAATGTAATCTGGATATTTTTTTACAACTATGAAATAAGAAGTGTGATACATCAAAACACAACTAATTTTATCTGAATTATTCTGTTAAAAAGGGAAAAGAGGGAAATAACTGAAAACTGTTAAAAAGGGAGATAACTGAAAAATGTACGGATTGAAAACGAAATTTACGATGAAGATGAATTATAAATGGCGTAAAACTTACAAATTTTCAGAAAATAATTAAAACTGACAGGATATTCATTAATAAGGGCCAGGCACTTGAAACATCATCATAACCTATACATCGGCCAGCATCGTGAACCCTTTAGCCGTCACATGACGTTGCAACGGTGCACCAGTAGGGGCAGAACACACTGAACACAACAATACCCGCAGGTGGGATTCGTTCCCACAATCCAGCAGCCGAGCGATCAGAAGGAAAAGTTTACCTTGACCGCTCAGCCACCGCATTGGTGGAACTATTTTCTAGAAATCTTTATTTTCGAAGTGGAACTTCTTTGAAGGTTCCACTTTTACGGCACGTTAAATCTATGGGTCGGAAAGTTATTCCATTTATTATATTATTACGTTTGTATTTGAATGCCAATAATCATTTGTCTGCTGTAAGAATAACATATTTCCTCGTCCATAACGCTTGGCGACGAATTTGGCGGAATATCGCCAACTTGGCGACTTTTTTAAATGTTGCTAAATTAACGAAAATCTCGCCAAATGGATATAAATGACGCTAAATCAATGAAAATGACGACTAATTGCCGAAAACTCAATATCTTGGAAGGAATATTAGTATCTACTATAAGAAAAACCTATTTTTTTTACTGTAAAAATAGTAAATTCATTACATTATATAAGGAAAGTCATGTGTTGCCCACATCAGATTTTTGTGTATTGTTTTATTTAGTTAATGTTCACATAGTCCAACTACATGGTTAGAAGTTTTCGGTAGTTAAATTTTATTGGAAAATGTTTCCTAATCAATTATTTTATGCATGATTAATCTTTCTTGTTCTTAAAACGGTTTTTGATCTGAGACAACCAGATGAAGCGTTCAAATCCCTGTTTGGGTTAAAGAGGAACCTTCCTTATTCTCGCTGTTATTAGTGGCTGTGTGCCAAGTACTTTGTCGTTAAAGTTAGGGGAAGCTCGATTCTCTTGCTTTGTATCACGTACGCAACTGGCTTTGAGAATGCAATTTGGAAAATACGATATTTTTAATTGCTTGTAAACAATATTACAAATTATTGCTTGCTTCTATAATAAATATGCAATTCAGTAAATAATTTGTATTGTTTCCTCTTATATAGGGAGAGCTGACGTATGAAGCCCTGCAAAGTATGAAATACCTCGACAACGTGATTTCAGAAACACTCAGGATGTACCCACCAGTCATCAGGTGAGATAAAATTGTACACACAAAGTTTGAGAAAGAACACACAAAGTTAACTGTAACAAGTTTATTACACAAAAAAATAATGGGTATAGCACACATAAAAAACTAAGTTTAGTTCCACGTGAATGACACTTTTAGACAGATAAATTCCCAGTGACACTCATCCCAGTGACTACATCTCTAAAATGCGATACATTAAGCAATGGTACGTTTTAAATTACAGAGTACTACAATAATTTATTATACTTGGAAACTTAAAACTTCATAAAAAAGACAATGCTATAAATCGTATGCTTCTCTATGTAAAATCAATGAATATTTCATTCATATCACTTATATTCCAAACTCTAGAGCTAAATAATTGCGGAGTTAAAAAAATTTAGTAATTCCTATAGATAATATGAAAAATAATATTTTTCTGACGGATACAACACTAAACATAAATTTAAACGATTTTTAAACATCACGATTTTTACATTGAGAAAAAATGGATGCCATATTTTATTTTGAAATGAGGGAGTCACTTGATATTTTCATATAGTATGGAAGTAATTATTATTTCAATTTTTATTCAAAAAGCTACCTAACACATTTTCCTGAAATTTTTTTAACACATTTTACTTAATAATTTGAATATCACCTAAAAATTTCGAAACAGTTTGTGAATTTTAACCCAGCTTAAAAAATGTTTGAAAAATTAAGACCATGGGGTTCAATGTATTTCTATTTTTCAACCCGGGTTCAGTCCAAAACTGACTGTGCGATATTATTAATTTTCATTCCCATATGTCCCACAGACAGTCTGAACAACATACTAATATTTCATTTTGATAAAGTCATATTTTTACGGCAGATATCGTGCAAACAGACAGACAGACAAGTAGAAAGGCACAATGAACACTTTACAACTGCGTTGGAAAGTGTTAAAAGGTAACTATGTCTATATGAATGTATTATTTTATACTTTTAAAAGAGAATTACTTAGGAGAATGGGTGTTTTTTATTTATCGCTAAAATTATCGTTTTAAACAGGTAAAGAGGTAACATGAGATATTCATTTTATTCACTTGTTTGTCCACTATCCACTTATTTACCTGCTTAAAAGGGCTCATTTAAATAAATAAATAAGTGCTTAAAATATACATCACATGTTACCTCTTTATCCGCTTTAAACGGTCTTTGGTCTTATCAGCGTAAAATAAAATATATACCCATTATTCAGCAAAATTCTCATATAAAAGAATAAAATAATATATTCATATAGATACAGTTACCTTTTTAAGTGTGTAATTGGAAATTTATCTGTTTAAATGGTCATTCTACTGTCAGTAAACCCCGTTCCTTTTGTGTGTGTTTTTACCCATACTTGTTTCGTGTGTGCTATTGTAGATTATTGTAATATTGAAGATTGTTTGCAATATTAAAGATTGTCTGTACTATTGTTTTATATGTTTTATTGTTGTAATATTGTAGAACTGCAGAAGTGCTTTATTTCTCTTCTTCAATTTTTCAAAAATTTACTGACTTTGAAATTGCTAATTTTTAAAGAGAAACGTTTTAAATAGCTTGTAAAACACGTCACAGAACAGAAATAATGCAGGTTCTACGCTTAGATGGCAGTGCATAAAACTGTTTCTCTTCTACTTAAAAATTAACAGTTTTACCAGCTACTATTCTGAAAATGATGTGTTTTAAAGTAATTTTAATCTGTCTAAATCTAAACTACGTATTTTTATACTTTCTCTCATTATTGTATAAAGTATTGTTTTTTCGAAATTTTTCGAATTCGAAAATTTAACTCTTAAACAATATTAAGACCTGATCACATTTCTAACATGTTCGAAAAGCTCGAAATTATTCGAATACTGATACTTTCAAAGCATTATTTTCTTTGGATAAGACATTATAACTATTCTTCCAAATTCTATTAAACTAATAAATTAAAATCTGCATTCGCATTTTATAGTCTTTATTTAACATACAACTGAATATATAATATAATAGCATACGCATAGAACATAATAAAATGTGCAACTAGAGATTCAACTTAAGGGACTCAACTTTTAGATTAAAGGTTGAGTATTAAATTAACACTCATCATTACCAACGTGGGTGGTGTTTTGTTCCCCAAAACCCGTGTTATAATAGGTCTTCACTGTATCTCACGAAGTTTCTTGTGAAGATAAATTATATGAAAAATTAGAACTAGATAGCATTTTTAGTAATTAACCCAATTTGATCTTTAATTTTGAAATTTCCAAATCATTATTTCCTTATTATAATTTCTGGAACAATAATGGTAGTATAGTGCATAGTATAAAATAATAGTATGAACTACGCCATGGATTTATTGTTATCGTTATAGTAGTATATATTAACACAAGCCAGTCAAATGCGAGTAATTCATTAGGTTTACTAAGCTGTTGCCAACTTTAAAAAATAAACTCTTTTTTTTTAAATAATAACTTGTAGACGGAAATTCATAAATATATATGTTTTTCGCTTCTTTCTGACACAAATTACCATACAAGCTGAACCACATAATGTATGTAATATGAATGCATAAGAAAATTGAACAGAACTTCATATTTCAAATAATTCGAATATGCTGTCAACTTTTTCAGGTTGGAGCGGTTTGCAGATGAAGATTACAAATTAGCTGACACTGGAATTGTTGTTCTCAAAGGCATGCTTGTCACCATTCCCAACTACGCTATCCACAGAGATCCCAAACACTTCCCAGATCCTGAGAAGTTCAACCCTGACAGGTCATAAAAATGTATTTTTTATTGTTTTATTTAGTTAATGTTTACATAATCCAGCTGCACAGCTAGAAATTTTCAAGGATTTGCTTTTCAACACTTTACACTGAGTTGAAAAGTTTTTATAACTTTGTTCATTCTGTCTGTCAGTTCTTTAACTGCAGTAGAAATAATTTTATCAAAATGAAATTTTAGTACGTGCCGACCTGTGGGACATATGGGAATGAAAATGAATAATATCACCCAATTAGTGTCGAATTTAACCAGGGTTGAAAAAATGAAATACATTGAACCGTATGGGACGTAATATTTCAAACAGTCTTAACCGGAGTTAAAATTCACAAATTGCTTCAAAATTTTAGGAAATATTCATATTATCCCATAAAATATATAAAAACAATTTCAGCAAAATATGTTCGGAAGTTCTTTAAATAAAAATTGAAACTATAGTTACACCCATATAATATGAAGAGATCACATGACACACTTCAAAATAAAATATTTCATCCATCTTTCTTTTCCAGTGTAAAAATCGTGATTTTTAAAGTTTTTTAAAATTTGTATTTAGTGTTGCATCCGTCCGCAAACCGCTTTGTGTTTGAATATTTTTGTGAATCTGTATTCTGTGCAACGCATTAAGGATATTTTTTAGTTTAAATGGTCATCAAACTTTGATTCTTTCTGCAATGAAGCCTAATTTTAATGGATGAAGAATGTAAACAAATGATTGTAAGATGAGTTGTATAAGAATTCCTGAATTGTTTTCACAAAAGTAGTTAACTCTGGAGTCTGGAGTAGAAATGTATGAATGAAATTTTCACTGCTTGTACATAGAGAGCCAGACGATTTATATTTCGATGACGTCATTTGAATACAGTTCATTTTTTCAATGAAATTTTAAGTTTTCAAATATAATAAATTATTGTAGTACTGTGATAACTTAAAATATATCAGCTCTGAATGTATCGCATTTTAGAGACGTTTAAATAAAATTTCATTTCAGTCGGAATGTGTTGCATAATCAATGCTTTGTGCATGATTGATCTTTCTTGTTTACTTATGCATAAAAACATAAAACTTGGCAAGACGAATAGGTATATGAATATACCTGAGGGTCAATTTTATAGAATGAGCCAGTTCAGATTTTACGCATGGGCCTTTAAATTCCACGAAGGCGACAAAATTTAAATTTTTTCTAAATAATCCGATTTGATTGTTCTTCTGTTTATGCATGTATTGTCAGGTGATGATTATAAATTCGTAGATAAAGTTAACATCTTGCAATCGTAATCCCCTTAAAAGTCAAAATGGCGGCCAAAATATCAAATTTGTCTAATTAAATCGATGTTCTGCTTCGACGTTGCTCTCATCATTTGTAATAATTATTTTATTTTGTTTCAGATTTTTTAAAGATTGTTTAAGATATAGCCGTACTGACGAAAATGTTGCTAAATTGATGAAACGACGGTCAATTAAAGAAAATGATACCAAATCAATAAAATTTAAAATCAAATTACGAATAACATTGTGATTTAAATCTTAGGAATATATTGGAATTGTTCAAATAAATAAACGACTGGTATGTTAATTATGTTTCAGCAGGCTCTGTTTGTTAATTCGTCTATCCCACTTGCTGAAAAATTTTTAAAATTTCAGAAAATGCAGCAAAATTGACAAAACAGCGATAAATGGATGAATATGTCCCCAAATTCTCAAAATGTCAATAGTTCAGAAAATCAACTCTATTAATAACTCTCTTAACGGGTGAGGTTTCTCTCCCCACAATAATAAAAGATAGATTTTGCTGAAAAAGTAGGATGGTCTTTATCATAGGATGCATGTGACCGATGTCAAAACCCTGTAATCTCAAGGTCCTGGCAACAATACGACGCAATCAAAGAGGAGTAAATACTGACATAATCTGTACAACAAATCCAAAACATATTACGTTTATTATTTACATACACAAGATTTTAATAATAAATGTAAAAATTGTGGTCGTTCAATCGAAATCGGAAATACCATTAAGTTAAATTACAGTTATTTGAGGTAGGGGTGCGGGGCAATATTCTATTTCATTGCTTTTAAATAAAAGAAAAAGGAAGCAACATTTTCAAATCTTGCTGACGTTGCTACAGTTCTTTTAAATTTAAAAATATTAAGATTTTGTTCCATTCATGGAAATCATAAAATAAGTGACAAAACTGTGTTAAATCCTTCTATTTTAATGTGTTATTGTCACTGATACAGGTTCACCCCTGAAGAGCGAGCCAAAAGAAGCCAGTACGCATATATGCCATTTGGTGCCGGTCCCAGGAACTGCGTGGGAATGAGATTCGCCTTGGTAGAAATTAAAATGTGCTTGGCCTACGTGCTCAGCAATTTCAGGATCAAGAGATGTACAAAAACGAAGGTAATTATTTTTCTGTTATACAATTATACTGACTACTCAAAACTGGGATTTTCTTATTTAGTGATTTGGATTGGATTACCAACAGTGAGCACAGACATGTAAGGCATAACTGGATACCCTATTCTTGTTAATTAATTCCTGCTTAATTTTTGAAAATTAGAACTTATTATCCTAGGAAAGCTATTAAACTATGTACCATTAGACGAATAAATTGTCATTCTGTTTTAAAGAAAATTTTCGCATGTTTTATTCACGTTTCTTTGAATTTCATTTTGTACAGAGCCCTAGAAACCGTTCAAATATTCCAATGACCGGTACATGGAGCAGTGGTTGCAAAACACTATAGGCTAAACTAAACCATTGGAACTGCAACCCGGGATTAACTTCAATAATTATCTGGATTTACTTTTCAAGTCTAGATTTACTTTTAAGATAAACAATTAAAATCCAACAGTTTAAATCCTTATTACAGCAAATAAAACGTCAGTTCTTGCAAAATATGAATCTTTGAAAAACATTACTATGCATTGAATATGTTCTCTCTCTCTCTCTCGTGGGCGTGTGCTCGTTCTGAAATGGAAGTTATTATGTCTCCTTGCATGTATGCGGTTGCTTTCAACTAATTAAAATAGAGAAAAAAACATGAAAACAGATTCATGCAAATCTAATTTTTAACATTTTACATACTTGAAAGGTGTTTATGACTTTGGTCATTCTGTCTGTCCGTTCGCACGATAACTGCCTTAAAATGACTTTATCAAAATGAAATTTTAGTATGTTGTTGAGATGGTCTGTGGGACATACGGGAATGTAAATGAATAATATCACCCAATTAGTTTTGGGTTGAACTCGGGTTGAAAAAATGAAATACATTGAACCCTATGGGACATAATTCTTCAAACATTTTTTAAGCAAAGTTGAAATTCACAAATTGCTTCGAAAATGTTAGAAAATATTCATATTATCCCATAAAATATATAAAAAAATTTCAGCAAAATATGTTCGGTAGTTTATTACATAAAAAGTAAAATAATAATTACACCCATACGATATAAAGAGATCACGGGACCTACTTCAAAATGAAATAGGGTATCCATCTTTCTCCCCAGAGTAAAAATCGTGATTTTTAAAGTTTTTTTAAATTTAGATGTAGTGTTGCATTTATCCTAAAACCGCTTTATTTTATTTTTTTCTGTGCATATATATTCTGCACCAATGCAATTACAATATGTATGAGTTTAAATGATCATCAAACTTTGATTGTTTGTACAACGAAACCTAATTTTAACGTATGCAGAATGTAAACAAATCAAGCTGTAAGATGAGTTGTATAAGAATTGTGGAATTTTTTTAACGCAAAATTATTTAGCTTTGAAGTCCACAATATAGGTGATATGAATGAAATATTTATTGATTTTACATAGAAAAGCAGACGATTTTATTGCATTGCCTTTTTCGATGAAGTTTTAAGAATGGAGTTAGAGAGTACTTTCACATCCATGGTTTTAAGTTTCCAAGTAAAATAAATTATTGTAGTACTGTGATAATTTATGATAATGTAGACAAGTGATTGTAAAATGAGTTGTATAAGAATTGCTGAATTTCTTCCAGCAAAATTATTTAACTCTGATGTCTGGAATAAAAGTGTATGAATGAAATATTCACTTCCTTTACCTAGAGAGCCAGACGATTTATTTTTCGATGATGTCATTTAAATAAATAAAGTTCATTTCTTTTGATAAAGTTTTAAGTTTTCAAGTAAAATAAATTATTATTGTAGTTCTGTGATAATTAAAAAAACATCACCGCTGAATGCGTCGCATTTTGGAGATGCGATATATTCAGTGGATTGAATTTCAGTTGGAAAGTGTTTCATAATCAATGCTTTATGCATGACTGATCATTCTTATTTATATATTGACTAGCCACACGGTGTTATTCAATATAAAGGAATATTGAATTTTTAACTTATTTTCTTTACTAAATAACACTTTTCTGTTCTCTGATAAATTTTCAGAAATAATCACTGGTTTTACATTACTTCCATGGAAAATTTTATTTCCTGATTTTATTAATATTTCAACAATCTTAGAAACTTGAAGTATCTGCGGGTAATGTACAACAATCATATCAAATTTGAAAAGAACAACATATCAATATTCGTGAATTTCATAAGAAATAGACATATTATCTCTCTGTCTCTCTCTATAAATATAATAAAAGTATTATATGAAATTCCAATAATAGATTGTAGATAAGTTGTAACTCATATAACCATAATTTATAATATATATATATATATATATATATATATATCTGTGATAATATTGGATCACCACAAATGAACTGATCTCTGTGTAAAGTCAAATGAAGAGGCATCTCTCCTCAGAAGCTTTTTTATTTACAGTCGCCGTCACTTCATCATCATCATACATTCTTCTCCGTAATGGAGATGCATAGGCCTTTTAACAGTACATGATTACAGGCATAAGATTTCTGTGATAAGTTCCACAAATATCGGAACATAGAATCGTTCTGCTAGATAGAGTTCTCTCTACCTGAATCAAAATCAAACTCTCACATTTCTCTGAGATCTCTGCTCCAAAACGCTCTGCACAGCTCTTTATAGTCTCATTATGAGAACACTTACAAAACTCGTGATCTACTTCACAGATACTTCTGAGGACACTTATCTAGTTTCCCGAGACTTGATAGTGGAATGGTTTACATCATTATATGCACTTGACTCTATACCGAACTCGTGAGTCTGTCGCCATTCTCATTACCAAGATACTTATCCGATACTTATATCCGTTCCCACGTTGATATTTACGTGATTACTGCCCCTATATGGTCTAATTTCATGATATGAAGAGTTTCTCGAGTATTAACCTCTTACTAGTGCTTATAGCTTAGGCTCTCCATTCCTTCAACACAGTTTATCATTAACTTTTATGGCTCCTCGCTCTGGATAAGGACTGCAATTAATGTTAAGAGCCAAGAATGTCGGCTACGTCTTAGAAAACTAAAATCTTCTCTGATATAGAAAAATTTAAATCGAAAAATATGTATCATATCCCCCCCCTCCAGTTTCAAGTCTCGGTCCACCTATACATGACATACATTATACTCTCTACAATACTCTAAATACATTTCAAAATCACACTACAAAAATATAATATAGAAATAAACTCTTACAAACTTGTTACATCAATCTTCTTAAGGTACATTTATCCACTCAAATTTAATATATCCTTATGTAAATACGCTATGTGTTATTTAATTTATAAATGTAGAATTCCAATAAATTTATTTATTTTAACCTTTAATTTGTCACAAAATCTTCTTTTATTTTTATGTAATATGATATGTGTCATAAATGTAGAATTCCTTGATCAGGGGAACTCTCATACACCATTCATTCTTCTCACAGTGTTTATGTTTATGTTGTTATGTTATTATATCGATACACCCTAATCTCTAATATGACCATAATATACTCAATATAAAATAATATAAACAAGAATTTTCAAAGAACTCTTAATTCTGTGACCCTACTTATTTTCTTAATTAAATTGAAATTACTATCTCTATCTTACTCATCAATATACATGAAATTACATACACTTCAAATAATCAACACACTAGCAATTCTAAAATTATATGAGATTATATATGATTATTCTTAATACATCCACCTCTCAAATACCTTGACCTTTACATGTTCAAAGTATAACTCTTTATTTTATTCTAACTTCCCTATGTACATGGTACCTTCTCTTTCTTCTTACTTATATCTCCTAAGGCCTTCCTAACTCTTTTCTCTAAATCCTTATACTCCTTCTTTTTCCCATTATATTCTACATTGCCATCTTAATTCGTTATCTCTTTTCCTTAACTCTCTTATATTTTTTCTTAATCCAATAACACTGGCAGTGGAAACATCAGCTTATCCTCACTTGGGATTGATATATCCTTTCCCAGTATCAATGCCAAAGGGTAAGTAAACACTCCTATCAGAATAAAAATATTACATTCAATCTCCTCTCCCTATCCATTACTTTTTTATTTATAGGGTTGCCTCTCTGCCAGGTTTCCCGATCTCTTATTTGAATTCTCCCTATCTTTATCTAACCTCTAGTTCCTCTTTACTCTATTCTGTTTCAATTTATCTCTAATCATCATCAATACAAAATCATTATTAATACAATAATTATTATCAATACAATAATCATAATTACACAATACTCTTCTCAATTATAATACACTTCACTACTATATCTTCACTTTTTCATATACATTTCTTCAAACTTGATTTAATTCTCATAAAGTGGAAGAAGTAAAACACTTCTCCTAAATGTTTTGATCACTCGGCAGAAGTATGGCAGAATTCCGGCATCTTCTGTCCCAGTATCAAAATAAAAATTTTCTTTAGTATAATACTAAAGTGTTTTGAAAAATGTTGGTATGTATCTTTGTGTATCCTTTCGATAGGAAAGAATCCACAAAGCGACACTCCTTTCTATAACTTCATTTAATAAATCCCTACTCTCTAACTTTTCTCCGAATTACTACGAATCTGTTCTTAATTCCTACCCAAAATAAACTGTTTTGGAAATCAAGGAATTTCTTCTCCCTGATATCCACTCCTAATTAATCAAATATGTATCTAAATTAATTATACTTATCTTATGCACTTTTAAACAATAAGAAAGAACTTCCTCTTAGACCACAATTTTAGAATCACCTGAAGTACTAACACACATCCATAAAGTTAAATATCAAGAAAATGTTTCTCTGCCTACTTCATATCCTTGTCACAGATATATAAAATAATACTAAATCTTTTAATCTTCAATTGCTTGTTCAAAAGATGTGAACTCATCTATCTTCCTATTCAAATCTCTATTAAGTTTTAACATGGACTCCAGCTCCTAAGCTAAATCACTACTCTTATCATAATCATTAAAATCATTAATATTTCGAAAAATCTTATTTATTATTTTTCGAATTTCTACCCTATTTCAATTTTTTTAACTCAAATGTTTCTGCTGGATAAAAATGTCTTAATGTCGTAGAATGTACAATTTCTGTGTTTTGTTTACTTAACATGTTTGGTTTATCTATTTCAAAATTTACACTGGAAATTTTATTTAATATGGTATATGGGCCTGTATACGGTGAAGTTAATTTTCTTGTATTGGGATATTTAAATTCTTCTAGCATAACTAAATCTCCTTCTTTAAAATCAGCCTCTTGGAAATGGATGTCATATCTAAGTTTATTTTTTAAATGGTATTTTTCAGTCCTTTCTTTTGCAATCTTTCGGGCTTCCTCTATTGATGGGTATATCTCAATTATTCAGTGGTGACTTATACGGTAACTTTCCATACATTAAATAATTTGGAGTATATTTAGTCACGGAATGTGGAGTATTATTATATTCTGCTGTTACCTGTTCTAATAATTTAGTCCATGCAATTTTACCTGGAAATGAGTTAATTTTGCAAATTAATCTGGTTATAATTGTTTGATTTACGCGTTCGTTTTTTCCGTTAGACTGTGGTCTATGAGCTGAAGTTAACAATTGAGTTACATTGTAACTTTTAAGAAAACGCTTAAATTTGGATGCGGTAAAAGCTGCATTTCGATCCGTTAATATTTTCCTTGGCGCTTGAATTTGGAATATTTGTCTTAAACAATTTATATAGGTGTCTGTGGTAACACTCTTTGATGGAAATGTCCATACATATCTAGTTGCATGATCTATTATAACATGTAAATATTTCTTTGCAGAATTGTAGTAACTTAACCCTCCTACAGTATCCATAGAAATTATATCAAAAGGTTCTATCGCTGGAGGTAAACATCCTAATAACCCAAATTCCTTCTGTTTCGATTTCTTATTCAACTGACATGTTTCACAATGTTTCACATAATTTCTTACATCTTCAATAATCTCTGGCCAATAATAATTCGGCGAAATTAAATTTAGCATGGAGTTTACTCCAGGATGTCCAAACTCTGAATGAGTTTTTTCTAATAATTTAGCTCTTAATGAATATGGTATTACAATTTTAATAAATCCTTTCTTCTTTATTGTTAAAACATTATTAATTTTTTGAAATTTTGACTGATTAAGATTATCCTGTGATTGATGTTCTTCAATTTCTCCTAACTCTAATAAATGTGTGCATAATCTCGTCTGATGCGCTATGGGATTTCTAGTGAGCATATCTGCTTCATAGTTAGTGGACCCTTTTTTGTATTTAATATCAAAATCATACATAGATAATTTAAGTGACCATCTAAACAATCTTCCTCTCGGATGCTTAATCTTTTTTAACCAGACTAGAGCAGCATGATCTGTATGTACTGTAAAGTGTGATCCATGCAAATAACAGTAGTACTTGTCAATAGAATCTACTATGGCAAGACACTCTAATTCCGTTATGGCATAATTCTTTTCATAAGATCTCAACTGTCTCGAATGATATGCAATAGGGTGTAATGAACCATCTGGATGCTCTTGTTTTATGATACTGGCGATACTTTCTGATGAAGCATCACAAAAAACATGACATGGATAATTTGGGTTGAATAATGTAAGCACAGGTTTTGAAATTAAAATATCTTTAAGATGCTGAAATGCTTTTTGACACTCTATGGTCCAATTCCAAACTTCATTTTTCCGGAGTAATTTATTTAAGGGATTTCTAATTTTAGCATAATTATGGATGAATTTATTATAAACATTTACACTTCCTAAAAATCTTTGTAATTCTTGAACATTCCTGGGGGGTTGTAATTTCCTTATAACCTCAATATTAATATTATTAGGCTGATATTTTCCATTTTCTATCTCGTATCCGAGGAAGTTAATTTTTCTTTGGGCAAATTGGCATTTTGAGTATTTTAACTTAATATTTTCTTTTTCACAAATGGAAAAAATAGTTTTCAAATGTTCCATATGTTCATTGAAATTTTGAGAGAATACTATGATGTCATCGAAATAATTAAGGGCAAATCGAATTTGGTACTTATCTAAAATTTGTCTTAACGTTCTTTGAAATATGGCAGGAGAATTTTTCCATCCAAATGGAATTCTTGTCCATCGATACAAGCCATAATTAGTGGTGAAAGCCAGCTTTTCAGAATCGGTCTCATTAAGTTTAATATGCCAATATCCCGACGTCAAATCTAATGTAGAAAAAATTTTAGCGTTGGCTAACTGATCCAGTACGGCATCAATCCGAGGAATGGGTTCCTTATCGGTTTTACTTATTTCATTGATTTTTCGATAATCGCAACAAAATCTATTCTTGGCATTTTCGTCTCGTTTGTATGCTAAAGTTACAGGGGATGAATACGCGCTATATGATGGAGTAATAAATCCGGCTTCAAGTAACTTATCTAACTGTTTTTTAATTTCTAGATTATCTTTGGGTGATGCACGATAAGGTCGCATTGATATGGGCAACTCAGAAGTCAAAGTAACCTTCTGCGGCTCTAACATTATACATCCTACATCATATTTATCTTTGGAGAATATTTCATTTACACTGTTCAACAATTTCGTTAATTTAATTTTCTCTTCCTGATTTATCCTGACCTCATTATTTACATCTTTGCTAGTATCACTATTATAATTATCAAAATGATATGAAAATTCATATTCAGGAAATGAGCCTCGATAGGTTATATCATTATAGAATTGATAGACGTGGAAATTTTTAAAATTTAAATACAATTTAAAAAGTTTACATTGATACCCTGACAATAAAATATATCTAATATTGGTATCAATCACAAAAAATTTTACGGGACGAGTTATTCGTCCAATCTTAGTATCAATTTCAACAATTTTTTTCACACTCACCTGACCTCTGGTCTGTTGCAATTGGACATGAGGTGCTTCTTCAATAAGTCTATATTTTACTGAATTAAGTTGGTTTGCCGGTAAGATAGAAATGTTTGTTCCGGTATCAACAAGTCCCATGTGCACTCTATTGTTCCCCAGATACGCAGCAATTCGGAACGTTCCTCATTGGTTTCCATTGGGTCGCGGAATCCTCGGGTTTGGTTCCCGGTTCTGTATCGGCCATCTGGGCGGTGGTCGATAGAATCCTCGGTTATAGTTAGCATTGGGAGGTCCAGCATAGGCTCCTCTGGGGTCACTTGTATTTGGTGGTCTCCAAGGTCTCCTGCGTGTTATCTCCGGATCCGACAGTCGAGTGTTTTGGGATGGTTTTTCTTTTTCTTTCATCACTCTCCTTAAGTTGTTTGCCAGTTTCCGCCAGTCTTGGGGTGTCTCTGTGTTATTGGCACAAAATATGGGTTGCCATTCGGGTTTCAGACCTGTGGTTAACGCTTCAGTAATAATCTTCTCAGTGAGGCCCAAACTCAGGCCAATCTCAACCTTGTTCTTATAGTACGAGTCCAAATCTTCCACTTTGTCTAATTTCATCTGAATAAAAGTTTCGAAGGACTCCCCCACTCCGCGTTCAAAATGTTCTATGAATGTTGCCTCTAATCTGGTCCATTCTGTCAGATGTGACGCATATTTAATAAAGAAAGTCAATGCCTCTCCCTCTAGAAATTCAGGGAATATATCCCCTTTTCTTTCATCTGATAACCTTTGTTTTCGACATTGCAGGTTAAAAAATTTCATCCAAGTCTTTACCTCCATTTTACTGTCACCGCTGTATTTTGGACAGATGATACGCACATTCCCCAGTTTCGGTTTCTCTTCCACGCTCTCCACCATATTAACCTCTCCATTCTGCTCATTTACAATCCCGTCCTCCGTTTGATTTGCCGTGGCATTTTCAAGAATCGGCATTCCGTCTTCCCCTTCCATTTCTCCGTTCTCAGCAACTCCACTCTAAACTAGGTCAGCACTTCTTTTCTTTTTTCGTTTGATGGCGGGGAGAAACAAGCGCTCTCGGCTCCGTTCGTATCTGTCATCCGTTCACATTATCTCTCGGAGGAGCTCCTCGCTGCAATGGACTGGAAATCCATTGTTGATAGGTTTCCATCAGCACAGAACAGTATCCTGCCGGCTTATCTGTGATAATATTGGATCACCACAAATGAACTGATCTCTGTGTAAAGTCAAATGAAGAGGCATCTCTCCTCAGAAGCTTTTTTATTTACAGTCGCCGTCACTTCATCATCATCATACATTCTTCTCCGTAATGGAGATGCATAGGCCTTTTAACAGTACATGATTACAGGCATAAGATTTCTGTGATAAGTTCCACAAATATCGGAACATAGAATCGTTCTGCTAGATAGAGTTCTCTCTACCTGAATCAAAATCAAACTCTCACATTTCTCTGAGATCTCTGCTCCAAAACGCTCTGCACAGCTCTTTATAGTCTCATTATGAGAACACTTACAAAACTCGTGATCTACTTCACAGATACTTCTGAGGACACTTATCTAGTTTCCCGAGACTTGATAGTGGAATGGTTTACATCATTATATGCACTTGACTCTATACCGAACTCGTGAGTCTGTCGCCATTCTCATTACCAAGATACTTATCCGATACTTATATCCGTTCCCACGTTGATATTTACGTGATTACTGCCCCTATATGGTCTAATTTCATGATATGAAGAGTTTCTCGAGTATTAACCTCTTACTAGTGCTTATAGCTTAGGCTCTCCATTCCTTCAACACAGTTTATCATTAACTTTTATGGCTCCTCGCTCTGGATAAGGACTGCAATTAATGTTAAGAGCCAAGAATGTCGGCTACGTCTTAGAAAACTAAAATCTTCTCTGATATAGAAAAATTTAAATCGAAAAATATGTATCATATATATATATATATATATTCAAAGTTACAATATTATTAATAATTTCAAATATACCATGTAATAATTTTACACATGTATTATTTACCTTTGATTGGATAATTCATTTCTTCTTTTGATTTTAAAGATAATCCGAGACTGCCTCCTCCACTCTTTCAGCCGTGCTAGATTCCCGATGAAAGTAGGTCAACCGCTAATCCGATTTATTTCTTTTTTGCTGCGGAGAGGGATTCGGTAGGCATTTTTTCTCATTTCCGCTGGTCACCCACGCATTCGTTTGCTAAAAGTCTTTTCCATTTTCATTCAGTTGTAGGGGGTTTCCACGAGCACAGAAGACATCCTGTCGACTTTTTGTGACGATACACAAATATCATTCAGCTGTGTCAGTAATCCAAGAAAGAGACAAGTTCTTCCCACCAGACTTTACTTTATTAAAACTTCTACAGGCATCGTTAAGGTTACAATCGTCTGGACGGGATTTCAACGAGCTGCTCATACAAAGTTACGAGATCTCTCTCTCCTCTCCCCTCCATCCAACTTCCTCTACACTTACATTATATGGTACACTTCTAAAGAGCCACGATAGGCTGTAAGAGGTTTGGCGTTTGGAGCGGGTTTATGTGATGGCCATATGCTTGATATCTTGGCTTCGTTAAGCTTTTAACCACAGCCGGTCTACACACAGGCCGTGGCGCCACTGAAGAGAAATTGTCGTGACGTCACGGTAGGAGGGGAGCATTCGGAAAGAAAAGAACAAAAATCCAAGCGCGGTCAGGGTCCCTCGTGGAGTGGTTGATGATTGCAAAACATTTTTGAGGTTTTCGGAATGTTCTATTAGTTTTATAGCATCGTGTTTTGTGCATAATAAGTTGTTCTTATGTTTTATTATCATTTAACTAATGTTCATGGGTGCTTTAGAGCCATTTTTAAATAGTTTATATCTGCGTAATTATCAATGCCTCGCACATGTTCCGTTCCCGGTTGCCGTTCGAACTATTCGTCAAAGACTTCTTACGTTCCAATTTTTAAGTTCCCTGAAGATTCTGCGTTGAGAAAATTTGGGAAAAAAAAATTCATCGAGTGGACTTCAAAGCTGTGAAAAATTCCGGAGCGCGTATTCATCACTTTGACGAATCGTTCATCATTCGTGAAGACCCTTTTACAGATAAATCTGGGACGATAATAACAATTAAAAGTGACAGGTTAAAATTAAAATCGGATGCCTATCCCACAATTGTCGAAAATATTGCCAAGCATCTTACAGAACCCATTCCAAAGAAAAGGAGAACTATGGAAAATCGTGAAAATAAGCAATTAGATGCGGCAATTTCTAAAAGTATAATGACTTTTCAACAAGAGCAAAAAAACAACAGCCTGCCAACTGTAGAAGATATCAAGGTTTATTTTTGTACTATTCAAGGAGAAAATTGGACCCACATTTCAATCGATGACAAGCTGCATCTTTTTAAAGTTCACATTAATGCATCATCTGTGCCATGTGTTATTGCGAGTATCAGCATATGCCAAGAAAAAACGTTCGATGTGTTTTTTGAAAATCTCCAGTGCAGTGAGAAGCAGCTACACAAATGTGGAATACAATTTAGCCTAATTACAAATAAACGTGATCTGGATTTATTAATAAGTGCATGTGAAACTGTGCATTCTACTCCATCACAACTTAATTATATCGAAGCCGCAGTGAAGCTGTTGGAGAAACAGAAGCAGGTATGTTTAGAAATTTGCACCGCCAAATTAGACTTTTTAATTGAACAAGTAAAACTGCAAGAAAACCCAAAAAAATCAGCTTCGATTTTCACAAGAACTATTTATTCTATGCTTTAAAATATACTTTTGTAGTTCTCCGTGCTATAAAGCATTTCAAAATTCAAAGGTGTTGACATTGCCTGATGTGAGAACATTAAGTAGAATTTCAAAAAAGTTAAATGTGGATTCAGATTTTTTTATTCCTTGTAATAGTTATTTAAAGCGTAGAGTACAATGTTTAAACGAAAACCAAAAATTTGTCTCTCTCTTAATTGATGACATTTATGTTGATCCTAGGTATACGTTTAAATGTGGTAAAGTTACCGGTATTGTTTTGATAGTAATGAAAAAGCAAAAACTGCCCAAGTGTTTTTGATTGCATCTATGTTTCGAATTATAAAGACGTAATAGCAATTGCCCCAGTTTCAACATTTACGGGACAAAAGATCTATAATTTAGCATCTATGTTAATTTGCAAGTTAAAAGAACTTGACCTTAATGTATTGTCTGTTATTACTGATAACAACAATATTAATAGAAGCATGTTTGCTTTTTTAAGAAACACGATAAATTTAATGATGCTGTATATAATCCAAGTAATCCTGATATACCTCTGTATTTGATGTATGATCCTGTTCATTTATTAAAATCTATAAGAAATAATTGGTTAAATGTAAAAGACACTAAATTGCAGTACCCTGATTTCCAAAATAATGGAAACCTTAAAGAGGCAAATTTTTCTGATTTACGGAATTTATACAACTTTGAAAAAGATAAACTCCTTAATTTTTCTCACGTGTAAAAAATTTTCTCACGTGTAAAAAATTTTCTCACGTGTTTCCTCACGATTAAAATCATTATATCCATCTAACATTGAGAGACAAAAAGTATCTCTTGCATTAAAAGTATTCAATATTCAAAACTCCATAGCTTTAGCCGAATATAAATCGAAGCATGAATGCTTAAAAAAGTGTGATGGTACAGTAGATTTCATAAACGTTATTCAGAAGTGGTTTAAAATTATGAATGTGAAGTCACCAAATATGGATATTAGGTTTTGTGATGAAGATATGAGTCAAATAATGAGTATAAATCAACCTCAATTCCAATTTCTCATTCATTTTCAGACATGGGTAGACAATTGGTCCTCATTGTGTCATAGTAAAACATATAGTGGTCTTGCATCAAGAACGTTTCATGTTTTAAAACAGACGACACTTATTACCTGCAAAATTGTAAAGTATGTGCTCTCCCATTTGAAACAACAATATTTTCTGTTGGGCAAATTGCAAAGTGATCCTCTTGAAGAAAGTTTTAGCCTTTACAGGCAACTTTCCGAGGCTAATTACCACTTCTCTATGCAGCAACTTTTAGGAAACGAGAAAAAAATTCGAATTAAAAATTTGTTGCGCATCAAGTGCTCTCTGAACGGAGATATAACTGTCACAAATTTGATTGATAATGTTGATGAAAGTATAAAATTTGATGATATGACTGTGTTTGACGATTTGCTGTTTTTAAACTTGGACGATGTTTCCAATTACATTCCACATGACGCGGGCCCTGTTTTATTGTATATAGCTGGTTGCACTGCACATAAAATTTGTCGGTATATTAGTTGCAACGACTGTAGATCATTTTTGTGTAATGATGAAATTATGACATGTGAATTTTCAGATCATTTGCGACTTCTTGATATTGTAGCTAGAAGTGCCTTGAAAAGGCCAACTACTGCTTGTGTGTATATAGCATTTGTTTGTTTTCGAATTTTTGAAAAATTAGTTTCTGAGGAGAATGAAGGGCGTTTTATAAAATGTAAACAACAGTTGCATATCTTATTAAACCTAACTTTGAGATATTTAGATACAAATCAAGAAATGGAATCATGTTGGACTTGCGTTGTTCAAGAACCTTCAAAGGTAATCGAAAAAAAAATCATTACTGCCATAGCTAAAATTTTATTGAATAATTATGTTAAAAATAAAAATGAGGATGGCAAAAATAGAAAAAAAAAACAGCTGAAAGGAAATATAAAAAATTTGCTTCCTAAAGTATTATTTTGATTTTTAAGTAACTGAAACGCATTTATATATATAGTAATATCTCATATTCATACGTTATTTCATCAATTTTCTTAAAAAGAGTTTCAATGTATTATCTACAATGCATTTACCTACCAGTTCTTGTTTTCAGCAGACTATTAAAATTTTTTTTATTTTTTTGAAATTTTCATATTGATATCAAAATACGTAACTAAGATAGAAACAGTGGAGATACTGATGAATTTTATAGAATTATTATATACATATTATACCACACATTATACTATAATATGTTGTAAAATTGTCCATTACATCTGCGATTGTATTGTAAAGAAAGTTTGGCAATAAATTTTGCTTCGTTAAATCCTAATGAACCTAAAATATTTATTAGAAATCAATTGAAGTCATATTTATCATCAGCAATGTGAAAATATTTCAAATTATATGTAAAAATAGAATTGCCGCACAAATTTTTTTTGCTATTATACATATGGTTGTAGAAATTTTAATGTCATATTAGTTGCATTGTTTACAGTAGTAGAAAAACAATGAAAGCTACTTAATATTCATTAACACTGGGTTTGTAACTGTAAGAGGATCTAGATTATATATAATTTTGTAATCATTTAGACAGAGTAGTTCTTGCTTTGTAGGAGCTAAAGTAAAAAATTATACCCCCCCCCCCATCTAAGTTTAGATAATCTTTATGAAATTAACTGTGCTAAAATTTAGGCATAGAAATGAGTAAAAGTGTAATTATTTTGAAATATTTTCTAACTCTCAATTTGCAAGTTTTCCCGAGTTAGCGAGAGTACCCCTTCTAGCGTCACATCATGATTCTGGCGCCACGGCCTGAGTGTAGACCGGCTGTGTTTTAACACTTGATTAGAAGTACCCGTGTGCCTCTTAGAACGTTTACATGGATAGGATTCGTGATCATTTAGGGTATGATCAAAGGAAATATGAAGTGTACGATTAAGGTTTAGACTTCTTATCACCCTTAGTGGCAGGTAATAAACTTAATGAGGCGTATAATAAAATTTAATGATGGGGATCTTTACAAGTACGTGCACAAGTGCTAAGACATAGGAATTTGGAATACTTATGTGGAGTTCAAAAACTCGTTCCTGGGAAAAAGTTTAGGCTTAAGGCTTAGGCTAAAATATATGTATCATATATATATATATATATATATATATATATATATATATAATAAAAGTATATAGATAAGGAAGCTAATATATAGAACATAAAAATTATGGCATACCCTAGTTCAATGACATTAAAATTATTAATGATATCCGATCTTATTTTCATACTAAAAGGTGATATAAGCAACAAAGCATGGGAATTAAATTAACAGTTTATAAGAATGATACATGCAATCTAAGCACGTGCGTCAAAGGAATGGTAAATACCGGAAGCCCAAAATATCAAAAATATAACGAAGAAAAGATGTAAATTTGAATAGATGGAATTGGATAGAACCTCTGTGGATGTTACTTATCAAGAATCTTTAGATCCATAGAGGTTCCAAATTTGCTTCATATTGTGATACAACCACGTGGTTGAAACATCATAAAAAGATCTGACTCATTATAAAATAGAAATAATATTGGGAATAATAAGAGAAAAATGGAAAGGGAAGGATGATAATACAGAAAACTAAATACAGCAATAATTAAAAAAATAATTTATATGGATGGAATTAGAAAACAAATTCATGTATATGATCACCTTCATTCTTGCATAGAATTGTAAAGAATGCCATCTGCTGAGAATTTTTGTAAATAATATTGAAGAAGGTTGGTTGCATATATTGGAAGTATATGCACAAAAGGATATTGTAGTAATTAAGAACATGACTAAAGCGATAATTAACATATTTATAAATTGAATTTTAAATTTCTATAGTGATAATTAACAAAATTATCTGGATAGGATTCAGCCTTACAGTATTGCAATAAATCGGCTAGATGGCTACTAAATTGTGTATTTTCACATAACCTAAAATCCTATGAAATTGATTAATGAAAATATTTTTGTATACTTGTTTACTCATACAGGAGTTAAAATTGATAATCTTGTGAATTTTAAATGTAAAGCTTTCTCTTTTGTCAAAAATATTTGACAAAAATGAAAAATCATTATCATGATAGAGAGAGTTAAATCTAAAAAGTTAACACTTACTGAAATGTTACTTTCATTTAGTATAAGTGATGAATTTGGGGGGTAAAAATCGAAATCTATATCAGTTGATGAGTGAGCTATTTTGATAAGAATGATATCATCAATATATATGTAGAAAATAAATACAGAGTTTATAAAATTTGACTCGTAGAAGTGAAGTTATAGATTTGTTAGAGCTGAACTAGCAGAGCCACCCAGAGGAACCCCCTTAATTTGGATATAAATTTTATTGTCTTGCATTAAGGAATTATTAAAAAGAACAACACACTTAAGAAGGTGGTGCTCGTATGTTTGATCAATATGATATATATATATATATATATATATATATATATATAATGTTGAATTGTAATATTTTCTATTTCAGGTACCATTAGAATTTCATAAAGGTCAGATCCTCTTACAGCCTAAAGATGTTTCTGTTCTATTTGAAATCAGGAAAGACACCACGAAACTTCTGTAGAAGCAGTACTACAGCTTCAAGATTTTCTACATTTAATTTCTTGTAGAGAATGCATACCATGTAAATCTTCTCAAGTAGCCGTCGTTGACATATTTGAGCATGAACATTTACAGCTATTGTAATCCTTGCGAAATATATGATTTTTCTTTCATCTATTTATCTGCATCTTGTCCTCTATGACTGTATCGCTTATTTTTAAATAAAATTTTTAATTTAATCAGTTCGAGTAATTTATGTTTAAACGAATACACAGGTTTCCTGGGAAATTTTTAAGCACACGTGTAACATTGAAAGGTTAGGTCTATGCTGAGTGTTGTTAATTGGTTGGAATATATAATTTAGTTGTAATGAAGTTGGAAAGTAAATATTCTTCTTTGATCTGCCAAAATTCAAATTTGCCTCAAATGTTATACAAACAACACTCGCAACAACATTCGCAAATAAGATGCGGTTCAACATCAGCAAATAAAATCTAACCTCAAATTTTCAATTATGCATGGTCGCATAATTTTAATAAATTGCGTAATAAAAAGTATTTTTCAAAGTAAAGTAGATACTTATTCGCTTTTATTATTTGCCTGCGAATTTTTATCTACTGCCTGGCCTAAGATTCCGGCCGATCTCTGCACTTCGCATAATTTTAAACTTGCACTTTAAATACCTCTAAATTAGCGCTTTATAAACCTCTAAACGCTTATCAAACATTTAAAGAATCTAAATAACAATATAAAATATAAAATCAAATTTGTTTCACGTAAGTATTTTGATACAAAAAAGAGCAGGAGAACTTTCAGATTTCAAATCTAGGACACAAAGAATAGTCAAATGGATGCTGACGTAGCACCCGGATTATACACTGAATCGTTGGCATGAAAATTATAACTGAAATGACGTAAATTACGCAGGAAAAGTATTCAGTGTTTAAAATTGTGACAAAGGTTGCCTTTGTACATTGTTCAGAAGCATATTATGTTATTGCATAACACCTTTTCACATCCTTCTGTAGGCGGGTTCTATGTAGAAAGCCCAGACCACAGGACCAACCCGAAGGCCTATGGTAGCTGTTTGTGTGGTCGGGAGAAGGCGGGTTCTGTGTGAAAGCCCCAGGCCGTCCTGTGCAGGCGGGTTCTGTGTTGTTGTTGTTGAGACCCAGACCGTCCGACCTACCAGAAAGGTGTAAGGTAACTGTATGGACGGCCGGGAAGTGCCACCCAATTTAGACCGGAACCCAGTGGGGGAGGCATCCACAGGGACCGTACCCTCCTTCCCCTACCACCAACCTCTCGGAAGGACTTACGGACCCACATGTTTAACGTGATCGTACTCCGCATGAACACGGCGGCATTTGTGGCAGCGTGCAAATCTAGCGCGCAAACCACGGGGATACCGCACCCGAGATGGCCAACAGCACGCGGCTTTCCGAGGTGGTCACCCACCAAGTACTAACCGCGCCCGATGCTGCTTGACTTCGGTGATCTAACGAGAACCGGTGTTTTCAGCACGGTACGGCCGTTGGCCCGGATATAAGGGTGAGTCAGAACTCTTGGGCCAAACTTTAAGGGGTGATAAATCACATCTAAACAAGCAATTTTTGTCATACAAAGTAGGGTTGTAACGCAAGAGGTGAACCGTTAGGTGGTAGCTCATGAAATGAGGGAATGGTGACTCTCTCGTGAAAAGAGGAAACACAAAAATGACAGAGTAGGCACGAAGCACGATTTACTGACAGAAATTACAGAATGCATGGACAAAGTTACAGGAACTGCTTAAAAGTGCGTCCACCAGCAGTAATACAGGCTTCACACCTGCGATGTAGCTAGCGTCGTATGTTAGCAAAAATACCCGTCGTGTCTTGGACAACGCCGGCAGCAACAGCAATCCTAGCAACAAGGTGCTCGTCGATTCGATGGGGCTATCGTAGATAAGACAAGAGGTTTCAGCTTTTTTGCTAAAGAAATTTTAAACTCAGCTTAAACCCTAGCTAGTTCTGACGCAGTCGTCACTGCGTTCAATGTCAGCGACGTCTAGCGGTTCATCTCTTGCGTTACGACTCTGCTTTGTATGACAAAAATTGTTTGTTTAGATGTGATTTATCACCCCTTAAAGTTTGGCCTAAGAGTTCTGACTCATCCTATATATATAGCAAGTTTTCTTGTTAAAATTGCAAATATCGGCGACTTTGTGATGAAGAAAGCAATATAGGTCCATGAATGCTAGTTTACACAATGGGAGCGCGATTCTTTCTTTAAACAATCAATATCCAATTTTAAAAATGTTGAAAGCAATTTCTTGCTCTATGGTAGATTATTTTCGGAAGACATAGTTTTCATTTAGAACAAAGTATTGAAAATTTTCAAAGTATCGTAATTATATAATCTAGAGTAAACTAACATTTAAGCTCGTCCTTCTACTAAAGATGCAATGGTCCGCCATGTTCGTCTTTGAAGTTGGAGTATGAATCCTAGTTAGTATAATCATCTCCAATCTGGGTTTTTTAAAACTCTTAAACTAACGATGTCGTGTATTATTTGTTGAACAGCGACAACAACTCAGAAATCATTACAAATATTGTGATTTGATGGTAATGTGATCAGCATCTGTCTTGTAGCATTATTTTGAATAAGAAAGCACCGAGAATTCATTAGAAAATTTGTAATCTGATGGTAATGTGATCAACTTCTCTTTCGCAGCATTGCTTTGAATAAGAAAGCACGGAAAATTGCACTTTACAGGATTTCTTAGCATGACTTCAACGTCTTATATATTTCTTATAAAATGACTACTATGGTATATTGCACAATACATGTAAACGAGCGCCAGTCAAGAGCGTTTTTTTGAGGAATAGAACGAATTACGTATCGTTGTCCGGGTCCAGAATAAGCGCCCTCTATTTATAAATAATTAAAAAAGCGCCTGCTGCTTAAATAATACAAAACAAATTAAAATGGCTTGATCCGGAGATTGAACGCTTCAAATTTCACCGCTTTCAACAAAATCTTAAACAATAAATAAATAAACAAGAAGGTTTAATCATGTATAAAACATTGATTATGAAACACTTTCCAACTGAAATGCAATTTTAATTAAACATCTGTAAAATACGATACATTCAGCGGTGATATTTTTTAAATTATCATAGTACAATATTTTTTTTTTACTTAGAAACTTAAAACTTCATCAGAAAAGGCAATAGTATGAAATCGATTGCATCTCTATCTAAGTATAATGTATGAATATTACATTCATATCACTTATATTCCAGATTCTAGAGCTAAATAACTTTGCATTAAAAAGTTCAGCAATTATTATACAACTCATCTTACAATAGTTTGTTTTATTTACACTTTGCATTCGTTAAAGTTAGGCTTCGTTTTAGAAATAATCAAAGTTTAGTGATCATTTAAAATCATCAAAAATATTGTAATTGCATAAGCACAGAATTTAGAAACACAGATAATAGGCAAAAACAAAGCGATTTTAGGACGGATGCAACACTAAATATAAATTAAAGAAGGATCAATCATGCAGAAAGCATTGATTATAAAGCACTTTCCATTGTAATTTTATTTAAACATCTCTAAAATACGATACATTCAGCGGCAATATTTTTTTAATTATCACAGAACCACAATAATTTATTTGCCGACGTGGTGGTCGCACTGTCAAAGGCAAGCGTTTTCCTCGTACTCGTTCGACCGCCGAGTTGTGGGTTCGAGTGCCACTTAAGGCATGGATGTTTGTGTGACGCAATATGTTCCCACTCCCACTGGTGCGCTGGGGCAACGTCATATGACGGCTAAGAGGTTCCACGGTTCTGGCCGATGTATAGGCGAAGATGAAAGAGTCAATGCTTGACCATTGGGAAAAAAACCAAAAAAAGAAACAATAATTTATTTTACTTGGAAAATAAAAATCATGGATGTAAAAGTACTTTCTAACTCCACGCTTAAAACTTCATTCAAACTTTATTCAAATGACGTCATCGAAATATAAATCGTCTGGCTCTCTATGTAAAAGCAGTGTCATTCATAGAAACTTTTATTCCGGACTCCAGAGTTAAATAATTTTGCGTGAAAGAAATTCAGCAATTCTTATACAACTCATCCAACAATCACTTGTTTACATTTTACATTAATTAAAGTTAGGCTTCGTTGTAGAAATAATCAAAGTTTGATAATCATTTAAACTAAAATTTAATATTGTAATTGACTTGGTACAGAATACATATGCACAGAAAATACGCAAAAATAAAACTGTTTTAGGACAACTAAATATAAATTTAAAAGAACTTTAAAAATCACGATTTTCACTTTAGGAAAAATATGGACGCCATATTTCATTTAGAAGTGGGTCACGTGATCACGTCATATTGTATGGGTGTCATTATTATTTTAATTTTTATTTAAAACATTACCGAGCATATTTAGCTGAAATTTTTTTTATATATTTTAAGGGAAAATTTGAATATTTCCGAAAATTTTCGAAGCAATTTGTGAATTTCAACTTTGCTTAAAAAATGTTTTAAAAATTAGATCCCATAGGTTTCAATGTATTTCATTTCTTCAACCCCGATTCAACCCGAAACTAATTGGGTGATATTATTCATTTCCATTCCCATATGTTCCATAGACCGTTTGAACAATATACTAAAATTTCATTTTGATAAAGTCATTTTACGGCAGTTATCGTGCGAATGGACAGACAGATTGACAGACAGATAGAATGAACAAAGTCATAAACACTTTTCAACTATGTGGTAAAATGTTAATAAAAAAGTTGTTGAGGTTTGGCGCACGAGCAGAGGTCCCCTACAGCCGAACGCGAGGGAAATGTTGATACGGAAGACCCAAACACAGCATCAAAATGTTACAGTTCACAGGTTTAACAAAATTATAATTGATGAATGGCTGGATTTAGGAGATTGTTTTTTGTATTGGAACAGTATTTGTATATTTACAGGAACTGGGCTTAAATTTTAATAATTGGATTATACGTCAATTTTTTTTAAATCGCAGTATAAAAATCGAGGAGGTATAAAACGCACGAAAAGTATATGTTTCTTTTATTATTCAGGAAAATTCGTCTAGCAATCGGATGGATTCTCTTCAAAGTTTGTTTGAAATTTTTAGAATTCTTCAGTCTTTCAGCAGGTGTCAAGATGGAAACTAAACTCTGTGATAATATTTTCGGTTACTAAGGAACAAATATATATATGAATATCGTTCAAAATCGTTGTATTTGCTCTGAAACATAAAATAACTAAAATACTAATTCGAAATTGAAAAAAATATCGAAGTGCACCTATTCGGGTCCTAAAGTAACTGTGTACTAAATTTCATGGTTGTACGAATCTCAGATTCCCTGCTACAGACATACAGACAGACAGACGCATACATACATCTTCCTTTATTAAATAAGAAGAGCTCTTCAAAGCTCTAGCAAAAGAGCCATAACCTCGTAAAATATTTCGAAAATGGGGATAGCATGGCAATTTAAGCAACTTATGGATTGAAGCGGTAAAAATTGAAGCGGTAAGCACTGAAAATCCCATACTTTATGATATTTTTAAACATGGCTGATATTTTCCCGAATTTGCTGAAGTGATTGATCGTTCTTATTTATCTCTACAAAGGTTTTTGCATCCGAAGCCATATTACATATTTGCCTTATGCTATTTTACAAGCACAGTATTTTATTTACATATACGACGCATTCAAAGAGGAGTAAATATTGACATGAGCTGTACAAGAAATCCAAAACACATTAAATTTATCATTTACAAACATAATATTTTTATAATAAATGTATACATTATGAACGTTTTATCTCATTCGGAGAAACCGTGAAGTTACATAATAGTTACTTAGTTACTTATGGGGAGGAGGGGGACACTATTTTATTTCATTCTTTTAAATAAAAGAAAATAAAAGTATCGTTTTCAATGCTTATTTACGTTGTTACAGTTCTTTCAAAGTTAAAAATATTTTCAGATTTTGCTCCATTCATGGAAATCACAAAATCAGTGACAAAAATTTGTTACATCCTTCTATTTTAATTTGTTTTTGTCGCTGATACAGGTTCACCCCTGAAGAGCGATCCAAAAGAAGCCAGTACGCATATATGCCATTTGGTGCCGGTCCCAGGAATTGCGTGGGAATGAGATTCGCCTTGGTAGAAGTTAAAGTGTGCTTGGCCTACGTGCTCAGCAATTTCAGGATCAAGAGATGTTCAAAAACGAAGATAATTATTTTTTTTTTATCATATAATCATACTGACTATTCAAAAGTGAGATTTTATTATTTAGCGATTTGGGTTGGATTGCCATCAGTGAGCACAAAATGGAATAATTGGGTACATTATTCTTGTTAATTAATTCCTGCATAATTCTTGAGAATTAGAATTTATTATCCTAATATAACCATTAAACTGTTTGCCATTAGAATAACCATTAGACATTCTCTTTGAATGAAAACATTCGAATGCTTTATTGATATATCTCTATATGACAAAAAAGTAGCTAATGCCGCCGCCGCCCCTGTTTGACCAATTTCTCGTTTCTCGAGATTCTTTGCTTTGTACCGCAAAAACTATTGCATATAAAAATATAAAATTTGGTAAACTTGTAGAAAAAGCTTTGAGAAATACGCTGAAATGAACCGTTTTTTGATATAAATTGTATTTTAAGAAATATTTAATGTCACATTCAAAGACAAAATATTTTAGCTGCGAGTTCGCGTTCTGGATAGACTAACAATAACAAGACCACGAATATTTGCAGGCAGGTATCTACATGAGTGATTTTTTGCAGGACGGAGCCGCGTTTTTAATATTTTTTGAGATATTACTTTTTATGCACTTCTGAAGTAACTTTTTTTTCGTATCGGCACGTTTTAACGATTTTTCTGTCTCGTACCGTAAAAACTTATAGCATAAAAAAATATGAAATTTGGTACATTTATAGAGAAATAATAGGGTAACACGATGAAATAAACCGTTTATCTATATAAACTTTGGTTTCTTATGAAATAGCTCTCTCCCTCTCTCCCCTCCTCCTCTCCCCCTCTCCCCCCTCTCTCTCTCGTATACACGTGGTGAAAGAAGAAGGGTTCATGCCACATGTAATACAAATTTTCTTAATGTTTCTTATCTTCATTTTTCTTCTTTTGATGCCTGTAGTCTGAGTTTGAGCATTTATAGTAATGTACTATTGCTGAATCTGAAACAGGCATTTGTTTGGGTTAATTAGAATTAAATACTCAGACCTAAAGATGAATTTAATTCTGATTAATCATCGAATTTGGGCCAGTGCTGTTCTTTTCTCTTATCGGTATTATGGCCGTGGTTTTGTTTCTATGTGATGTTAATATTACTTGAATTTTTTATTATTACATTCCTCTAATTAATATATGTATATATATATATATATATATATATATATATATATGTGGAATTGTAATAATTTATATTTCAGGTACCATTAGAGTTTCATAAAGGTCAAATCCTCTTTCAGCCCAAAGACACTTCTGTTTTATTTGAAATCAGGAAAGACACAGTGAAATCTCAATAGAAGGAACTACAGTTTCAAGATTTTGTATTTTTAATTTCTTGCAGAGAATGCATACAATGTAAATCTTATGCTCATACTCTAGGATGAGTGGGGTGGCCTGGTTCTTTCACAATATAAATCTTCTCATGTAGCCGTCCTCGGCAAGCAGATCATCAATATTTGAGCATGAGCATTTACAGCTATTGTGATTCTTGCAAAATATATGATTTTCTGTGCATCTATTTGTTTGTATCTTGTCCTCATACTGTCATACTGCATTGCTTATTTAGAAATAAAATGTTTATTTTAATTAGTTCGAGTAATTTATATTCACATGAATATGCAGGGTTCCTAGAAAGTCCTTAAGCACCCGTATAACATTGTAAGGAGAGGTCCATGATGAGTGTAAAGGTTAGGTCTATTTGTAGTCGAGTGACAATGCCCAAGCGAATAAAAGGGATTGCAGCGCCTCTAGTGGAGAATTCAAAAGTTAGGATAAAGAACTCAGCAAAGAAAAATCAGACAAGAAAGCCAATCATGAAGTTTGTAGAACATTGTGTCTAACATTGAGTAGAAATCTACGCCAGGAACGAACGAAACCGCGTATAGAGAGTAACAGTTGCAAAGTACTTAATGTTCCAAAGTACTTGTCAAAGTACTTAAAGTTCAGTAATCCCTTAGCTTTTAAAAGTACGCAATCTTCCGTAATCTCTTAGCTTGTCAAAGTACGTAACGTTCTGTAATCTCTTAGAGTGTAATCACTCGTAATTTTTTAGCTTATCAAAGTACGTAATCTTCCGTAATCTCTTAGCATGTTCCGTTATCTCTTAGAACGTAATGTCTTAACTCGTCGAAGTACGTAATTTTTTAGCTCGTCAAAGTACATAATCTTCCGTAATCTCTTAGAACGTAATCTCTTAGCTCGTCATAGTACGTAATTTCTTAGCTTGTCAAAGTACGTAATCTTCCATAATCTCTTAGCATGTTTCGTAATCTCTTAGCTCGTCAAAGTACATAATTTCTTAGCTTGTCAAGGTACTTAATATCGTAGCATTTCAAATTATGTAATCTTCTCTTAGAATGTAATCACCCGTAAACTTTTAGATTGCCAAAGTACGTAACCTTCCGTAATCTCCTAGAATGTAATATCTTAACTTGTCAAAGTACGTAATATCTTAGCATGCCAAAGTAAGTAATGTTCCGTAATCTCTTAGATTGCGTACTTTGACAAAGTGAAAGATTACAATCTTCCGTAATCTCTTAGCTTGTCAAAGTACTTAATGTTTCGTAATCTCTTAGATTGTAATCATCCGTAATCTCTTAGCTTGTCCAAGTACGTAATTTTCCGTAATCCCTTAGTACGTAATCTTTCACTTTGTCAAAGTACGTAATCTTCTGTAATCTCTTAGCATGTAATCTTTCGTAATCTCCTAGAATTTAATCTCTTAGCTTGTCAAATTACGTAATTTCTTAGCTTGTCAAAGTATGTAATCCAAAATAATAACCTTCCTCCAATTCAAATGTGCATAGGTGCTGACGGGGGGACATAACAGTCTGCACGTCGGGATGGCGTCAGGTGTTCCCCAGTTAATCCGAATTTCGCGTAATCCGAAATTTGATTACATTTTTTATTATTATAAATCTCGCACCAGAGAAAAATTCATAAAAATTGACTTTTTAAGACGTAATTTTTAAGACATTCTGCATACTTCGCATACAATAAAATAAATAAATATAATATGTTTAAAAACATCTTCTCAGATTGTTACAAAATCAACATTTTCAGGTGCTAACAGCTTCATTTATTTTTAAACCGTAATAAAATACTGTAAATAACATACTCTATAATGTGCAATTGGCAACTATGTTGTGTTATACGAGAAATTTAAACGGACATTTGGCGGAACTTCCTACCAATCCCTTTTCTCTATCATTTAAAATTTTGTAAATGCTTTTTTCCGCAATTCTTCTGTTGGGATTGGGACTATCTACAAAATATATATTGTGAAAAAAAAATGGCTCCTTACAAATACTAAATGTCTCCTCCTTAGTTAGGGATGCATTTTGCTATATGAAATCGTACAGATGCTGATATAGTTTTGGGGTACTGCAATCTGTTGTCTGCTGGGGTGTGCCAGACTCTACAGATGATATCCCATGCTATTCTAGACATTTCCCACTGGGAATACAGTGGAATCTCGTTACAACGAACGCCAGTTTAACGAATATTTCATATTAACGAATATTGCGCGATGTTTTGAAGAAATTCATATTCTTTCCCCATTAAATATTTTCACATTAACGAATTTCTGTTTAACGAATATTTCAGATTAACGAATGAATTTAAACTATGAAAGCAATTATTTTTTCAGATTAACGATTTTTTTTTATTTTACCTCGGAAACCCCTATCTAGATCTAAAAGGTGTAAAATTGAGAACAAAGCATCCCACCGTTATTTTAGCCTTCTTGTGTGACGTTGCATTTTAATATTTCACTACGATAACATTTAATACCTCTTTTTGTTTTCACTTGCAATAAAGTTGCTCATTTTCAAAAGAAATATATACTTTGTAAGGAGGGTATTTCATAATATTAATATTTTTGGAAATAAATGTGCAACTGAAAGGGGTTTCTGAGGCAACTACTCCTTATCAAGATGTTTTTGTCTACGTGACCAGGTGTATAGGTAATGCATCCATGGGGGGAGACAAACACGTTATTATTTTCCCGAAAAATTCTTTCACATAGGAACTGATAAGAAAATTTCTATCAGCAGTATTGTCGAGTGCATTAAACGTGTATTGTAGTTTATGTACCTGTACTTTTAAGTTTCTAATTTAAAATGTCTGAAAAAAAGAAGAAGCGAAGGCAGTTCTCTTTAAAAGAAAAAGTTGAAATTTTGAAAGCAGTACGATCCGGAAGAAAGCAAGTCGATATTGCGAAGGAATATGGGATTGCTGCTTCTAAATTAACTACGATTTTAAAAGAAAAGGAAAAAATTTTAAAACTTTCCCAGCAGTCTGTTTTGTGTCTCGAAAGGAAAAGACTTCGTTTAGGAAATCATCAAAACATTGATAAAGCTGTATACACATGGTTTACAGATATTCGATCGAAAAACATTTCTGTTTCTGGTCCAATGCTACAAGCTAAAGTTGTTGTTGAAACCCAGACCGTCCGACCTACCAGAAAGGTGTAAGGTAACTGTTTGGACGGTCGGGAAGTGCCACCCAATTTAGACCGGAACCCAGTGGAGGGCTACAAGCTAAAGTGAAAGAATTTGAAGAAGTCGTGAAAATAGAAAAACTTGATGGTTGTTTCGTTTCCGTGAAAGATATGGAGTAACTTTTAAACAAGTCAGCGGAGATGAGAAAAGTGCCGATTTCGACTGCACACAAATGGAAAGAAAACGAACTGCTGGATATTTTGGAAGACTATGAACCTGAAGACATATTTAATGCTGCTGAGACAGCCTTTTTCTACCACCTGCTATCAAATTGTACTATGACAAAAAAAGGCGAACAGTGCAAAGGTGGAAAAAAATCAAAAATTCGTATCTCAGTTCTATCTTATTGTAATGCAGCTGGCACAGAAAACCTAACCCCACTAGTGATTGGAAAATCCACAAAACCTCGCTGTTTTAAAAATGTTTCGTCGCATCCCTGCAATTACAAAAACAACACCCGAGCCTGGATGATAAAAATATTTATTTATATTGATTGAAATGTGCGCATGATAAAATGACAAAAAAGAAAAGAAAATCGTTTTGTTGGTAGATAACTGTGCGGCTCACGAGGTAACGGGAATGTTCAATAATATACAACTTGAATTTCTTCCCGCTAACTGTACCTCAGTTTTACAGCCTCTCGACCAGGGCATCATAAAAAATGTTAAAGTTCATTTTCGTCGACGACTTGTTGAAAAAACACTTCCGAACCTGAATGATGAGTCCACTAGTATAACAGCAATTAATCTCAGACAAACCATTGAAATGATATTCGTTGCTTGAAAAAATGTGTCCCAGTCTATAATCCAGAACTGTTGGAAGAAGTCGGATATTATTTCGAACTTTTTAGAATGTGACAAGAATGATATTTTTCCTGAGGATTATACAGCTGTCGATTTTCCCGAAGATATATGCGTCCAAAGAGCTAAATTAAGAGATCCAGCGTCCAAAGAGCTTAATTAAGAGATCCATCGTCCAAAGAGCTTAATTTTCCTTTAGCAATATCACCTTCTGATTATGTTGGATGCGATGAGGAAATTTTTACATGTTCAGACTTGACAACTAGTGAAATTATAGCTAATCTTGATAGTAACAACTGCGAAGACATAAAAGATGATGAAAGTGATGACAACAATGAATGTGTACCAGATGACCATCCAGTGTCTTTCTGAACAGCCCTTTCAAGTATCGAAAACGTGCAAAAATCATTAGCTCAGCAAAAAACTGTTCCTGAACATTTTTATTCTTCTTTAAGCAGTATCGAAAACTATAATAACAAACACTCTTTATTACTTCTAGTGCAAACGAAAATTTCTGACTATTTTTCGAATATGTAATTAAATCTTCTTATCTTGGAAATAAGGCCATTTGCAGTTGTAGGTATGTTTGATTTGTTTTATATTATGTTTTACATAGAGTATCTGCTGCTACAATCAATACAATTACGTAATTTAAATATGTTTTTGATAAATTTATTCCTCTTTACTCTAAAATGCATCTTTGATTAAAGACAACAAAAAACCGAAGTAGATGTATTTGTATACAATTTGAAATATATCGTAGCACATAGTATGATTTCATTATGTTTCTTACTATACCTTCCATTTATTAAACGTCCGCCATTTTGAATTTTCAATTTAACGAAGTTTTCAAAATAACGAATTTTTACTGTGGTCCCTAGAAATTCGTTGTAAAGAGATTCCACTGTAAATAAATCTGGGGATCTGTCAGTCCTTGATAGCATATTGATATTTTACAAACATCCTTGTAAAATGTTCGTAGTATGTAGGCGGACGATATTATGTTGAAATAAGGGCTTTTTAAGAACATATATGAAGGGTATTACTACAGGTTCAAAAATTTCAGCAACATAATGTCAGTGGGGAAAATATTTAACAATGCTCTTTCCATCTATCTTAATGATTTAGAAATTCTGTTAAAATTTTTTTACAAATGGTTTCCGAATAATATTTTAGTCGCTTTTGATCAATTTTTGATAATAATTTCTTTGAACTCCGTTGCTACAGAGTATAATGTAAAATGTATGCACGCAAATATACTGTAAAACGTAGAAAGCCAGTTGGAATCGAAATTTTTCTTGTTCAAAAAACAATTAAAAATAAAATGTCTTTTATCGATGTCTTGTTACAGCTCTAAGATTAGATTGGATGAGATTATTTTGGCACAATATTGTTTCTTCATGCCTACGAGAAACATGTTGACCAGGAACTACAGTTTAAAGAGCATTAAGGGTAACAATGTATGTATATGCAGGGATCTATGACCGGAAAGCTTTGTGGTTCCTAAAAGAAAATAATTAATTTTTTCCTATTCCTGTAAAGAAATATCAAAGAGATTATTACAGTGTAGCTACAAGTCCTAACATGTTTTTAATATTAAGGCCAATTGTCTTGTTGGCCGCATCAGTAATGTTTGACATATCAGCCTTTTGCAACCCATGCGTGATAATTTTATCTTATTGGAATTTAAAGTCACTGTAGTCAATCGATGTTACGGGCAGAATTATTGTCTTAGTTACAGTTTAATCATTATTCCCAGTTAGAATCACTAATCCTCCATATTAAAACCTTTGCAATATCATTGTTTTTACTAAATAATTTTTTCTGAAGACTATTATACGATTTCTCACGATATACTATAGATAAAGCTTAGACTGTGACTGATATGAATTCTGCATCAAATTTCGAAGCATATAGGATTTCAACAAGGATTTCCTCTTCTGGTTCTTTCTCCATTTCTGGTTAAAAAATTTTCATTTTATTTGGAACATTTATTTTTCAAAATTGACGTTTAATAGAACGTATATGATAACTGATATGGATTCACCATCAAATTCTGGTGAAGGTATGGTAGTTTGCTAAGAATTTCCACCTACAGTTAAAAAAAATTGTAGAAAAATATTTTTCTCAGGATTGACCATAGATAAGTGTTTAGATAATTACTGATATGAAATTAACATCAAATTTGGGAGGAAGTTCAGAGACTCACTAAGAGTTTCCCCTCGGCTTTGAATATTTTACTTCCGATTCAAAAATTGAAGTATTTGGATTCAAAATTTGAAGTTTTCTTGCAGCATTTTTCAGGAACTGTCAAAAATATAGTTTAGATGACGACCTATATGGATTCTGTATCAAATCCCATATTTGATAGGAGGTTCACTAGGAATTTTCATTTTCAGCTCGGATGATGACTGATATGCATTCAATATCAAGTTTCTTAGTTGGTACAAGGATTTTTACTTCAGATTAAAAAAAATTCTGTAAAAAATGTGAGAGTTTTTACTTGACTATAAATAGAACTTAGATGATGGATTCAGCATGAAATTCCGATGAGGGTAGGAATCTCACTAAGGATTTCCACTTTTGATTCTTTCTCCATTTGCGATTAAAAAATTCACAATTTTGCAAGATTATTCACAAAGTTTGCCAAATACATCACCAAGTGTTACAGACAAGCGGATAGATGAACATTTCTTATATACTAAAATGTATGCCAGTCATATGACTGAAGTCAGAATTTGAAACATTACTTTCCATGTGGCGTCATTTTTCTCAATTTGTTAACATTTTTGTCACTTTGTCAACATTTAAAACAGTCACAAAGTTGGCAAAGTCCCGCTAAATTTCTCACCAAACGTTACGGACGACCGAACCGACTGAGAAATGGGAAATTTCAAATTGGGAAATTAACTTTTTACCTACGGCGGTACAATAGTTGTACCTCTGAAAATCTCTTCTCCTAGAGCGGCGCTGGTGCAACTGCTGTACCAGTCTTTTTCACCCCCATTTTTCTGGGAAAGGAGGGGAACGCCTATTGTACCTGCCTGCAGCCAAGTTTCTCCTGGCAGTTCCAAGTTTCTCCTCCAAGTTTCTCCTGGCAGAAGGGGAAACGAGTTACGAACAAAAGACAAGTTCCTTGAAGGTATTTATTTGCAGGGGTGGAGTTTTCAGTTCTTTTGTCGTTCTGGAGTTGAAAATGAATTTTTGGCGTCGTAACAGAAAGGTTAACAACCACACGTTGCACATCAATCTGGCATTAGCGGGTGGAGAATGCAGAGTCCACTTCGACGATAAGAACTTTCAATGTCTTCCCAGTAGCTCAACGGTAGAGTGGCGTCCGGACAGTAAGAAGATCCGTGGCTCGATTCCCGGTTGCGGCTACAAGGTTCTATATAGAGGATCCTAAAAGAATTTACCCTGGAATGGGATGTGTGAATTGTGTGTGTGTAAATTGCACAGTGATGTTGGGGGTCTGAAAGTGACCCTTGTATGATTAGTATGGATTCAGTGAACTTTGGCATATTGGGCTCCGATTTGAAATCAAGATACCAACGACCACACAGGATGCTAACCGGGGTAAAAAATAGTAGCATCATTTGGCCAAACCTGAAGTATAAAAATCAGAAAGTGGTCAGTCATATTGTCAAGTTGCTTGTCAATCTAACGTTAGCGGGAGGAGAAGGCAGAGTTCACTTTGACCATAAGAGCTTAAGATTTCGTCCCAGTAACTCAACGGTAGAGCGTCGGCTGGCTAGTACGAAGGTCCGTGGTTCAATTATCGGTTGGGCCAACAAAGTTGTTGAAGGTTCCTTACATAGGTCTAGTATTTTCCTCAATTGTACCGAAATCTAATCATCCCTATAAATCATAAACATCCCTAAATTCAAATCGAACTTTTTGAGGTGATGCATGTGTATGTACGTTGTTGTTGTTGAGACCCAGACCGTCCGACCTACCAGAATGGTGTAAGGTAACTGTATGGACGGCCGGGAAGTGCCACCCAATTTAGACCGGAACCCAGTGGGGGATGTGTATGTACGTGTATATGTTCGTGTGTATGCATGTGAGTATCTGTATGTTGATGTCTATGAACGCGATATCTAATAAACGAATGGAGTTAAGATAATTTAGTGCATCCAGTGAATACTATTATGCTATTAATTTTAAAAGCGATTAGATGGTCAATACCCCCCCTCCCCTCCAATTTTTTCATTTTTTTTTCTTTCTTTTCTTTTTTTTTGTAATAACTTTATATTTTAAAGTCCAAAACTTTGCTTTTAGTCATTATTTCAAGGCGCACAATTTAAATGTAAGGGGTGTTTTTATTACTCCAATGCCAAATTATTGTGCTGTGAATCTTGCGCATCATAATTTCTCTATGAAAGTAGTAAAGTTGTTGCATCATGTAGTAAAAGTCATGTGCTGCTCACATCAGATTTTTTTCGTGTATATCCAGATGTATCATACCGACTCTCGTAGCGTTAAAAAGTCCTTCTACGTTACGAGCAATAGGATAATTGCCTATTAGCTAAATTATATACGTAAGGAAATCTTACACATCGAAAAACCAGGGTATGCTTCTCTGAGGGTAATTTACGATGACCTTCAGAGAAAATATCAAAGAAGTTTGGAGAATCTGACGTCGAAACTAAACGTCATCTTTGAACGTCATCGCATAAATGAACGGATTTGAAAGATCACATTAAAAAATCTCCTGCTCTTTTAGCGACACCCAAAGGCTGTACGGAGTTTCAAATATTAAGACTTTGTGTTCTACTACTATTTCTAGATTTTCAAACACGAACAATTCGTTCTACCGTTATTTCTGGATTTTCAAATATTAACACTTTATTCTACAGCTATTTTCATAACAAATTGTGTTACCTATATTTCCGGATTTCCAAATGTTAATAATTTATTCAACCGCTATTTTTGGATGTTCATTGTTTTTCATATCGTAACAAAATTCCGAAACAAAAATGTTCTCCAAAAGTGGGGGAAAACTTTTGCGTTATAGTTCACCGAGTCCGAAGAAATGATTTCGTAACTAAATGAAAATATTTTTTTTGATTAAAAATAAAACTCAAAGAGAACTAAATAAATAAACTTTATGACGCAAAAGATATATACGAGAAATTAGAAAAGATGCATTTATGGCAGAAAAGAACACAAAGGCATTATTTAAAAATAACTTATAAATATAGGCAAATATGACATTTTGCCTTAACTTCCGGGCTGTACTTATGGGACCATATGGAAAATACCAGAATAAATTTAGAATCGAGAGACTTTCAGGTCCTTAGCTCAAGGGGTTGGCGAGACGATCATCATACTTGGACATTTTATTCGTCACCTTATCTCACTCCCTTACGATTACAGAAATATTATTTCTTACAATTACCTGACTCACGAGAAACATTCTTAAAACTTTTCATGTTTCTACATCAAAGAATGTGTCAGATATAGCAATCGGTCACCTCACACTACCTCCATTCAAGCTTTTAATTCTATGCATTTTTTATTTCCCATGATAAATATCCCTATAAATTTCCAGATTTTGCGTTCGGGGAGTTGAGCAGATAATATGATCACGCCTCTCTTAATTCTACCTCTTCACACCCTCTTAAACGTGGGTTGGTAATGTATCCTTTCTTAGTATCATTTAAATATATACAACACCGCCGACAGAACTTTTGAGCCCCAATGCAGCAAATACGGGGGCTTCCTTACTAACCCCCCATTGCACAAGTTTTTGACATTTTTGATAAATTATTTGTGCGGGCATCAATTCATCCTTTTGATATGCCTCCCTATTGGTCGCCCCATATCTGCAAACATAAAATACTGGGAATGATAATTAAATTGGGTAGCAAAACACTACCAGATAGTATGAAATAAATATAAAATGAAAAAGCATAGGTATAAAAAATTGCGTGTCATATCTGATTACTGTCTTTCGATAAGAAAATTTCGCGATCGAGTAGTTGCCCAACAAAATGTTTTCCCTGTCCCACTGTCGGTGATAAAAGGGCGGAATAACTGTATGTTATTGCGTTACCGTTTATGGAAAAAACTCGTCAATCAAATAAGGGGAAGCTAAAGTTAGATAGCTCCTCAGTGGCGCTTCCTACTCGCATGTCAGCACTCCAAAGTCCTGTTGCTATGTTAATGTGCAACGGATGACCTCCAGATCCTTTTAACTGTAGTCAAGTTCCAGTTGTCAACAATCCGTTTGCTCATTACTGTGGCCACTTGTAGGGATTTCTTTCGCATAGGGACTTCCAAGTTGAATTTACTGCTGTAGGGACAAAATAATTTATTTTCCAGTAATCCCTTAAACGTAAGGACATATTGTTTTTGACAATTTAGGTATGATAATTTGAATGTTTCTATATATTACAAATGACATGTTTTATTATTTATTTATTTATTTATTTTTTAAAATGTATTTTCACAGTTCTTTCTGCAAGATAAATTATATAATCAATATGAAATTATTGCAACAAATCTTCAGAATTCATTTTATAAAATAATATTGTGCTAATATCTAAATTTGAATTGATAATGGTAACATTTTACATAATAAAAGACACCACTCAATCCGTGATTTCTTTTTCTTCAAATTTTGCAAAAAAATTTTTTAAAATCTTTACCGCTTAACCAAATGATCACAATTATAACATATTACCCTTCATCTTAAAGGGCTCAAAATTTTTTTCGACTGATACTAAGTTTGACAATATACCCTTCCCCGGAGGTAAATGATGTCCAGTACACAAAAATAGTGTCGCCGATAGTTTTCACTAAAATGATTGAAATTGTTAAGTTTCGTGATCATGAATAATCAATTTTATGCATGATTATATCAAATTTTGATCTACGCTGCCATGTTAAGAAATTATGAAATTTCGAATAAATTTCGAAGTTTCCGATCGAATTTCAAAAAATTCGATTCAGCTCTAGATTGTTCGTTAACAAAGCCGGGTATAAAGTTTTGTTGAAATCCATTAATATTTGTGACAGATATTTTGTACACAAGAAATCGACATACAGACAAGACAGATGGACAAAACTGATAATAATAGTCCAGGAGATCCTATAACGTATATTAGCAACAAAATCTGGAAATCGAAAATTTTCGTGAAAACAATACTTTCTTTATATTATATTCTGCAGTATAACAAAGTACACAAGAGAAAAAATTTCCTAAGCAGGATTTTCTATTTATTTGGAATAACTTGCACAATTAAGTTAATGGGTTTTAATATTTTAACTTTAATGTTTCATGATTTTACTATTTTTATGAAATGACTGCCTCAAGTAATAAGCATGTAGTTAGATACTAGAATCAGAGAAAAGTGGTATTCGTCCACCTCTATTATTTACCACACCCTCTAAATTTCAGTAAGATTTGCATTTTCAGGGAAAAAATCTGATGTGGCCAACACATGACTTTCCTTATATAATGCAATGGATTTACTACTTTTACAGTTAAAAAAAATATTATTCTTATAGTAGATACTTATATTTTTTCCAAGATATTGAATTTTCTTCAATTAGTCATCTTTTTCATTGATTTAGCGTCATTTTTATCAATTTGGCGAGGTTTTTGTTAATTTGGCAACAATTAAATATGTCGCCAAATTGGCGACATTTCGCCAAAATCTCGCCAAGCTTTATGGACGGAGAAATAAGTTATTCTTACAGCAGATAAATAACTATAGGCGTTCAAATATAAAAGTATTACTCAAAGTATCTTTTTTCATGAATGCAACGAGCTAGAACCACGGGAATGATGTCACCCAATTTATCGCATGGTATTACATATGAAAAGTGAACACGTTTCCCAATAGGGAATATTCTTTTTTATTTTATATGACTTTTTGATAATTTTTTTGAAAAATGTGCAATATCTCGAGAACGGTTCATGTAAGCGTTCTAAAATTTATGTCTATTGTTTTCTAATGAAAAATTACATAAAAAATGTCTATTTGCGTAACTTTATTAACGGTTTTGATTTTTTGACGATTTTTTCAAAATTTCACTCGAAAATTTAGGGAGTTCTGACTATTCGATTGCGTATAAACACAATAGGCTTCCAGTGTTTACGGATTGGGATTTTTGTATCTAATTTCGTTCGAATCGGTCTATTCGTTCGTCAGTTATCGTCTTCACAGACTCACTGATACACACACACACACACACACACACACACACACACACACACACACACATACTTTCACACGCACACAAAATGTTTGATTCGTGATCAGGGATGCTTGAAACGTGCTCTCCTGTCGAAAACTCGAATTCGAATTTTCGACTCCATCACAATACTTTCTTTATACATTATGTATATAAGGAAAGTAAAAATATTTAACATGTTTACTAAATATCAGAAACTTTTCCATTTTCAAAAAATATATAATATAGAATTAAATAAGTTTAAAGCACTTTTAATAATTTATATGTAATTTGGAAAGGGGATTCAGTGGGCGTGAAGGAGAGCAATCCCATATAACCATGCCATTACTGAGTCCAATTATAGGGATTTTCGGCTCCAATTTTCTGGCCATACACTTCCGTGCAGTATATGAGATTACTGGCGTGCAGTATATGAGATTATTGCCACGCAGTCAGATTACAACAGTAACTGAGTCCGAATACATTCCAAGCCCAAATACATTTTTAAATCTGAAGCATGAGCCTATCTCGCCATGAGCTTGGATTTTAGATAAATCTAAATTTATAAATGCGAGCCATATCTATGTGATTAGGAATATGTAAAAGGTTGTTTTCTGATTTTTAAGATTACACAACAACACGTCAGATAAAAATAATGATTGAATCTATTTAGATGTCATTTTTCAGTTTCCTGCTTTTCCTCTTCGGCTGAGTGATAGAGATTACAAGCATGGATTTACTTCAAGGAGCTAATGTGATAGGCGATGTGGGGCCCCTGCTGGCCACCTTCTTAGTTGGATTTACAACCCTTGTACTGCTCTTTTGGTAAAATGTTTTGATATCATCTTAAAAAAATATGATGTGGGCAACACATGATTTTCCTTATATAATGCAATGAATTTACTGCTTTTACAGAAAAAAATATAGGTTACCTTATCGTAGAAAATTATATTCTATCCAAGATAAAAAAATCTGATGTAGGCAACACATGACTTTCCTTATATAATGTAATGCATTTACTACTTTTACAGTAAAAAAAATAGGTTTTTCTTATAGGAGATACTTATATTCTTCCCAAGATATTGAATTTTTGACAATTAGTCGTCATTTTCATTGATTTAGCGTCATTTTCATCCATTTGGCGAGATTTTCGTTAATTTGACAACATTTCAAAAAGTCGCCAAGTTGGCGACATTCCGCCAAATTCGTCGCCAAAATCTCGCCAAGCGTTATGGAAGAAGAAATAAGGTATTGTTACAGCAGACAAATGACTATTGGCGTTCAAATACAAAAGTATTACTCAAAGTATCTTTTTTCATGAATGGAACGAGCTAGATCCACGAAAATGATGTCACTCAATTTATCGTATGGTATTACATATGAAAAGTGAACATGTTTCTCAATAGAAAATTTTTTTTTATATGACTTTTTGATAATTTTTTTGAAAAATGTGCAATATCCCGAGAACGGTTCATATTAGCGTTCTAAAATTTATGCCAATCCTTTTCTAATAAAAAATGACATAAGAAATGTCTATTTGCGTAACTTTAATAGTGGTTTTGCATTTTTGACGATTTTTTCAAAATTTCATTCGAAAATTTAGGGGAGTTCTGAACATTCGATTGCGTATAAAAACAATACGCTTCCAGTGTTTACGGATTGTGATTTTTGTACCAAATTTGGTTCGAATCGGTCCATTATTTCGTCAGTTATCGTCTCCAAAGTCTCACTGACACACACACACACACACACACACAGACACCACTTCAAAAATGTTTGATTCGTGATCAGGGATGCTTGAAACGTGCTCTCCCGTCGAAAACTCGAATTCGAATTTTCGACCCCGAAAAACCCAGACCAGACGGCAGACCGGAGGGTTTACTGCAGCGAAATGTGTGGCCTGAAAAACCCCGTCACAATACTTTACATTCGACCGCGAATTTTTTACTTTACATTCGACCGGAATTTTCGACCCCGTCACAATACTTTACATTATGTATATAAGGAAAGTAATAGATTATTCTTATAGTTGATATACTTATATTCTATACAAGATATTGAATTTTGGTCAATTAGTCGTCATTTTTATTGATATAGTTTCATTTTTATCTATTTGGCGAGATGTTAGTTAATTTGGCAACATTTAAAAAAGTCGCCATGTTGGCGATATTCCGTCAAATTCGTCGCCAAAATATCGCCAAGCGTTATGGACGGAGAAATAAGTTATTCTTATAGCACATAAATGACTATTGACATTCAAATACAAAATTATTACTGAAAGTACCTTTTCTCATGAATGCAACGAGCTAGATCCATGACAATGATGTCACCAAATTTATCACATGATATTACATATGAAAATTGAAAATGTTTCTCAACAGTTAATATTTTTTTTTAATTTATTTAATTTGTTTGATAAATGTATTTGAAAAATGTGCAATATCGTTCATGCTAGCTTTCTGAAGTTTATGTCAATCGTTTTCCAAGGAAAAATTACATAAGAAATGGCTACTCACGTAACTTTATTAAATATATTGATTTTTTGATGTTTTTTTCAAAATTTCACTCGAAAATTTAGGGGGTTCTGAACATTCGATTGTGTTAGAAAACAATAGGCTTCCAATATTCACGGATTGCAATTTTTGTACCAAATTTCATTGGAGGCCCTCCATTCGTTCGTGAGATATCGTCTCTACACACACACACACACACACACACACGCACTCAAAATGTCTGACATTAATTTTTTCATTGTTATTAAAATGTCGATGTAAACAAATAACAGCAGAAAACAAATTATGAAAGATCATTCATAGTGGCAATAGTCATGCTAACTTCCCTTTTCATTAATAAGTATTTTTATTATTTTCTACATAACGTGCTGCCCCCACAAAATTTGTACTTTCCCAATGCTGAAGAATTCTACGTATTTTGCCACTGTGACCAACAAATTATGATCTAATGCCAGAGAACAAAATTAATGTTTAAAAATATTTATTTGCTTTATTTGTAGGTATTCCTCACGCAAGCAGCAATACTGGGAGAAATTAGAAGTGCCTTATGTACCATCCATCCCTTTCTTCGGATCGATAAGAGAGAGCAGAAAAAAAGTGAGATGCTCTTCTCCTTTGAAATGATTTGTTCTTTTGCAACAGCAAATGATGTTTGTTAACAGGGACAGATTTATAGTTTTGCAAGCCCTATGCTTTTCCTAAATCAGGGGCTCCTATATGATGTCATCGATTTATGTCATAAAGAGTATTCAGTACTAATGTACTGTAGTGCAGTGATGTCAATAACATGACATTAATTTATAGGGGACAGGTGTTTTAGAGCAAGGATCAACAAATTTCTACTATGCTACTTTCTTTCACTCTTCATATAATCTTATTATGAGTAGACAGTAGAAAAGTGTCATAGCGTCCACAAAGGCTAAAAAGCAGAGCCTCCCCTGTTGAAAATCTATTTTAAAGATTTATTTAAACATACTTTGATTTATTGTCATTTTTAAAATAACTTTACGAACATATATGTATTTTACAGACAATTGCTACATTTAATTCCTTAAAGCGATGCGTTCCAAATTATTTTTTCCCATTAAAACGCGTACCTGAAAGTTTTACAGGTTGAAATCATCGAGCCTTTGTGGTGTATTGAAAGAAACACGGTATTAAAACCTCCCAACGGTTAAACACCTCCCTCGCTGATGAAGCTAAGCAAAGGAGCTAGCGTATAGAAAGGTGTGGCTATTGCTTCTCCCATTTTCATCGCTTTGTAAACTGTCTAATTTAAGACAATGATTGGATGTGGGAAATAAGATTGTTTGGGGATAGTATTGTAATGATGTTTCGGTAGGGTCTGTCAGTCCAATCGTCTAACTTGGCGGTCAATTTGGCGACCTTTCGACAATTTAAATTTTGTCGCCAAATTGGTCAAAAAATGCCAAATCAACGAAAATATCGCCAAATTGATAAAATGGTGATAAATTAAAGTAAATGGCGCATAATTGATGAAAAATTCAATATTTTATAAATTAAGTTTAATTTAAATCAACTCATATCTCTGTCCATCCGTCATGACAGTCAACTTTTCTTAAAAATCGATTTGGATAAACGGTAGACTACTCCTCCCCGCCACGGCATCTCACACCACATGATCTCACCAAGTGTTCAGTTAGGATCAAGCGTTTCAATTGCGTTCGTTTCTGGAAGACAAATCTGATAATACAAAAAAGCATAGCATTCAATCAGTACTCTGCCTTTATGGTTATTGCAAATTTTAAAGAATTACGTATTTCATCACATGTCAGTAATAGATAGAATATGTACGTTTTTTGGATTGGAATCTATATACAGGTTAGTTCTTTTTTATATTTATTTATTCCATGTTTCGAAATTGTGATTTGCTTTCCCGTGTTTTTAAAATAGTCCTTTACTGCTATGTTTCCAATATAAATTTCACTTCTACCGTGTGTTCTTCCCATATACCTGTTTTTTCAATAAGTAATATTCTGTTTAACAATGTATGCTTCTTAGGATCAAAAATAATCGTTTTAATCCAAATTGGCTCAGTTGAATTCTGTCCCTTGGCCAATATTTTAGGTCTTCTTCTTTTTCTTCCCAGACCGTCCAACATGTATGGAGGTGTAAGGTATCCGTTTGGACGGCTGGGAAGTGCCACCCAATTTAGACCCGAACTCAATGGGGGAGCCATCCATAGGGACAGTACCCTCCTTCACCTACCACCAACTTCTCGGAAGGATTTAAGAACCCACATGTTTAACGTGGACTCGAATTCGTGGACTCGCTGGACTCGAATTCGGGTCATCCAAGTGTAATCCTCTCGAGCATTAAACACTGGGCTGTCACGCCCCAATAGTATAGGTCTGTGAAGTTTCTGCAGTCTAGGTCACCGAGTGGGTATCTAGAGGAGGGGTCTGAAAACACTTTTCGACCACTTTTTGTTCACCCCCGGAGGAATCGAAATCTGGCCCTGATAAATTCTGTTCCTTGATATATACTATGCGTACAAATATTCAGCAGTCCTAGTCACCGGAGGGCCTTTTCTGTATCTGGAAAGATCTAAAAATCCCAATTAATGTGCCCCCCTCTTACTAAGATCTAATATCCGGCTCCGTTGTGTTCTGACCTGTGATGTATATTATAAATTTGCAAAGATTCAGTCTTCTAGATCACCGATATATGTGTATAGGGGGGGGGGGATCTCGAGTGTCTGAAAAAACACAAACTCTTTAAAGTATTTTTGTATAGAAATTGCGTATATAGAAATATAGATAAAAATATTTAAACCTGTAACTTATTATATGCATTTCATTTTTAGCCTACGCATGACGTAGAATTGGATCGCTACAAGCAATACGGCCGAATCTATGGGTAAGAGTTATTTATCTTTCTAATTTAAACATTCAGAGTAAGTCTCCTATTGAACTATTTATAAAAGATATTGAACTATTTATGAAAGATATATTTATTTCCTTCCATATATATCATTAATGGAAAGAAAGAAATATATCTTTTCCCGAGATTTTTTGCAAGTTCTTTTTAAAAATGTTCCTGTTCTTTAAAAGAACATTCGACGTGTTCAACACACGACTTAATCTTACCCATAATTGAGTAATCTGATATTCCTTTGTTAATGACAATTGTCCTTTTTTATTTTTTGTTTGGAAATCTCTGATTTCATTTTTTGATTGTGTTTACTTTTATTTCATTTCGGTAATTTTCATCTCTTTTCTTGATTTTTTTGCCTGTAGTATTTATTGGCGATGCGCTGCCGAAGCGATTTTATGTCCCAGGTTTCGTATCTGTTCAGAATCTGTTATATTTACCAATGCATTGGCCTACTCATATAGCTTCCGAAAGCGGTTATTTGCTACGTTTAATTGAATAGGGAATTTTTATGTTCGTAGTTTTACTTACTGAACAAGTCCTTTGAATTCTTTGTTGGACGTCCACTTTCCTCGTTGATATATCACCGTAGATTCATCATATCCTATCACATAGTGTTTCTTCCTCCTGAAATTTTGCAGAACTCACTTCGATAATAAGAGCTTGCACTTGATTCCCAATAGCTTAATGGTAGAGCGTCGACCGGCCAGTACGAATATTTGTGGTTCGATTCCCGGTTGAGGAAGCAAGGCTCATTGCAATATCGTTCGAACAAAGCAACCCTGTAGGTCAGTGCAAAGATGTTGGTGGTCTGAAGACCCCAGATCGTGCGACTCACATAGTGGATTTCGAGTAGCTAGCTGCACAGCCGGGAAAGGATACCTCCTGCACTCAGGAGGCACCCAAGGTTGTTGGTGCCTCAAGGTTGTTGGTCAGGATGTTGGTGGCCTGAAACTAACCTTGGTACGATTAGCACGGATGCAGTGGACTCTAAGATATTGAGAGCAGATTTCAATTCGGGAGGGCAACTACCAAGCAGGAAGCAAACCTGAAGGATAAAAGTAGCAGGAGGTGGGCAGTCAGATTGCCAGTTACTCATCAATCGGACATGAATGCAGAGTCCACTTCGAAGAAAATAACTTGCAAATCCGTCCCAGTAGCTTAACAGTAGAGCATCGTCTGGCCAGTACGGAGATCTATGGTTCGATTCCCTGTTGGGGTAGCAAGGTTTTTCTACAATTTTTACCCTTTCTTTCTTATCCCCCATTAACAACACCCTTTCCCTGCTTAAACCATGTTTGCGGTTCTAACATTAGTCGCCGATTTTGCTCTCCCGAGAGAAGGTTGCGCTTCTTTTGTGTCCTGACGAAAAAGTCTATTTTTTGCCTTCGAAACCGGTCGATACTATTATTTTTATGTTGCATTCTGCTTTTAACGAAGTCAATTTAATTTTATTATTTTATCAGCAGTTTGAGAGGAACGAATAATGCACATGCCATATTTCAGCATATCATTATAAGTGTCTATAATAGAACTCGAGATTTCCTGAAAGGAAGTACTAATGAAACAATAAGAAAGACCAATCATGCATAAAGCATTGATTATGAAAAACTCTCCATCTGAAAGGCAATTTTAATTAAATATATCTAAAATGCCATATATTCAGCGGTGATATTTTTTAAATTATCACAGTACTACAATAACTTACTTTACTTGGAAACGCAAAACTTCATCAAGAAAGACAATGCTATAAAATCATCTGCTTGTATGTAAAATCAATGAATATTTCATTCAAATCACTTGCATTCCAGACTCAAGAGATAAATAATTAGGCGTGAAAAGATGGATGTCATATATTATTTTGAAATTGGTCACGTGATCTCGTCATATAATATGGGTGTAATTATTATTTTAATTTTTATCTAAAAAACTACCAAACATATGTTGCTGAAATTTTTTTTATATATTTTATGAGTTAATTTGAATATTTCCAAACATTTTCGAAGCAATTTGTGAATTCTAATTCCGCTCAAAGAATGTTTGACAAATTAGGTTCCATAAGGTTGAATGTATTTCGCTTTTTCAACACGAGTTTAACCCACAACTAAATGGCTGACGTTATTCATTTACATTACCATATGTCGCACAGACCCCGTCTCAACAACATACTAGAATTTCAACGTGATAAAGTCATTTTTACGGCAGTTATCGTGTGAACTGTTATACATACAGACAGATAGACAGAATGAATAAAGTAATAAACACTTTTCAACTATGTTGGAAAGTATTAAAAACTGGTTAGATGTATTTGGGAATTCTAAGGATGTTTAATTATTGATGAGATATCTATGTACCGCCAGGCAAATTTATAGATTAACTTGAATCTAAAATCTTTCCAGATACGTTGTGTAAGTTTAATTTATATACCGCCAAATAAGTTAATGAAATAATTGCATATATTGACGTTAAGTGTATGGTCGGTGTATCCAAATGAAATCGGGGTGAAAACTGAAAATGTTACTTATCTGTAAACAGTCGAGTAATTTGTAGCGCTTTGAAATCTTATAAACGTGACAAATGTGTCTGAAAATATCGAATACTTTATTGGAGTCTTTTTTTTTTTTACAAAATGTTATTCAAGTAAAACGATTTCGGCTCCCTTGAACTGGAGCCACCGCTGATTTTTCGATTTTGTGGGTAACAAGCATTCTCAACAAAGTAGCCATGCTTTCTAAAAAGCGATTTGCATCTGTAATGTTAGTTTCGATAATTGAATCCAAAACACTGATGCTCGCACAATAAAAGTAGTCTAAGCTCATTAAGGAATATTATGTATTGTCATACTTATTTAATATCACTGTTTTTTTATTTTCAGGCATTACGAGGGCAACCGACCAGTTCTGTCCGTTGCAGAACCTGACATCCTGCGTGACATTCTTGTTAAAGATTTTCTGTCCTTCTCGGGAAGGAGGGTACGTTTAAAATCAGCTTAGTTCTATACCCCTGAAACAGAAAAAATAGCCTAGCATATTTATATGTTGAATTTATTATATTTCAGAAAATTGCAAATTCAGTTTAATTAACTTTTTTCGGCATCTTTTAAATTTTAAGGTAGAGTTTAAAGACTGAAAACTTGTGTACGAAACGGCTATCTTACCAGCCTTTATAAATTTAACAATTTAAAAAAAATATGCTTTATCATTTCTTGTTCTATATTATTTATTATATATTTCTTCATTTTCTATTGTATGTAACTTTGTATTATATTCATTCAGCTTTGTCCGCTAGTAATACTCATACAGATAGTTAACATCGTTAGCTCATATGGCTGTTCTGTTTGTTACCCAAAGGAAAAAGCTCGATTTGCTTCTAAAACTAGTTGATGATTTTAATTCATGTTACTTTGTTATATAGAATTTTTTTATGGATACACTATATAAAAAATAAACGAGTATTTTGTTACAAATATTGCTATAATGTGAATATTTTGTCTCATCCAAATCATTCAGAATCAGAATTGCTGGTTTTGGGATAATCCCTGAAATTCCCGTGTATATAGAAAATATCAATTTAACATATACAAGAAACCCATAAGAATACAACGAGTATATAAATAAAATAAAAGCTAATTTTTTTTTCTACGAATAGTTTTTACTTTAGCACTAATATCCTCTTTTACACAAATCAGAATCCCTTATAAATGATTTACATTTATAGGAAATTCTTCTTAGAATGTAGTTCTGTTTTCTCATGTTAATAGTATTAGTTTTTGTGTTTATATTTGATGTTTATACATTTAAAATCAGAGGCATTTTACAGTGTTTTTACTTTTCTTATATACATAATGTATAAGGAAAGTATTTTGACGGGGTCGAAAATTCGAATTCGAGTTTTCGACGGGAGAGCACGTTTCCAGCATCCCTGATCACGAATCAAACATTTTTGAAGTGATGTCTGTGTGTGTGTGTGTGTGTGTGTGAAAGTATGTGTGTGTGTGTGTGTCAGTGAGACTGTGGAGACGATAACTGACGAACGAATAGATAGATTCGAACCAAATTTGGTATAAAAATCACAATCCGTAAACACTGGAAGCCTATTGTTTTCATACGCAATCGAATGTTCAGACCCCCCCCCCCCCTAAATTTTCGAATGAAATTTTGAAAAAATCGTCAAAAAATCAAAACCACTAATAAAGTTATGCAAATAGACATTTTTTACGTAATTTTTCATTAGAAAACGATTGACATAAATTTTAGAACGCTAACATGAACCATTCTCGATATATTGCACATTTTTCAAAAAAATGATCAAAAAGTCATATAAAATTAAAAAAAATATTTCCTATTGAGAAACATGTTCACTTTTCATTTGTAATACCATGCGATAAATTGGGTGACATCATTCTCGTGGATCTAGTTCGTTCCATTCATGAAAAAAGATACTTTGAATAATACTTTTGTATTTGAACGCCAATAGTCATTTATCTGATGTAAGAATAACTTATTTCTTAGTGCATAATGCTTGGCGAGATTTTGGCGACGAATTTGGGGACTTTTGAAATGTTGCCAAATTAATGAAAATCGTGCCAAATGGATAAAAATTACGCTAAATCAATGAAAATGACGACTTATTGTCGAAAATTCAATATCTTGGAAAGAATATTAGTATGTACTATAAGAAAAACCTATTTTTGTTACTGTATAAGTAGTAAATTCATTACATTATATAAGGAAAGTCATGTGTTGCCCACATCAGATTTTTTAGTTTGCAAAGTCTGAGATATACAAAAAGGTCCTGAAATATTAGTTATAATACAATTACAGACATCTGTGTAAAGAAAGAAATAAGTGTAATTCGATGATATATTGCGGCCTTTTGAACATTTTCTTTCAAAAACTCCCACGTTCGTTTTACTAATTTCTGTTTTGTATTTCAGAGAATAGATACAGGTAATGACGTAACAGGAAAAATGCTTTCTATCTTGGAAGGGGAAGACTGGAAGAGAGTTCGAACCATAGTGACACCCACTTTCACAACTGGAAAAATAAAAAGGGTAAGTGAGTTTTCAATTCTTTAGGAGGTACTTTTTCCTTATCGTTTCGTGTTTCAGTTTCCCCATGTTAAACTATAAAAACGTTGTAAATGTTCGTTTACGTGATGCAAGAAATTAACCGTTCAAATTGAATTGAAGTCTTCCATGAACACGAATCTCCAGGTAGGGTTCACATCATTGGGGTAGATGCAGCGTAATTTATGTCAAATGCATGGCATGCGCAGAATGAAAACTAAAAGTTAGGAAATGCTTGTTGTGTCCCCTCCCCCATTTAGTGATTGGTCAATTACGGCCAAGAAAGTAAGTGTTCTTTGCAGATACAAAAGTATATTCAAGAAGATGAATACAAGTTATTGAAAGCAAAGTTTTTATTTTACACAATGTAAACACAATGTAAATTTGCAATGTAAATTTATTTTACACAATGTAAATTTGCAATGTAAATTTATTTTACACAATGTAAATTTGCAATCTAAATTTATTTTACACAATGTAAATTTGCAATGTAAATTTATTTTACACAATGCAAATTTGCAATGTAAATGTATTTTACACAATGTAAATTTTTTAATAATTAAATGTCTTTTATCGCGTGAAAGGTTATGTTACAATCTAGATAGCTTAGTTTTCGATATTTTCCACTGCTGCACAGCAGGATAAATTGAAATATAGGTAGTCAAAATCGAAAAATGGTTGTCGCAGATTTCAATTTGCTTTACACATGATAAGGAACAACTGGATATTAGCATGTGACGTCCTTCAGCATGCGCTCAGCCGCAGCAAAATAATGGAAGGTGGTGCTATTGTGCAATTTCTGTCATCTGCATAAAAGGCAGTGCCTCACGAGTTGTTGTTCTTTCCAAATCAGTAAAAGGGAAATTTTCAAAGAAAAAGGATATTGTACGTTTTGGAAGATTGTGTTGTAAATTTTCGCTGTATTTTGCGGCTCACATCAATATTTGTTACAGAATGCCTCTGGGATATCGTTTGAGTGCCTATGATTATGAAAGAGCGGTTGGAGGGCTCAAGACAGGACATAGTATTACTGAAGTTTGGGAAGCAATATGCATGTGCAAAGGGTCCATTTCTCCATTAAAAAAGCTGCTGAATCGAGAGAAACAGCTCTGCGAAGTCATAATGATGTCTGTAGAAAGAGCATAACAGCTAGGGATGACAGATTGCATATCTCTTTTGTCGAAAAAGAGCATAAACCTTACTCCAGCTAGCCACAGACCTTGCAACTACTACATTCACTCGCGTATCTGACTGAATCATTTCAGGTCGACTCAATAATGTCTGATTGTGTGCATGGAAGTCCATAAAATGTATTCCATTACTATCCAGTCATCGTCGGAAAAGATCAATGTGGTATAAAGAGCATCGTCATTGTGGTCATTAAAAGTGGTCAGAAGTGAGGATTTCAGACATATCTTTGTTCTTCATCAAGAGTGATGCTGCACATCAGCTAGTGTGTATAGAACAGAAAACCCGTTACCATTAGCAAAACGTCGTTAAAGTTGATTGTCATGACTGAGGAGTCATGGTACGTGTGACCATAATGCACAATGCCAGGACATCTCTTCACATCTTTGTCACAGGTTCTGTTAAAGCAGAACGGTACTGCATTGAGATTCTTCTTGGCTACGTTCGCCTTTTCTGTTCAGCAATAGGTCCAGATTTTGTGTTCAAGGTCAACAATGCTCATCCAAACAGCACAGCTACGATATCTGAGGTACTAGAAAGTGAAAATATTGAGTGCATGACTTGGCCTACTTAGCTTATTCCCTTGACTTGAATCCCATAGAGCATGGTAGAGACTCTCATGGTAGACATATGGCGCAAAGGAATCTCCCTCGAACCTTACAGGACATGAAACTAACCTTGCATGAAAAATGGGATAATATCCTGACAGCTCTTCTCAAAAGTATAGTGAAAACCATGTAAAATAGATGCAGAACGTGGAACGTGCATTCGTGTTCGAGGAGGTCATAACTACCGAGGTGCTCAAATCTGCCTTCAATGACGTGGCAGATAGCATTTTCCGTGTCTGTTCGATGATGCTCTACGGAACGACTTTTAGTTATGTTATGTTTTCTCCCCGGTAAGAAATGTGTATCATTTTGCTTGATAAAGATATCTCAGTACCTCTACTATATATTTGCTGACTTTCATTTCTTAGAACCACGCAAGGTTTTGAAACCACTTTCATCATTAATTATGAAGAAAATTGTCTCTGTTCCTTAGCAATTGTCAATCAGTGTACTTATATAAGAAATACCAGTGTTGTGACTCACGAGGTCGACTGGTTGTGTTGAAGACCCAGACCGACCGACTCGTCCACAAGGACATGATGAGGTCGACTGGTTGTGTGTAATTCCGAAAAATAACCACAATTACGACGCTTTAAAACACGTTTTTTGTATGCAGCATGTTTCAAAAAGATTCCTCGACTAAAAATATCTTGCACAATTGTTTGCAAACCCATGGTTCCATTTGACCCATTGTCTTATTTGTAGCATTTAAGAAATGTTTCAAATAAGATAGACTTTCAGACTGCCACAGTTTAAGTCGCGTAGCACATGTTAGTAAAAATCATAAAATTTAACTTTTTATACCTTCCCTCTACAAAGGCCATTCTATTTAGCAAATTGTGCCTTATTCAATTACAAATCTTCTGAAAAGAAACCAGATTCTCTAATATGCACAATTGGTCGTTAAACAGTTGTCAAATTTGTTGGACTTGATCAAAATAAACGTTAAAAACATGGATTTGAGGGGTCGCAGAAAAATTTAATTTCATTATATAAAATTTCCATTCCAAAGCTTATACGAGTGCTTCCTTAGCAAAAGTTTTATACAGTGCTCAGTTTTGCAAAAAAAAATTAATTAATGATATTCAGGTAGTTTGGATCGTGTGACAATGGAACTTTTTTGTTTGATTAAGTGGGCTATGGGAAATATTTTTGGATTTGAAATTTTTTTCTAATGAACCCGTATAAAAATTTACCTTTTTGAACTAGTTTACTAAAGGGTGTCACATGATCAAAATTTGCATACTATGATAGTTTGCTTTAATTAAAGCATTTCTTGCAGATATATTTTTTCGTGCAATCTTTTTAAAAGACTCATATCCGTAGCTTTAAGCTAACATTTTTCTGAATGAAGCTGAATATAGATTTTAGATCTATGAGATTGGTGATGCCAATTTACTTCATTGGTGTTATGAAAAAAGATACATATTTTAAAATTTCATTTTGTTAATTAAAGTTTTACATTTTGTTTAAATAATGCTTCTTAAAAAAATATTGTAGTAAAGAGTTTAACGCTTAGTCTCATTATCTGTGGTTTTCTTATCCGCAGCATGTTGATGGAATGTAACACCCCGCAAATAACGAGAGATTACCCCTAATAATTTTGTGAGTTAAATGTAACAATATCACTTAATAATAAGTTTTAATATTCAGGTCTTATGTGAAAAGTCTCATAATATAACTCTAGTGGATGTTGACACCTTTAATCGGATTTGATTTATACTTTTCTCAACTAATATTTATACTTTTCTCAACTAAGGAAACTCTCAATATGTAAATTTCTTAACTAATTGTCTACTAGAAACACACTGTTCATACACTGTAAAACATTTGCAAGCATGTTACTGAAAGTTTCAGGGGAATAAACAGTCTGTAATGGGGAGTAAGGTTCCTGATAGTAATGATAGTATATATATATATATATATCTAAATTATTTAAATGCACTAAATAGTAATTTACGAGATTCTAGTGATAACTACATTATTCTAAATAACAGTAAAGAATTAAAAAATAAAATAAAAACACTTGGTAAAATAATAGGATTTCAAACTTTTGATTTTAAAGATCTATTTAATAATATTAAGATCACTGATCTATATGATGTCATTTTAGCTTTATATAATGCTTATATTACTTCTCATTCTCATCTTACTAAATTTACCAATTTTCCTAAGCTTCTCCATTTTGTTCTTTTCAATAATTATATCGTTCAAGGTAATAAATTGTTCTTACAAGTCTCGGGTGTTCCTCAAGGTGGCTGTAGTAGCAGTATGTTAGCTAATTTATACCTATATCATTATGAAAAATTCTTTACTTCAACATATTATAAAATTTACAGATATGTAGATGATCTGATTTGTCTTGTATTTACTGATAACTATGTCATAGATATAGATTTCTATCCGGATAATTTGGAATTAATACCTAATGAAACTTCTATTAGTAATAATATTTATTAATTGGATTTAAATCTAATTATAGAACCTGCTCATGGGATAGTTACTAATTTATATGATAAAAAAGATTTTTTTAAATTTAATATTAATGAATTATTACCTTTTAATTCCTGCAACTCGATTCATTTGTTTAGAAATATTATACTTAATCAACTTTTTAGAATTTATAGATTATCAGATAAAAAATGTCATGCTTTGCACATTAATAACATCAAAATTACCAGTAAAATGTATAAATACCCTGCATATTTAGTAAATGGTATAGTTAATAAGTTTCGATTAGCCTAAAATTCTCTTATTATCTTATTTTAGCCGTACTTATTCATTCTCTTGAAATTATATTTTCATTTTTTTATCTTGAAGCTTTAACTGTTGAATATCTCTTTTTATTGCTTTTACGCAGTACAGTTTTATTACTCTCTTTGGCAACAGCAAATCACATCTTTTCATTTCTCCATATGGCAACATTGGTCTATCCATATTTTGCTTGTCATGGTTGCTCTAATGAAATGTATTTCAAGGTATTTATGTTTCCTTTATTTTTCCAATCTATATGCTTGTCGTCCATATAACACAAGTTTATAGATAAAATCTATCTTGTGTTTCAGAAACAAGCATTTTTGTGTTCATTTCGAAGGGATATATGGACCCGAAGAGAATGTTTTCGAAATGAACTTATCGTAAGCCTTAATCTTTTCCATGTGCAAGCTTTTTTGCTTGATTTTTTTGTTTCCTTATTTGCATTCCTCATTTTTGAAATTTGTTGATTGTCTTTGTCTTTATGACCTGCATTACGCTTTATTATTTCCTCTTTATGTCTTAATTTCTTTTATTTCTTTGTATTTTGTAGAAAAATTTTGGAATAGTGTATTATGAGTTACTACATACATTCTAACTTTGGATTTACTAATTTATATTTATATATATATATATATATATATATATATATATATATATATATATATATATATATATACATATATATACATATATATATATATACATATATATATATACATATATATATATACATATATATATATATATACATATACATATATATATATTGACAAAAAGAAAAGAGGTATGGATGGAAACAATATACCAAAAGATGGCCGGGGGGAGTTGTGACCCCCTCACCCCGGTTAAGCACGCTTTACGTCGCGACAACACTCCCGGAGAGCCGGTACATTGCAAAAAGGAATACGAATGTATCAAATTGTAAGATGTAAATATACATCATACAGAAACAAGTATAAGATATAATTGTCGAGATCCAGCCCTATCGAAATTTATCTACATTAAATGTTTGAAATATGTCAAACATTCATATATTTCAAACATTTAATGTAGATGAATTTCGATAGGGCTGGATCTCGACAATTATATCTTATACTTGTTTCTGTATGATGTATATTTACATCTTACAATTTGATACATTCGTATTCCTTTTTGCAATGTACCGGCTCTCCGGGAGTGTTGTCGCGACGTAAAGCGTGCTTAACCGGGGTGAGGGGGTCACAACTCCCCCCGGCC